>CM071929.1:2307745-2907745 GCA_016081115.2 Rehmannia glutinosa | reverse complement strand
ATTTTGAAAACATAAAAGTTGCTAGTGAGACGGGTGCGTTTAAAAAGTTAGAACGTGCGGGGGGAAGACAGATGGTCTCGAGTTAAGTGTCCCGTCCGGCGTTATGGGTTCATGACATCAAACTCAGCTGAGAGCTTCAATAGTCGGTTATTATGGGCCAGAAAGTTACCTGTTTGTTCTGTGCTTGAGTGTGCTCGGACTATTATTGAAAAGTGGTTTTATGAACGACGACTGCTTTGCTAATGATAAAGATCAAGAGCTAACACTTGAAGCAACCAAAAGATTAAATGATGCGAGTTGAGATAGGTCGTAGAATGGATGTACAATGTCTTAGTAATGTGAAGTACAAGGTGAAAGATGGAACAAAGACTTATTTGGTTGACTTATCCCAAAGAACGTGCAAAATATCGAGAATTTGAATATGAATTGATGCCTTGCGCCCATGCATCTGCAGCAATTAGGTATAAAGAAATTAAAAATTTTTGTATCAATATTTTCACATAATTCGTTCAATATTTTCAAATAATTGTTTGTTTATTTGTGCAGGAAGGCGAACCTCAATATCTATTCATTTGTTTGCCCATTATTATAAAAATGAAAATCTTCAAAAAATGTGGGCGGGTGAAGTTTTACCAGGTTCGATCCGAGTGAATGGGTTCCACCACAAGAGGTGCGAGACTTAGTATGCAACCCTCCAAATAACCCGAGACAAGCGGTCGTCCTGAGACAAAGTAGAGTTCATTCCGCTGTTGAATCATCAAGTAATCGTTCACGTAAGAGTCAAATTTGTTCAAGGTGTGGGGGTTTGGCCACAATTGCGTCAAATGCACTATGTCATTGCCGCTCGATGAGCACGAAAGTGCCTCGGTGACACAAGGGTCCTTCGAGACAAGTGCGTAATAAGAAGAAATGTGGAATATGCCGAGCAGATGATCATACCCGTAGAAAATGTCCGAGACGTCCGGATGATGAAAATTAGGCAAAAGTTTATTTCAAATGCAACACTATTTTCTAGAAAAACACACTAACTCACTAAGAGTCAAACTCGAGAGTCTAAATGTGTTAATCATGTCGTAGTGCCAAATTATATAAGGGCACGATATATCGTACAAATTATATAAGGCACGATATGTCGTGCCAAATTATATAAGGGCACGATATATCGTACAAATTATATAAGGGCACGATATATCGTACAAATTTTATATCGTGTCCCAATTGCTCTTATGAATATGTTTGTAGTTTTATCGATATATTATCGTGTCCCAAATTAAGAAAAATCATGCAAAATGAATATTTAATTAAATAACTCAAAATATTTAGAAGATATACAACAATATGTACTACAACTCCCAAGTACTACTATCGATCTTATCTTGGTAAACTTGTCGTGCCATATTTTGCCTTATCTCTCGAATCGATTGCTCCACATACTTCCTATTAATCTTCTCGTGGTGATACAACTAATGATAGAATGTATGGCAAATACACCACAACTAGTGGGGTGGATTACGCAAAAAACAATCTTTCTACGCCTATGGATAAGTTCCCACTCGCGGCGGACAAAGCTCCTTTACCTAAGGCGACGTAGAAGCCGGCGAATAAGTACACATGGGAGCATGCGACGGAGGGGACGTGTGTGTCGGCACGCCGATTGGCAAAACTATCATTTGTGTATCGGGCACGCATCTTGAGTCGTACATATGTACTTTGTGGCTCTCACGTAGATCCGATCTGCACACGACAAAATGGCCCGACAAATTCACGATCATGAACACCTGGTGAAAACAAAATCGTTAATAATCAAAAAAATTGGATGAAAAAATGAATAAACTAGCCAAAAAAATAATTATTCAAGTATACTGCGCGATGACAAAGACTCCATGGACCAGGATTACCCCATCCTGGAGTTCCGTCTTTGGACAACACGACCAACTCATCCAGCCCCGTCCCGGAGGAATCTCTCCATGGTCGCTTGGTCATATATTGTGTCGGCAGGATCCGTACCATGCATACGACTCCATATGTGCCGTATGGAATCCTACACATTGAAAAATGTTTATAGGTTAACAAGTATGATTTATTAATTTTACAAGAAATGCGAGACACATAATAAATAAACTAACCGAAAATGTCGTAGATACAATCCTATAACTTCCCACTTGTTTCTCATGAGGCACAACCCCAAGAAATCGGGATCGATCATAGTATGGACAGTATGCATTTATATGTCTGAAAATGAAAGAAATCAATATTAATCGATAAAATATTCATCAACTAAATAATGCAAAAGAAACTTACATCATTTTCCAACTCTATCTTTGGATCCGCCATTTCCTTAAAAATGATGGCCCAACAAAAGGTACATAAGCCCCACGTTCTCCCCCGCAATTGGACCTCAAATATTAAGACAGTGGAATATAAGATGTAAATACTAAGACGATAAGACAAATGCAAAAATATTTACTTACTCTTCATTAGACTTTAAGAAGCGGGTAAACTCTCGGACGGGGCTGGCTTGCGAGACCTAGGATCCCCGAATGGGCTGCGAATATGCCGCGACGGGCCGCCCATGTCCCGAACCTGGATCAAGGAAGTAGGCGGTGAGGGCAAATGGAGAGGGCGCTTGTGGACCGGATACCACGAGTGTCGGAGAGGAGCTCGAATAGGAGACGGCAATGGCCTCGGAATCGGGACTCCGACACTGTGGTCGCGGAGAATGTGATAACACGGGCATAATAGAGTCGACAATGGCGGAAGAGAAGTCGACAATGGCGGAAGAGAGTCGACATTGGCGGAAGAGAAGTCGACAATGGCATAATAGAGTCGACAATGGCGGAAGAGAAGTCGACAATGGCGGAATAGACATCACTACCGGGAGGAGGGGATGAGTCGACATGGCCGGAGGAGGAGGAAGAATCGAATCACATCACTGACGGACGAAGAGTCGATCTTGTCGGAGGAGGAGTCGATACTACCGAAGGAGGAGTCGATCTTCGGAGGAGGTGTCTGCTGTGATGATCGCTCGGATATCTCTCGACTACCATGCACGAAGTCATCGTCTTGTCAGTATGGGAATAGGCGCTAATCTCCTCCTCGAATAAGGTCCTAACTCGACCTATCTCCCGATCTAGCGTCTGTCAGCGAGAACCCTCCTCCGAGATGACAGGTCTCTAACCAAGAAACGACATCATCGACTTGTGTCTCCAATCGAGCAAACCGCTCCTCTGTAAGTCTCTCGAATCAAGCTAATCCGCCGCATAACACCCCGAATCGGTGTCGGATATCTGTTTCGCCAACTCACGCGAGATGGATCAACACGAGTATCCCGACGGACGGTGGATCATCGCGCGCATAGTCGCCGTGGGACAGATGGATCAACACGAGTATCCTGACGATCGATCGTCATCCGTCCGCCATCTAAAGGATCATCGGCCCGATGGGATGATGGACCACCGCCTAAGCCGCTTCTCCGCCTGCAATCGTAGGAGTAGCGATGTCGGCCTCAAACGGGTCCTCTCCCCCCCGCCCCGCCGCCTCTGCCTCTGCCCCCGGAAGCGGCACCTACTCTCTGTCCCTCTCGCGATAGGGGCTTGGGTCGAATCGACACTCATCCGCGATAGGGGGCTCAATCGCGAATCTGACTGCATCTCTCTGTTCACTCTCGCTTAAAAACCGGTTCTCCTCCTGGATGAATCGAGAGAGACTCGACAAAATAATCGGATCATCGACTCCTTTATATATATCTGCTGGAGCTCCTCCTCGGGGATCCATATCTCATGACACACTAAAGCATGTAAATAATATAAATAAATAATTTAATAAAAAATAAATTAATTATTAAATAAATAAATTAAGTAAACACCGTTAATACATACCGTGTCAAAGAAAAAATCGATAGTCGTGTCAATAGCGGTCTTGAAAACCTCCAACGAAGGCACTTTGAGGCAATCGGGTGTCGATACTGAGTCGCCTGGGCATTACCCGGGCGAGGTATCGCCTCGAATGCCCAAATCTGTGAGAACATTGATAAGTATGAAAAAATAAGATTTTTAAATATTTAAAAACTAATTACAAATATAAATAAAATAAAAACATATGCGTACTCAAAGCAAGACATAAGTGGCCCCATAAAAATGATAAGAAGGTGGCCGATATCTAGGTGGAACGCCCCAAGATATCGGCCAGTGGCGAACATCATGCAAGTGTCGAATATAATGCATCAATATCTCGAAAGGAGTATTTCCCCCGAGAACGCCTCCCACTGTGCATTGTCCTCGATCAAAAACCACAAACCAACGGTCCATCATGCGGTCTGTCGGCCATCAAAACACAAGATTCATGTAAAAGGCAAATAACACCTTCGCCACCTTCGGGCATCGTGCTGGTGAGTCACGGAAGGTGCCAAGATCAAATAAATCGCGTAAATGCGCGGCGCAGACCCGATCACCCCTAAAGCCAATACCGCCTATATATACCGGTCTCGGGTACCTCAAAATCACCATTAGGGTCAAATATGGACCCTTAAAATCGCAATCCCGATATCATAGCAAAATCACGCCGAGAATCGATGAGTCGCTTCTCCGACGTGGAACCAACACTGATTCCGGAGCGTCCGCACATGCACTCCTCCATCGCAACTAATGCAAATGCGATCTTGCATTACAACCGGCTCCGTCATACCCAAAATCCATAAAATATCCGAACGCCGATCGCCTAAACCGACTATATAAATCATCACCGATCTCCAAAGAACTCATCTCTCGATGGTCCAATAATATTCGATCGAACGTATCCCGCGATGTGGGCCTCTCTCGATGATATGAGGGTCTCTTCCATTGTGGGATCGGTATCTACAACAATTAATAAATTTCAATTTATTAAGATGAATTGTTGAAAAATTGCGAATCAGTAGTGAAAAAACAAAGATGTGGGACAATATGGATATGGATATCTAAAGCGAAAGAATACATGGAAAGAATACAAAAACCCATCGCACGATATCGCATCGCCAAGATTTATAACTAGTTCAATTTATAACTAGGGCACGATATCGTTAACAATTATAACAGGCACGATATCGCGCCGTTATAAATAGTACGATATATGTGCACGATATCGCACCCCGATTATAACAGGGACGATATCGCACTGTATACCTAGTATGATGTGTTGCGATATCGCACCCCAATTATAACGATGCACGATATCGCGTCCCGTTATATATACTAGGTGCGATATCGCGCTCGATCGCATACCTATGTATAACGGGCGCGATATCGCGGCGCTTCATCTTCTACATCAAATCGCGCGCGTCGCCGCTACACCAAGTCACCAACATCCAACAATAACCCAACACACGTTTATCCAACTTATTCACAAATTTATCCAACAATAACCCAATTGATAAACCCTAAACACCAAAATCGAACACTAAAAATCCTAAATCAATTAACCTAACATAAATAGAGTTTAAAACTTAAAATCGATTGATATGCTTACCTGTTTGGCCAAACTCGACCCGCCCGCTAAGAAAAATCAAGACTCGGGACCCGCTCCACCCCGCCTCAAGACCCGTCCCATCCCACTGCTCTCGGCGGGTTTACACCCGTTAGACCCGCCAATATTTTTTTTAATTGCAATAATTTATTTTTTTGTATTTGTGGCTAAATTTTTAAAAGAATCCAATGTCAAGTAGGTTAAAAAAATGTAACTATGAAACTTAATATAACTATATTTTACAACTATTTAGCTACTATTAGGATTTTTTAAAAAAAAAACTACTCAGTAGGATCTTTGCATAATCTTTCAATTAATACTCAAAATAAATATTCAAAGTACAATTATTACAAGATTTTTTTAAAAATATATTACAATATTACAAAATATTATAGTAGTAAATTAAAATCAATACAACGCTAAAATCTAAAAGTAAGTAAATATTAAAATAAATATTAACGTGGAGAGAGCAGGGGCCGAGGTTGGTCTTATTGGACCCGGTCGGGTTTTGTGTTTCTAGCTCCGGGACCCACTCTAGGACCCATTTAACCGAGTGCCCGCCCCGCCTCATTCTATCTCTATATTGTACATGTGTCACATCCCATATCTCCATATCGTATTGTATATGTGTCTTGTATCTATGTCCCGTATGTCCATTTTTTATAACAAAAAGTTCGATCTCGTTATTGCAAAAGAATCGAACTTGGCTCTAGAATAATACCCGTGGCCGGACTGACCCCAGTGGTTTAGTACGTGTCCATTTTCACCTGCATTTTCCCCTGAAACCCAATTTGAAAAAACTTGCCAAAAACTCCACTGCTCTCTCTCTCAAATTCTTTGAATTGTATAAATACAATTACTTGCATATACCTTAATTCTTGTGCTGACTGCTATGACTCGATTTATAGACTCCAGTTCTAACGTACGAACATAACATGAATGTACCTGCTTGACAGATCGGTTAAAAAAGAGGGAAATAATCCAAATAAATAAACCTTCAAAACCTCAATCAAGAATCTTCGTACCACAAATTTCCGTTGGAAAAACATCCCCCGTCAATTTTTTTTGTTTGTTTGAGAGACATAGCTGGAAAATGCCATCGTCTCCCAAGTTATTCTACGCGCGTCCGTCTTCCTGGAACAGCCATAGATCGACGGCCCTGATCCTCTGTTTGCTCGTCGGATTTTCGTGCTTCATTTTCGGGTTTGTCGCGATTTCATGGCGAGGATTGGGGAATAAATGCAAATACGGTAAACCCCTATCAGTGTCCGTGACCTGGGATAAGTCTTCTACTGGTAGTACGAGTAAGGATGGCGGCATTTCAGATGAAGGGCAAAAGCGTCACAAAGTGATGGGCTTTGTGGGTATTCAAACCGGGTTTGGATCCACGGGCCGCCGCCGGTCTTTGCGCCAGACTTGGTTTCCCTCCGATCACCAGGGGCTCCAACGGTATTCACTAACTCCTTTTTTCTCATTCTTTCTTTAACTTTTAATTTCATTGTATGCTTTTTTTTTTCCCTGGTTATATGAATGCCTGCTTTCAATGTGTTGATTTGTAGAAAAGATTTATGCCTGCATTTGTTTGTTTTTACTGAAATGAAATAATCCTTCCTATCTTTTTGGAATATTTGTGATTTATTCCTCCCATTAATATGTGGTCTGCGTTTTTCTTTGGTTTTTCGGATGAAGATCGGATCAGAGCAAAATTTTAGTCCATTCTATTGAATTCATCAATTTGTATTGTGGAAATACTTGGTTTTTCAGATTTGTATCACTATGGTTTTCAACGTCTTCCTTGAATTCATCAATTTGAATTTCGACATGTGGAAAATGTTAAAAAAAATGGTCTGATATTTGTGTTTTATGAATGAAGTGCAATTTTTGGTTTTATTACTCACTTGGAACTGAATGGTAGGTTAGAAGAAAGCACGGGTTTGGTTTTTAGGTTTGTAATTGGTAGAACCAGTGATAGATCGAAGATGTCGGCGCTTAGGAAGGAGGTTTCAGAGTATGATGATTTCCTGCTACTCGATATCGAAGAGGAGTACAGTAAGCTACCATACAAAACGTTAGTTCTGACTTTCTGAAAATGGATCCTAAGCATTTGTATTCGTTGATTTACTCTGACTTGTGTCTTTTTACAGCTTAGCTTTCTTCAAAGCTGCTTATGCTCTTTATGAGTCCGATTTCTATGTCAAAGCTGACGATGACATATATTTACGACCCGGTGAGTAGTTTTAGGAAGTTGACATTGGCTTAATGTTTTTTCACGTTCCTCACTTTTTGGTTATTCAACTTTTTGACTTGCTGAACACAAGTTCTACATTTGCTGTTATTTGTTCACGAGCAGATCGTCTTTCCTTGCTCCTGGCTAAAGAGCGTCCCCATTCACAAACATACCTTGGGTGCATGAAAAAAGGTCCTGTTTTTACTGATCCAAAGTTAAAATGGTTAGTCCCGCAATATTTCTCTCTATATTAATTTGTAATCTGTAGCTATCAGTTTGTTCTTTGATCTTAATACTGAATGTTCTAAAATATTATAAACACACTTCTGGTGGTCCTGATAATTATGTCTCTCATTAGAATACGTGCAAATGTGCAATATTGTTATAGTATTCCAAATGATTTGAACAAGGCTGCACAAAGGAGGATTAGTAAAAATTGCACATTTACATGACATGGCACATGTTTTGTAAATAGGTTGCTGTAGTATGGCATACCCTAACCTCTGAGCCCTCTGGCAAAGGATTTTAAGTTAGAAAAGATTTATCTGTGATTTTTTTATCTTTGGAGTTCCTGTAAAGAACTTTTAAATTGCAGATTGTGAATTTTCTGATTATCTTCTTGTAACCTTCCTTTGGGGCCAAAATCCAAATACATATAACTTGGAAATTGTAGTGAGGCTGGGTGCATGTGAATCAACGAAAGTCTATACAAATTTTAATTCTCACCCCACCCCCACCAGCACCCCAAGAAAAAGGAAAATCTAATTCTCACTGTGTAAATGTTAAGCAATTTTACAGAGTGTGTAAATACGATATGATTGTATGACTGAATGATGTAAAGATAAGGAAATGATTTTCACTGTTAAGTAGGTGATTGGATCACTTTGGTGTGTACAGGTATGAACCTCATTCAGATTTGCTTGGGAAGGAGTACTTTCTTCACGCTTATGGTCCAATTTATGCCCTTTCTGCAGATGTTGTTGCAAGCTTGGTTGCATTAAAAAACAACAGGCTAGTTAATTTTCCAATCTGTTTTCCATGAATGCCATCTTCAGATATGTACTTAATATTTGCTGTGATATTGTCATTGTTATTTTTTTTTGGTTATCTCCTTTCTTTAGCATCTCTTTACCATATTTGTAACTATAAAAGCTTATTTTTCTTTTGAGAAAGGGATCTGCCTTATAAATGAAAGAACATTTTGCTTGCAACTATTAAGCTTGCTGATGATTATTTAAAGGTTATGTGGATTTGGTGTCTTATTTCAAAGATTTGGTGTGACGTAGCTTATCCATTTTTTAGTAAATATATATGAATCTTAGATGGTTATATTCAGAGCCTGTGGAATTATTATCTTATTAATAAGATAATTTTTGGTTAAACAAAGTCTGCTTGGTTAAGATGAATCATGACTCACAAACACGAATTATTCATTGACTGCTCTTTTATGTCATTTGGTTGTGTTTCATCTAAACATTTCCTGAGCACTCCTTTTGATTAATTTTCTTTAGCGTATCCATTGTATACAGTATACCATGACTGTAACTAATCATTACATATATCTATTTGTATATGATATACAGTTTCCGAATGTTTAGCAATGAGGATGTTACCATTGGTTCATGGATGCTTGCAATGAACGTCAATCACGAGGATAGTAAGGAACTATGTCATGCAGAGTGTATGCCTTCATCTATTGCCGTATGGGATATTCCCAAGTGTTCAGGTATGTTTATTCTGGTACTTCAAACAGAGATCTACCTAGATATTCCGCTCGTTTAAGAGCAACCACCTACATTTCGCTTCTGGCTATGAATCTATTTGGATTGATAATGATTTTGCTGATGTTGCATCATAACAACTACTTGCCTCGTTAATGAATTTGGCCACATAAATGGTTTGAAGATGACAACCACTGAAATAAATATGTTGCTCGTTGTTCGTTGTTCGTGAACTTTAAAGGACAGCTTGAATGGTGGCAAAAGTACCTTTCTAGGCCAATCAGTATTTGTTGTTGCATTCTCGCTTTTATGATGTGTTTTCTAGTGTCTTATGTAAGAAATTACAAAACGTATCCTTGAGGCTTTGAGTAATTATTAAAAAGCCCAACTAAGTTTTAAAATTATAAAAAGAACCTGGAGGTTAGAGGAACTGCAGTAAAACTAACGGAATTTGTGTAAAGTCGATAATGCCCCTGACGGAAATCCAAAGAAGAAAATTGATGGAAAAATAAATGTATTGACAAAATTACCCTCAGATTATTTGGACCTTTTATGTAATTTATGGAAAATCAGTGCGTGAAAGTTGTTTCTTCTTCGTAACCGGAGGAGAGTATTTGTAAGATTGTGGGGGATGGTTTTTTATGTTATGTAATTTGTGGAAAATCAGTGAACATATTGCATGGGTATTTTGGATTTTCTGGTCAATTTTTAGATGACGTCAGTAAATTCCGTTAAACGGTTGGGGTAAAATGTTAGACGGAATTTAACCTACTTAGGGGTACTTTTTTTAATTTTGAAACTTAACTGGGTTTTTTTGTAATTATCCCAAACCTCCGGGATGCTTTTTGTAATTAACCTAAGAATAATATGCATTAAGAGCAAATAGCATATACATTCTACGAAACTAACGCAGGTTATTTTAAGACCGTTCTTTAAGTAAACTTGCATATGATTGTTTATATTTGTGATTTATAGGACTGTGCAATCCTGAGAAGAGAATGTTGGAACTTCATAGCAAAGATATTTGTTCAAAAAGCTCAACTCTTCCAGCTGATGAAGAAGAAGAAGAATAGCTACTCCTTTTACCCTCCTCCAACCAAACATTTTGAGGACCACACACAGCTCTGTTTCTTTGTACTCTAGAAGAGACTTATTGTCATTGATCCTCCTCATGAGGAATAGAAAATTTTCACAGTTTCTAATTTTTAAGTTTTAGAAATGTAATACAAGTTATAGGTGGTGGAATTATCAATTCTTGTGACATATGCCAATTCGTTGTTCTCGTAATGCTTCTTTCTATGTAGGGCTGCAAACGATATGATCCAAGCCGAACTTTAACTTGTTTGCCAGATGTTCATTTAGTTTTGTACAAGTTCGAGTTCGGCTTGAGCTCGGTTCACATTTTAAAAGAGCTTGTTCCTATTCGGCTTGATAAGATTATTTAATGTCTGAATCTATTCATGAGTATATTCGTGAACGTGTTCATATTCGAGTTCATGTTAATGAACAATTAATAATTTTGTTCCCGAACAATAGATAACAAACAAAATCAATCTGTGTTCGTGAAAGGAGTATTTTAAATTAAATAATATTATTTATTATTAAATGAATCATAATTGAGCTATTAGTCGAGCATGAATGAGCTCGTTCATGAACAATCTAAACAAACATTATACGAGCTTGTTCATTAACATTTATAAACGAACACTTAATGAGTTTGTTCATGAACTACTAATGAATGATGATACAATTATTCAAGTTTTGTTCATTTATTCCTAAAATTTGCTAATTTATGTTCGTATAACTAAATAAACGAGCACTACCAAGCTTGTTCTCGAGTTGATGTTCATTTACAACCCTATTTCTATGACATTTTCACAACCCTTCCCTTTTATGATGAATGAAAGTGGATTTTTTATTTCTTCTTTCGTTTTACATTTTCTCCATTTTTATACTATTTTTCAGATTTCTTTTCTTGACCTCTTCCATTAATTGCAATTTGAAGTGTCTATATCTTATATCCAAATGAGTTGTATTTTCTCTCTCTACTTTTCTCTCCCCCTTCTCTCTACCCCCAAAAGTAAAAAACCCTAACATACTTCTCCTCCCCTCCCTCTCCCTACTCACGGCCGCCCCCCCCCTCCTCCTCCCCCTCCATATTTTTTATTGAAGGGCCAACAATGGTGGTCCTTTGGGTGTCCGGGTGGCCGAAATTTTGGTCCACGGTGAAAGTGGGTGGGTGAGCTTCACGGAGGTGTCTCGGAGAGCGAGTAAACGATGGGTCACAGAGATTTGGGAGAGGAGAGCCATCTTTCTTTTTCTTTCGATTTTTTTCTCGTTTTTTAGCTATAGATTGTTGTAGTTTTCTTATGTTGTTTGTATTTTCTTTTCCCGGTTGATTTGCGAAACTCGTAGGCGGATCAGTTTTTTCTGTTTTGCAGTATGTAGTGGTTGCTCGTACCAGCCCCGATTTTTCTAGTTTGTTACTGATCTCCATTAAGGAGTCTTTGAAGTCTCCTACGTGGAGTGGTTTAGTTTGGGGTGTGTAGTTTTTAAGTCCGTGTTGTGGAACCTGAATTGGTCTTACCGATTCCCCGCTTGGCTTGTAGTTAGTCATGTCGGCTCATAGCCCGTTGGCTATGATTGTAGTTGTAATTTTAGCTTTTAAGTTATTCTAATAAAATACTATCGTTCGACAAAAAAAAAAAATGTCTATATATCTTATGAACCATACAGAAAAAGTTATTTTTAGCGGATCATTGAGCCTATGCTAGTTGGGCCTATCTGATTTTGGATCTGAAGATGGGAGATCCTCAATCTGAATTGGGCGGATCTCAAATTATTTTTCTTAATGGATCAAATCTCAAGTTCCACTAGAATTATACTCATCATTTATCATCCCTCTTGTTATGAACAGTTAATTTAGAATAGAAAACGAAAAACAATAATAATGAAATAATAAAACATTTAGACTAATCTAATGATAGGATCACAGGACCACATCAGGTGTACTAATGTCTGAAGTTGGGCTTAGTTACTTTTAACAGGCAATACACCATAGGCCCAGCTCATTACTCTCCAAATTTTATAGATGGACCCTTCATGGTCTGGGTGGCCCATTGCTGGTACAGTCAAGTAACAAGTTATATGTTTAATATTGAAATGGAATATGTTGTCTACATATAATTCGAGTTAAAATTGTTAATGACGGCTTTATCTTTTTTTTTTTTTTTTTTGTCTTTTTCTGTAAAGTCGAAAACTAAACATGTCTAATATTGAGGTCATAATATTACTATATTAGTGTGTGATCGTAGATAATTTTTTTGATGTACAATTGATATAATTATTTAGCATAACAACAGAGAACGTTTATACAAAATCAATAATTCTCTCACTCAAAAAAAAAAATCAATAATTCTCTATTACAGTACAGAGAAGTCCATATAATTAGGGAAGGGGTCAAAATAAGATTGAACGTGATGCGGCATCAAGAGAATTCTACGTCCACGATAATATTGTCTGTTCTGTTATGCATTATTCCTTAGGTTATTTAATTTGGTGTATTAATATACTAAGTGAATATTATGTGTACAATAATATATTATTTTATACACCTGACACTCATATGTTAAACTACAACTGAAGATAAAATACAATTGGGAATATGAGATCCCGTTAATTTCTACACATCTCAGGAGTACGTGGCTCGTGACTTTGAAACTCATTGTGTTAGAAAATGACGGAACTCGTATACATATACAGATTATATCACTATAAATTAATAGTTTTGAGATCGCTAATATATATTAATTTAGCGGATATTAAATAATCGATAAATTAATAATTTATTAATCTATGGAAACATGTCTTCTAGGAAATTAAAAAAAAAAAAAAGCTCGTGGATAACTATCATGATCAAAAAAATTTATTGAATTAAGGATTGTGATATTGATATATGTGTCTTGTTTCAAACAAAATATTAAAAGATTCAATATTGTAAAGAGGGTGTTATACAAGTATACAACTATAAATATGTTGAAACTGAGAATTGGTGACATGCGAACAAATAATCAAGAGCGGTATATTAATTATGAAGTTGAAGACAATAATTTTAGTACTTAAGATCGCATTCGCAAAAAAAAAGTTCATAAATAAAGAATTATTAATTTATATATTGCAGTGGGCCTATATAATTTTTGTATACATATAATTTTATAAATTTAACGATATATTAATTTAGCACGTTTTCCCGAGCAGGATAGGACAAAAATAATATTTAAGGCCCAGGAAGACCTTATTCTCCTACCTAAGCCATTTTCCCCCTTTCTTCTTTATAGAAAAAAATGCTACAATTTAGTAGTTAAAATAAGAGTAATTACATCTTACACAAAACAGAAAAAGCGCAAAAAAAAAGGAAAAAAAAACCCTGTAAATGCAAATCATCAAGACAAAAACTTTGCGTGAGACGGGCCTTACATAAAGTTTTAAATGTATTTTTGTCGATTTTATTTTTCTTAGGGTTTATATTTGTTTTTTTAGGGTTTATTTTGTTTATTGAGTTTATTTTTAATTGATTTAGGTTTTTAGGATTTTTAGTTTTTTAGGGTTTATTTTTGTTTTTTGGGGTTATTCTTCATTGTTCATGTTTTTAGGATTTATTTTTGTTTTTTCATGGTTCATTATTATTTTTAAATTTATTTCCACTTTCATGTTCTCAAGATGAAGCTTTCGTAGGAGGTCCGTCTCTCACATATTTAGATCCATGTGAGATCTGCCTCACAAAGAGACTTTCAACCATCAATTATCCATTACACACTTTAATAATAGAAAAATAAAAAATAATGTTTCTTCTTCCTCTTACATGTCGGCCAAAAGGGGAATCTCCCATTTTGACCTTACAGTGCACGGTGCACCCCACCGCAGACGAAAATCTCTGGAGGGCAGTGATTGCTGCTGACGTGGCAGGAATGGGGAGGATCGCCCGGTCATCATTCCACTCCTCTGCCACCCCACAGCGGATGATGGCTACTTCTCAGCTGTCTCCATCGCTTTCCTCCGTCACCTTTAACGGCATCCAACACCACGTTACCGGAATATTCGAGGATTGACACTGACGCCGTCACCTCTTTCCGTCCAAGCTTTAGCTGGACGCCAATTGCAAAATTCTTAGGGTTCCCTGAATGGGCCAGCTGCTTCTGTCGCCACCCGCATGGTGAAATTATTATAATACCCCTACGGTTGTCGTTTAATCACGGGACTGCCACTCTCCCACATTTTGGAGGTTTTGAGTTTTATCCAAGCGAACCCCATGTGGGGGGAGTATTGTTGTAACTTGTAACCTCATCTTTAATATTATATTAGTATTATTAGGTGTTTGGATGATAAATAAAAATTATTTATTATTTAGGTATCTTGGGCGGAAAAACAAATTAAATTATTCGATACTCGATTCAAGATTCATCGTTAAAAATTCGTTTGAGTTCAGTTCCTGAATATAACAAATCAATCTTGAACACATTTTCAGTTCAACAAGATGTGACGTTTGCCTCGAGATCGACTCGATTAGTAGAAAAAAATAAAATATGTATAAAAATATCAAGCTATTTGAGCTCAATTCGTGTTCGGTTCTACTAAATCTTGTTTGAGTTCGAGTTGATTAATAATCAACAAAGTTCAGACACAATTTTTGAAATTCGATTAAAATTCAAAAAATTCGAACAATACTATGTTAGACTCAATTCTACCCATTCATACCCTATAGATATCAAATATATTGTTCATTTAATCTAACATCTCAAAAATAGTTTTTATGAATGGGAGAGTGATCTAGTTAAAGATAGAAATAAAATGTTATGGAAAATGAGGAGCACAAATGGAAAATTCTGACTGCCTCACTAAATTTTGAATTTATTTTTATTATAACATTTTACTTTTTTAGTATGGTACTAATAATATTTATATTTAATGTGCATTGATCATTGTAGCTTGAAATGAAGAATTCGAAATAACTTCCTTGTTTTTTTTTTTTTTATGGATATATACTTATTGGAACTTAAAAATATTAATTATATATTGTCTATTTCAAATCGTTTTCCTTTTGATTTTCTTTTCTAATATCATCTTAATTGAGTAATGGTGTGAATAGATGGTATTTTAATTTTGCAAAATACATTTCGAGTTTGATTTAAATTTATATCTGATCATCCAAATAGGTTTTAAGATGAAAGAAGTGTTTTCATTATTAAAAAAATAAAAATAAGTGCAATAAATTTTATTGGTTTTGAAAAAACAGCCTCACGGACAAAATGGGAGGTCATTAATTGGAAGAGAATGATCCGGTGCTTTACGCCTATACTCATGACACATCCAATTGACCAATAGCTCAATAACTATTTGAACGTGGGGCCGTCTTATGGTTCGTCTGCTTTGCATTTATCGTTAGAGAACATATTTCATGCTCCACTTTTTTATTCTACTTCTTGTTTCACATGATCGAATGAGTAATACTTATCATTTAGATAAACATAAGTCATTAATTATTTGAGTGTTTTACACATATCATGCATCCAACTAAGTGGAACAGAGATTGGAATGGAAAATTGGAATAGAAAAATCGAATTCTTATGGTTATGATTTAATTTTTATCTCAACTTACTTTAAAAAGTTAAAATTAAAAAAATAAAAATGCACAACATTGCATTGAGGAAAAAATATTTTTCCATGTAATTAATTAGTTTTTTAAAAATAAATTAATAATATTAATGACTCAACAGATTTGACACGTTGATAAGGTACATTTGTATTTGGGTGTGAGTACGCCACACACAAGTACACCACTGTTCATTTGCATGCATGGGGCAAATATAGTAAAAGAAAAAACCACAACAGTAGTAATTATGGTCGAGTCTAACATTAACGCCGACGCAGAAGGGCCGTAGCCTGCGCAGCTCCCGTACACTTCATTTCTCTGTAATTATAATTTAATCCAGCGGAGGATTGAGGAACAATAATTCTCGGTGCCACGCAGGACGAAGGCGCGTATATTGCAAACAAAAAACAAAAGTTATTTTATTGTGGAAATCAATTTTGTGTTTGTTTTGAATGATATGGGAAAATTTAAGGGCTTTTTTAACAGAATATTACCTTTTTTTTCGAGTTACACAAATGAATCGAAAAAAAAAATGGCTTAATATTTTAGGCAAAAACGTCATGCCCCTCACCGTTTTTAACTAAAATCGTCACTGTAGAGCCGCTTTTATTAAAGTTTTTTTAAATTTTTTTCGAATTAGAAACGGCCATAACATGACCGCTTTTTAGTTAAGTTTTTTAAAAAAAAATCTAACTAAAAACGCCATCACATGGCCGCTTTTATTTTTTTGTTTTTTTAAAGATTATTTCTAATTAAAAACGTTTTTTTATTAAAATTTGTATTGTTAAAAATGATTAGTCCTTTAATTACATAATCATTTGATATATTAGCATATAATAATACTAAAATCCTATTATACTATATTATTAGATACATAATTAATATATATACTAAATAATTATTATATATAATAAATAATTTAATAATTTTATAAATATATTTGTTATATTTATAAATTATTTGTTATTTTCAATGTTTATATAATATTAATTGTTTTAAAAATCTCTGCATAACTCCTATTAGTCCTCGCCTAGGCGCTAGACTCTCCTGATACGCCTAGGTTTTCATCTGATTAGCGCTTACACAACTAGCGTTTAGCGCTTTTTAGAACACTGATAATAATATATATTATTATTTTATACTATAATATATAATAATGGTAATAAGCCAAATATGTCACTTATATTTTGTGGAAAAAAAACTATGCGAATAAGGGGAGTCTAGTGCCTAAGCGAGAACTAATCGAAGTTAGGCGGAGATTTTTAAAACAATGAATATTATATAAACATTGAAAATAACAAATAATTTATAAATATAACAAATATATTTATAAAATTATTTAATTATTTATTATATATAATAATTATTTAGTATATATATTAATTATGTATCTAATAATATAGTGTAATAGGATTTTAGTATTATTATATGCTAATATATCAAATGATTATGTAATTAAAGGACTAATCATTTTTAACAATACAAATTTTAATAAAAAAACGTTTTTAATTAGAAATAATCTTTAGAAAAAAAAAAAAAAGTAAAAACGGCCATGTGATGGCCGTTTTTAGTTAGAATTTTTTTAAAAAACTTTACTAAAAACGGTCATGTTATGGCCGTTTTTAATTCGAAAAAATTTTTAAAAATACTTTAATAAAAACGGCTCAAGTGACGATTTTAGTTAAAACGGTGAGGGGCATGGCGTTTTGTCTAAAATATTAAGCCATTTTTTTTTCGATTCATTTGTGTAACTCAAAAAAAAAAAACGTAATATTCTCGTAAAAAAGCCCAAATTTAAGTCCATCATGAATTTACATTTGTTAATAATAGCTCACCATATTATTATTTTTCTGAAATTATAAAATAAACGCTAATATTCAAATCAACTTTGGATTAAAAAATTAAATACGACCGTGATCATCACTAAAAATTAATTTCGTGATAAATTCAAAAAAAAATTGTGATGTGCTAAAAAACATAGATCACTTCAAGTCAAGTTATCTGATTAATCGATTCAACTTCTTCTCTGGAGTCTGTAAGTTTTTCGGATGAAAACTTGCCTACAACACTAAAAAACATTAGACTGACCCTTGGGTTATTCCAGGGAGGCTCCTCCGACACTCAAATCAGCACATGTGTGAGAAATATTTCAAAGAAAAGGACAACAATCTGGATCATGTAAAATTGAGAATACTTATAAATGAACAAAAATGGACTTTTTATATGTGGACCGGTTAATTGTACATGTTGGGTGCGAGGTCACCAATTTGGACATTTAGTCCGATTTATGATCAAAATTGTATAATTTTACCACAATTACTAACTAAGACTAATGTGTGCTATCATGTGTACGAAATTTAAAAATTTTGATAATTTATTGCAAAAATTGAAACGTCAAATCACAAAAATTTGACAAATAAATATTGGAGATTTTAATGTTTGCGTTAAATCACCAATATACCTAATATTTTTGACATGTTTGCACAAGACATGCCATAGTCACAATTTTCGACAAAATTACATAGTTTCGGTCAAAATATAACTAATATCTTAAATTTTAAAATATATTAGACTAAAATATAAATATAAATATAAATATAATTAGAGGGCTAAATATCAAAAGGTCAATTTTTACCAATTTTTTTAAACGGTATCACTTTAAATGTTACTTTTAAAATTGCATTATTTTTGATAAGTAATAAAATGCAAAATTTTGATTATTATTTACATTCAATAGAAAAAATATTATTCATTATGTACATGTTTGTTGTACATGTTTGTTCACTTTTTAATCGGATTTTTTGTTAGCGCAATAATAAGTCATAAAAGACTTCTCAAATTTCAATGACTTGTTTACTCCAAAAAGATATAGCTAGCTTGCGTTTTATGTTTATATGTTTTCACAGGCAATTCACGTAACTTGCATAAGAAAAAAGAAGTACAAGGTTTGTTCTTTCAAAACGACCTCTCTCGCCGATCACCTTTCAAGACGGAGTCCTCCGTGAAACCCGCACAAGGGGGGGCTGGAGGGGGCTCCGACGTCACCTCTCCGATGCTTAAGTCGTGTCTTGAAAGGAAGTAAGGGCTAGAGAAAAAAAAAAGCAATGTAACAAAGAAAATATGAGAGATTAGGTTAGAATGAACATGAGCTTGGGCCTTTTATACCTTAGCTAGGATTAGGGTTTCCGTAAAATCCGGGATTCCGTTACGATTTGGTGTCGAGTCATCATTAGATTAGGATCGGATCTCATAAAAACCCTAATTTTACGCCCGTAAGACCATAGCCGAGACGGACGCAGTAAATTGCGTTCTTGGGGGCGAAATCCGGGGCGGTCTTGAGGCGCGCAGATGGTGCCGCCAAGACAGAGAGCCCTCCTACGAGGACCCCAAGTTTTTTTATATATGTATATATACAATCAATGGCGGAGATAGGGGCCAACTCGGGCCCCCTCCTTTTCTTTTTTTTTAAAAATACTAGGTAAAATTTTTCAAATTTCTTTTTAGTTAATATTTATTTGTATTTTTTATCCTACGGCTTCACCCCAATTTCTTGTAGATTACACTGTAATAATCCCTAGATACGCCATTATCTAGGAATTATTACTGGTGGCTGCTACACTAAATTGAAGTGGGCCGATAAAAAAACTAAAAATACACATAAATATTAACTAATTTTTTTAAAAAAATACCTTATTTTTTTTTTTTAAAAAGAGGGTGCCGAGCCCTGGATTGGCCTCCTCTTATCTCCACGATTGTATATATATTATTTATTGCTCTAGGTCCCTCGAAACCTTGACCTGGCCTGCAAAAAAATCAAATCTAATATAAATAAAAATAAAACATACAAGCTTTTATAACAAAATTACATGAAAATTTGGGGGGGGGCAAAATATGTTGGCTTACATTTTTATATACTATATTAATTTATTAAATAATATATTATAGGGGTTCAATCGCAAGACGAGGGGCGGTTCGCCACCACCACCCTCGGGTCCGTCCCCGACCATAGCTCCGACTGCTTCAGACACGCTCGGTCCCTCAGTATTGTGCGGCCCTTACATTTCCAAGGCATCATCGCCTCATACATCTCTTGGGCTCGAGCCGACCTCTTCCTCCGACGTCGGGTTAGACTACAACGGGTCAATAACAGACGGCTTAACCATGCGAGAGCTTTAACAGTCGGCTTAACACAACAGACCTCACACAGTCACCTCATAACGGCCCTACAACCACGTGACTTGGGCCTTACCAGTCGGCCCAATATGATAAGCCTTCCACCTATTTATGGGCTCGAGTGAGGGCCTACCAAAGACATGCTCCTTGGATCAATCTCAAACCGCAAGCCTCCACAGACGACCCAAGGCTTAATGCTTAACAAATCACCCCAATATTATGGGCCTTGCTGATCGGTCCGGTCGTAGGCCTGGTCCAATCGGCCCAATGTCACGACCACAAATCGGCCGAGCATCGTATTTTGCCCTTTATCAAAGGTATTTTAATTTTCTCAATAAATATTTATTATCTTTGTATAATTGATTTTTCTAACAAGGAAAATCTCCATTTCTATTACTTTTTCATACCAAGAAAAATGAAGTTCATATAGTCATAAAAATGAATTGATTTCCTTATGCCATAATCCCAGTAATAAAGTTTTATTGATTTATTTCTTTATGAGCATAAACGAAAACAAAAAAGTGAAAATTCATCGATTTTTTTTATTAAATTTGACACGATTTCTCTTAATTATCATTTGACTTCGCCAGCAAATACGTATTTACTAAATTACAAGTAATCTTGACCTTTTAATTTAAGAAATCGTTTTCAAAAAATCAATCAAATTAATATTGATATTCTAAATTACGTGTTATATATAATTTTTCATATATGCTTCTCAACTGTATTTTTCTACTAACCTCACAATGTTCATGTTTTAACTTCTCAAATTAATTAAAAGGTATAAAATGTAAAAAAAAAAACATTGTGCCGAAAAGATTAAATGTAAATTTAATTTGCTACCCAAAATATGCGTATTTTTCTATTTTGTCCACTTAACTTTAAAATGTTATACTTTACTCCATGAACTTTGCAAATTGTTGCATTTAGCCTATAATTTCCAAATTTACCTCTCAATATTAGTGGATTATCTGTAGTTAATACTTAATACATCTCTAACAATTATTTAATTTAGTTTTCTCTCAAAATTTCATTATCTTTAGTCAATATACAAATAATATTAGGTACTAGTAAATTTCATCAATAAACATAGACTATGATACCAATTTCGAAACCACAAAATGCAATAATCATAAAAGTCGGGGTAAGTTTGGAAATTATAAGCTAAATGTAACAATTTGCAAAATTTGGAGGCTAAAGTAGAAAAAAATACATAGTTTGATAGCAAATTAAAATTACGTCAAAAGATTAATATTTTCAAATTACTCTCTACTTTTCAAAAAAATCTCTATTTCTATAATAAGATTGTAGGCAAAAAAAAAAAGGAATTGTGTAGTGGTAAAATATACACAAAAGGCAAAAAATTTGAAAAGATAAAGAAAAGCATATACCAAAATTATTTAATTAAATGCAATGCACCCCACATGCCACCAATGGGAGTGGGCAACAGTTGTTATTATGCCAATAATATTTACCAAAATAAAATTTTAATAGAATTCAATAATAACAATAATATTTACCTAAAACCAGGTGGCTTAAATTTATCTTTACCACCACAAAGAATCATTGTGGGATGGAGGTCGAGGGTTGAAATCCCCGCTCCATCAAATTGTTTGTGGGGTGGAGGTCGAGGTCATATCCCCGCTTCCATCAAATTGCTCCCGGGGCATATGCGAATGGTGAAGATTTGGTGGGAACTCATACTTGAATAAAGATCCGTGTGGGTTCGATTCGGGGAGAGATCGTTATTAGTAGATTGGGGGTCGAACATAATTGTTCTCTTTACCCTTAGGATCTTGTACGTCGCCAGACCCCGTCGAACACTGCCAAGTGCGTGCACATCCCGTGGTTTACCTTGCAAGAAGAATGAGGCGAAATGGAAATTGTCTGTCAGACATACGGCGTGCAGTTCTGTTCTCTGAGCTTATCAAAAAAAAAAAAAAAAAATAATAATGTGTAGAGAGAGAAGAAAATAATAATAAAGAAAAGGGGAGTGGGGAAGGAGTAAGAAGAGTAGTAAATGGAGTGAGAGAAAAAAAGAAGAGAAATCTGTCTCGTGAAGCAGAGCTTGAGCTGTTGAGGTGAACAAGACTGATGAAGAAAACAAATATGAAAACCTCTTTTCTTTTCCTTCTCTTCTTCTTCTTCTTCCCTTCTCCATTTCTTCACCTTCTTCCTCTGTAAAAAGAAAAAGTCCCCATTCGTTTCTCTCTTTTGGGATTTTAATCAAACTCTTGTTTGGCTGTTTCTCTCTCTCTAACCATTCACATTCATTCTTTTGCTCCGCTTGGCCCTTTTTAAAATCACGAGATCCCCATCTTGTTTCTCTCTTTCCCTTCCCCCTTTCATGTCTTATTCAAAGATATATCTCTCGTTTTATCTCCCTCTCCATTTTTTTCTGTTTTTTTAGTAGTGTACATTGCTGAAGAGAGGGAGGTGTTGGAACTGCTTGGGTGAAAATAAATGTCGTCGCATTCGGGGAAGACAATGTCGGAAGTAGGGTTGGAAACGCTCTCGGATCGGTTGAGAAACACGTTAACTCATGACGAAGGAGATAACGGCGTTAACGTTAACAAGCCGGATTTTCGAGAGCTCGATCTGGGCTCTCCCGTTTCGCCGCTCCGAACACGTAACGGTGGTGGGCTCGCTGTCACTACTACGACGACTACCAGTAGCAGTTCCAGTTCGTCCGGATCGGTTACGGGTCGGACTTCGACTCTGTTCAACTCGCATACGCCCAGAAAGTCCGAATCCAACCCCAACAGCCACTCCGGAGAGCTTTCTGTCGAGAGTTCTCCTTCAGCAACCCGAAACTTCAAGCCAGGTCACACCCGGTCCCGTTCATGTGGGTCCCACCAGCTGTTTTTTTCCGGTTCTGGGTCCGTCAACTCACCACCACCCGCGAATGTAGTTCCCACCGGAAACATTTGCCCCTCCGGCAGGGTTTTGAAAACCGGCATGGCGAGCCGGTCTACGAAACCCGACATTCTGGGGTCCGGCTCGGGGAATTACGGCCATGGAAGCATAATGCGGGGTGGTCTTGCATCTAAACCGGGTTCCGACAGTGGGCCCACGAATTACTCGAGAGGATTAATGGTTGGCGGGGAGCCGGGGAGAAGGACGGGAGTGTGCAGTAGTAATGATCCCGAGGAGTTGAAGAGAATGGGGAATGATAATTACAAGAACGGTCATTTTGCGGAGGCTTTGATTCTTTATGACAAGGCAATCGCGATATCGCCAGCTAATGCCGCGTACCATTTCAATCGTGCTGCGGCATTGATGGGGTTGAGGCGGTTGGCTGAAGCTGTGAGAGAGTGTGAGGAGGCTATTAGGTTGGATCCGGGGTATGTGAGGGCACACCATCGATTGGGATCTTTGCTTCTTAGGTGAGTTTGTGGATACCGTTTGAATCTTGATTGCTTTTGTGCAATGAAAGTCAAATTTTGATGCTTATGCCTGTCATTTTTATTTTGGTTTTTGGTTGCTCATGTGAAAAATCATTGAGTTAGAATGTATATATGTTTTAAATGTATGATTCTGATTTAAATTGATAAAATTGGTTCGTTGGTTACATGCTAGATCTCTTGTTTAGAATTATTTGATTGTTTTGTGAATTTGTTTTGATTGGGCTTGGAAATTGTGCGAGCATTGATCTAAATTGGTGTGAATGGTTTTTGTTTATATTCTGCCAGATCTGATTCACTTTGGGTACCCTTGCTGTGATGGTTTATGCTGCTTGTTTTATTGTGGCTAATGTCACTTTTCCATCTTCTGTGTTTTCCATTTTAAGGATTACTGTATATTTTGGTTCTTTGTTTTTGTGATCCGCATTGTGCTCATAAGATTGAGGACCGTGTTGATTTCCATGTTTAATCGGCCACCTTTTAGGTCTAAATTAATGGGAATTGGCAGGGCATTATAATGATTCATTGACATGTAATTCTTCTGTTATAATTTAAATTCTGTTCAGGACAACCAAGGATCAAGTTTAGTGTGTGTGCTCATCATGGTCTTTTCAGCTCTGCTGTTTAGTTTTCTATGATATCTCTCATTTCTAAAGTAGGTTTCAATGATACATAGTACTTTGCCCTTTTCCATTTCTGGCTTAAAATTATTGTAATTTCATGCTGTTTAACATGCACTACAATGTAATTAATCTAATTCATCTAAGGGTCACACAGTTTAGGACAGGTTGAAAATGCCAGGAAGCACATTTGTTATTCAGGGCATCAACCGGATCCTGTAGATTTTCAGAAGTTGCAGTCGGTGGAGAAGCATCTTAGCAGGTGCACTGATGCCCGTAGAGTTGGTGATTGGAGAAGCACATTGAGGGAAGTTGATGCTGCCATTGCCTCTGGGGCGGATGCTTCTCCTCAGGTCTGACACTTTATAATTCTCTCTGCAATTGATAATTACTTTTTTCTAGAAATTATAGAGCGGAATTAAATTACTTGTGCTGAACTGACTGAATATGAATCTACAGCTGTGTGCATGCAGGGCAGAAGCTCTCTTGAAGCTCCACCAATTAGATGATGCTTTCTTGGCTCTGCCGAATATCCCTAAATCTGAGCCATCTGCTAGTCCACATTCCCCTCAAAAGATTTTTGGGATGCATTTTGATGCGTATATGCTATTTGTTAGAACCCAAATTGAATTGTCCAAGGGAAGGTGAGGTTATTTTTGACATTCCGTGACATAAAAGAAATCGAAGGTGCAACATATAACGTGAATGATGAATATTTGCAGGTTTGATAGTGCTCTTACAGCCATAGAGAAAGCTGGACAGATAGACCCAAATAATGTTGAAATTTCGATTCTAGTCAACAATGTGAAGTTGGTTTGTCGAGCTCGTGCTCGTGGGAATGATTTATTCAAGTCAGAAAGGTTTACCGAGGCCTGCTCTGCGTATGGCGAAGGTCTCAGGCTTGATCCTTCGAATTCTGTTCTGTACTGTAATAGAGCAGCTTGTTGGTATAAGCTTGGTCAGTGGGAAAAATCAGTGGATGATTGTAATCAAGCTCTCCGTATCCAGCCTAATTACACCAAAGCTCTACTTCGAAGGGCTTCCTCAAACAGCAAGGTACGATATCTCAGTTATCCAGTTGTTTCATGTTTACACCTGGTTCAGATCGTCTATTCCATTCTCTATTTCATCTGGTATTCCAATAGATTAGATGTGGCACTAGATAAATGCCTACGACATCATCTTGTACACTAGCATCCATCTAATATGTGTGGAATACAGTATGGATTATAGAATGGAATAGACTATCCCGTGTGCATTTTTCAGTGCAAACTGGATGTTGATAAAGTTTATGGTTTGAATGCAATCAACATCACGGGTTATAGCTTGAGCGCTGGAGTGAAGCTGTGAGAGATTATGAAATTTTGAGAAGGGAACTCCCAGATGACAAAGAAGTTGCTGAATCTCTATTTCACGCACAAGTTGCACTTAAGAAATCACGTGGTGAAGAGGTCTATAACATGAAATTTGGTGGGGAAGTAGAGTCTGTTTCTGGTCTTGAGCAATTCCGAGCTGCAATTTCGTCGTCTGGTGAGTGTGCTATCATTCGCTCCTTTCAACTCATTTTTAGTGGTCTTACAACGTTTTAATTACCATCTTTGGAAACGCAGGTGCATCTCTGGTTCATTTCAAAACGGGCTCCAACGTACAATGCAGACAGATATCTCCCTTCTTGGACGCATTATGCACCCGATATCCATCCGTTAATTTTCTCATGGTGAGCAACCTCTACATTGAGATTTTATTTTTCCATTGAACAAAAAGTACCCATGAGGTATGACTTATTACAAACGAATCCAGTTATCTTTAAATATTACAAATACCTCTTAAGGTTTGTATTTATTTAACATATATCCCCTATTGAGGGTGCAATTTGTAAAATTTAAACAAATATTATGGGGGTATTTGTATTTTTGAATTGTTTTGGATATTCTTTGTATTAAGACTAAACCTCAAGGAGTCAAGGATAAATTTTGCAATTGACCTGTTTTTATATGATAGTAACTATTGATAAGAAAGTGCAACTTCATGCTTGGTCTGTTTACGCGTGCTATCACAAACGCATTTATAGAATACCTTAATTATCGATGTATCTTTAACTGCAGGTGGATATTGAAGAGAGCCCTGCAATTGCTCATGCAGAGAATATTAGAATAGTACCAACCATCAAGATATACAGAAAGGGCAACCGAGTGAAGGAAATGGTCTGCCCAAGTCCAGAGGTTTTGGAGTCATCGGTGAGGCATTACAGTATTTAAATCATGGATCGATGTTCAACATTACTGTACCTTCATATCATGCTCTTCCTCTTGCATCCTAAAACCACCAGCTTATCGGAAATTGTCTTCCCTCTCACCATATGAGGGTTAATTATTACCAAGTGATAATTAGAGCCTATTGCATAATATTCACATTAGGAGCCACACCAGTCAAATGCCTCGAGTGGAATTTCAAAAACATAGCGTAGTTCCCTTTTGCTCGTTTTATTAATTCATTCATTCATCTGATACCATCTTCCACCTCTCTTTTCTCTTCTCTCACTTTATAAATCTTTTTCGACATTGTATCTTACCGTTTTCCTTTAGGCCCGGGTATTTCCTAGTCTATATTCATTCAAGAGAAGGTTATTGAGAAAGTATGTAAAATTATTTACCTTGGATCCTCGGCTGAAGTTTAGTGAGGAAGGGAGAACGGCTTAAGGCGGGCGGGGGTGGCTTTTAGACAAGGATTTGTACATGCACATATGACGATAATATGTATACACAACATTGGAGGCCCATTGAAAGGAAATGGATGTCTGGTGAGTATGTTTCGGGTTAGTGAAGGAAGATGAATATGGTGTCATTGATATTGGAGTATTTTTGTTTTAAACCATTAAAGTAATAAAATTTATCAATTCTTGTTTTTCAGCTTTCTTGTAATGTTCCCTTGAAGACATGTTATAACATTTCCTTCATCTTTTTTGTATGAGACTTTTTCTTCTTTTCTTTGGAATATTGGATTCACATTTGTTTCGGTTACAGTGCTAATTTAGTCATGGTTATATTCATCTTCTTGAATTTTCATTTTTCGACTAATTTCTGACTAAATATAGGATTTTTCCTAGCACCTTATTTAACAAATATGTTAGTGAGATATCGATTCAAATTTCTTGTTCTAATTTTCTATTCCATTCTTTGTTCTACTTGGTTGGATGTATGACACGTGTAAAACATACAAACAATCAACGACCCATGTTTCCCTCAATGTCACGTGTTATTCATCCAAATGTGGAACAAGAAGTGGAATAAAAAAGTGGAACAAGAAATTTGATCTCGTGAGATATTCTAGAAACTTTGCGTTATTGAAAATCCCCAACTTTTTGAGTACATATGCAGCTCAATTTAGATTTTGTGTACAATTTTGGCATTTTTTTTTATTAAGGATTAAATTTGAGAGTATTTTCAAATATATATGGTGATTTTTCTCAAATGAAATTTAAAAAGGACCAATTTGGAGACACCCAATAGTTACCATAGCTACAAGACTAATATTGCAGCATTTACCCAATTTATTATTGATATATGTCACTTGTGTGTAGTCCCATATTGATTAATTAGGGGATGATAACTCTTATAAGCCAAGTGAGTTATTCTTTCGATCACATAATGATTTTAGGATGAAACCTCACTTGGTGGCTCGTATTTATCTACGATTCATGTGGGATCGTCTTAAGTCCCCGAATTTAATAGTTCCTATTTACTTTCCAAAGCTGACCTAATTTGGATTACTCTATCATTAATACTCTATGCATATCCAGCACAATTGGATTGAAAATGTCAGAACTCCAACGGACATATGCAACTCATTCATTTAAAACAGTAAAATGCGTGCAAGTGAATCCCAGGATGGACTTATCCTGTCAATCTTCAACTCCATATTTATTGCGTTGCGTGATTATCTGTCACACACACACACATATATATATATATATATATATATTTATTTTCATTTTACAACTATAATTTGAGGTTTAAGTTTCATTATTATGCAATATATTTGAGGATATGCTAATGAATGGACTGTTTGGACAAAAAGTAGTCGTGCCGTGTAGAGGCTGCAACATGAGTCAAAGCCCTATGGTAGAGGGTTTTGTACTTGGCCAAATATCAAATGTAAGCATTAAATATCTGCTAACTTCCAAACAGTCCCCACAACCATAAGTAAATAGTCCCTCATCCAAGTGTGTACAAACAAGTCGGTGCCAACAAATTTTCAAACCAGACTTTCTATTTCATATATGGTTTGATTTCCAGGCTATTGCATCAAGTATGAGAATTTACCCCGGGTAGTGGTTGTGGCCTGTGGGTTTCAAAAATGCTACTCCCGAAGAATAGACACTTGAAGTGAATCCATCATACATGTGTCCCATTTTTTATGAAATGATATTAATACACCAAATGTATCATACACCTGATGTATCATGGATAATACCGAAATATCACCAATTATTCAAAACTTTTGACAAATTGGAGAAAGAAATTAGAAAATGAAATAAAAGGTTAGGGTTAATTAATGTTATAGTCTGACGTTATTTTTTGGTCATGAGTTCATAGTAGCATTTCGAGACATAGTCTCATAGATCTACTATCTACTATCTACTACTATCTTAAAAGGATGAATATTTCTGCAAAAATTGTGTTAGACTAAAATATCCCTATTTTTTAATGACATTGAGGACAAAAGTGTAATTCCAATTTAATTAAAGTATCCTATTTATTTAATATTCATTAAGCAAAGGTGCCCCAAAATCGGCATTTCACATAAGAAACGGTACGTGAGAAACTGAAAAGGCATTTGTAACTGTATTTATTCTCCTCTCTTATTGGGTTTCTGTGAATAGTATCATCAAAAGGTCCAGACATCTCACTCAATATTTTTTCCTCCCCATCTTTCTTGGTTTTCTTGGTTACATTAGTTAAAGCATCTAATTGTGGATTGGTACACTTTGACGTCGATCAGAACCTCGACCCTAACCAATTTTTGAGAAAGATTTCTAACTTTTATTATGCTTTATCATTCTTTTTGTTCAATTAAAAAAGGGGTTATGATTTCTAATCATGGGTTTTGTTTGAAATCATTTGAATGATTTGTTTAGCTTCGGGCTGCATAGATTATGGAATAGGTGTCCATTTCCTTCAGTGGGTAAGTAATTCCTCCTCTGTTACCTTCATTTTTGTACTTCAATTTTTCTTTCTTCAATGTTGTGTATAAATGTATGTATGTTTCTGTCATAAGGTGTGTGTAATAGTTTCTTCTTGTTTTATGTGTTTGAGTGTGCCTTTTTGTGATTAAAGAATGAATCTTTAGTTTGTCCAAATAATTCGGCTGCATATTTACCTCAAGAAGCTGATTATCGGTTTGTATGTGCCTAATTGAAGTCAGGAATCTGTATGTTTGAGAAAGGAAGAATTGGTTTGATCTTATACAACAGGGCAAACGGAGTGAACCGAACGTGCTCGTATATTCCTCTACCAAAATGTAGGTAGTAAGGGTTTATCCAGTCTTCCACCAAATCAAATTCTGGTTTCCTCCGAATTTTCAACAGATGCAAAGAAATATTGTTCACTAGATATAATAGAATTGGGTGTAGAATCATATAAATTTGATGAGCTATTGGAAATTTTAGGGATATCAGAATATTCAAAAAGAAAAAGATGCAAAACCTTTTCTAGAGGTATAATTTACACTCATCAACTTGAATACCATGAGAATACTAGGAGACTCAATGACAAGGAGATGCAAAACCTTTTCTAGAGGTATTATTCGGTGTGCCTCATCAACGACTCCATCCAATTCTTTGTTGGCTTTTACCCTTCTAGAATCCATTTCAAGCCCTCCGAGTCCACGAAGACACCGCTTTTCCAATCAGTTAGTGTTCCCAGTCCATGTAAAATTTAGAAAATAAAACTATATTCGATTTCAAGCCCTATAATTCCATCAAATATCATGACATTGTTTTCCACTCAGTTTGTGTTCTCAGTCCGTTGAAAATTTTAAAAATAAAAATGGATTCCGCATTGTAGCCATTGGGGATGGAGTTTACATCAGAGAAAAAATTTAAGCAACGACAAATGAGGAAGCGATTGAGGAATGTAAGATCGACGTACTGCTGCGAATCTCCTTGATCCTTGTACATTACCTCCAACCCCATTATCAGCCGGTACGTACATAATTTTAAAGCTTAATTTGAATTTCTCTGTTAATGAGCATTTGCCAACATAAATTAGGATAGTTTGAAGGACGTATCTTTTATCTTAAATACCCCTTCTACTTAGCATTGAAGGCAACAAAGTGTTATTATTCTCTTCATGAACTGTGTTATTGTACGCATACTAAGGAAAAATCTGAAGAATGGTTCTTAGATGCAGTACCAAGTGGTGGCTTTGGAGAAGGAAGCAGGAGCAAAGAAGTGGAAGTGTTGAGGTGAGCTGAAAAGTTACTTTTTCATAAGTTAAAATTTGATAGAGAGGGTCAATATTGAGATATATAGATACTGACAATATGATTTGACATAAACAAAGGTTTCTTTGTTGTATGAGCATTTGGTCAAACTCTGACCATGATCCAAGGTTTGTGCTTTCATTTAGAGATGGATATCGAAGTAGGATATGAATAAACTGGCCAATGACTTGTTTATTCTATATTTATGGCATTATCAACAAACGAAGGTCAAATGTGAAACATGATTGCAAGTTGATATTCGAAAATCCAAGTTTTGCTCAGAATTATTCAGATTCATGAGAAGAATTTACTGACAGATAGTACGGTAGAATATATGATATTTGAGTTGGAGTTTGATAGTATTTTAGGTGAATTTGCTACTTATTGTTTCTGCAGTGACTTGCAATTATTTGTCAACTGACATTTTTCTGAATAATGAATGGATATCTGAATATATTTTGCTATTTGGAATGATCTTAGTTTAGTTCTATCTTGTGAGAGTCAGCCTGGTCATCTGGCTAGAGGTGTACAATTGTACCCCCATGTTTCCATGTAGTTCCGCCAGTGGTGGCTGGCCGACCCAGCCTATCAAGCCTGACCAATTTTGTCGGTTGTGTGTCTATGTGAGTGTATTTTTCATTGCAATAAAAATTGAAGAAAAATTACAGATTCCAACAGACATGGTGGTGAATGCTATGATTGTAGCCATGGATGCTCATGCAAATCATCCTAATAATGAGACCAATATTTAACATATTGGATCATCTGTATCAAACCCTGTAGAGTTCACATGGCTTCAGGATTATGCTCTCAGACACTTCACTAAAAACCCCTGGATTAACAAAGATGGAAAGCCTGTCATAGTTGGCATGGTCACTGTCCTAAGCACAATGGATAGCTTCCAAAGATACATGACCATTAGATACATTCTTCCTTTGAATGTTTGATTCTGAATTTTCATATCTAAATTTTAAGTGTTAATTACAAAAACCACCCCTGGGGTTTAGTCTAATTGAAAAAAAACTCAATTATCTTTCAAAATCACAAATATGCCCTTGACATTTGTTTCTCTGATACAGATTGCACGTCACGAGGGGGTATTTGTAATTTAGAAAGATAACTGGAGTTTTTTTATAATCAGGCTAAACCTTAAACCTCAAGGGTAGGTTTTGTAATTATCCCAAATTATAATTTCTCCATACAAATTTTTTTCAAGGGAATGATGTCACATTTGTTTTTTTCCTCTATATTTTTCATAACTATCTTTACCAAGGTACATAATTATTTTCTTGAATATTCTTATAAATGCTCTCAATATTTTCACATCATATATTTTTTTAGGGACTACAATTATTGAACATAACATGCTGCCAATAGAAATTGTATCCTCAGCATTGCAGAAAAATCAAGTTTGTGATGCGGTTAATCGATCTTTTACGGACCTTATTTGTTCTTCAAAGGATAGTAAGTATCTTTTATCTTGACCATCCATTTGCTTAGGCAAAATTTGATGGAGCTATAAATTTTATTGTTGGGGTGAGATTAGATTATTGTTTCTTAAGGACAGTGTCAATTTTGTTACATTTTAAACTTTAGGGATAATTACAAAAAGTCCCCTGAGCTTTGGGCTAATTACAGAAAAACTCAGAAGTTTTTGAAAATTGTAAAAAATACCCTAGGTCTGATTTTGTCTTACATTTTCCCATTCATAAGCAAAAAATATTTCAAAAATCCCGACATTTAATAAAAAAATTACAGTTACCTTCTTAAATTTAAGAAGGATCTTATTTTAGGCTCTCCTCCAACTATTAGTTGGACTAGGAAAGAAAGACTCACATTCCCAAATAACCAGACAGTCTCAGAAGATATCAACCATGGAAGGTCTCCTGTACGCCACAAGGTGCTACTAAGTGGTCTAAGTCGAATCTCTTCCTTGAATGGTCAAATGGGACATCTTTCATCTATTGAAAAGGTGCATGCATGATAAGACGTTTACGTATAGGAGGAGGAAGAGGTCGAGCCTGTATGGACAAAGTGTGCATCCTAATCCTAGAAATATACTTTTCTACACTTTCTACCTCCAAATTTCATTGTTGGGGAAGGCAAAAGCAGCATCAGGGAGCTCTTCCAAGAACAATAAGTGAAAGCTCGGGTGCGTGCTTGCATTCTCAAAAGATTCTTATGATACTGTTGTTTCTCTATTAGTATAATTTCATGTTATATTGTGGCTTGTTCCATTAATTTTTCTCCTCAAGCTCAAAAGTTCTCCTTTAGGATTTACTATACCCAGTGCTCTTCCCTTTCAACAGGTCAAGAGATCACCATGAGAAGCGGAAATTGTCTATATTGAATTTGAACTTGGTTTAAAGTATAAATCTATCGATGATCTTATGGAAAAATCAGTTTTTATGTTTTAGAATATATATATATATATATATATATATATATATAGGCATAGTATTAATTTCATTCTCCATTGTTGATGTTTATTTTGAACGTGAATAGTATGAAGAGGACGTGCGGACAAAATTTGCAAGATTTCTAGAAGGAAGATATGGAAGACTAGAGAGAATGAGAGAAATATTTGTTTCGAGACATTGAATTTTTGACAAAAACTCCTAGATGGTCTAACGGGCTACAACTGCTGATGACGGATCCTAAAACTCACCCGAAGGCATTTTTGTAATACTAGGTAGTGGCATAGAATCACTAGAACCCGAAAAGTAATAGTTCCCCCACGAAAAGTATTAACAATCCCTCGGAAAAGAATTAGTATGTAGTTCATTGAGCAATATTTTTAGTAGTCCGAAAAATATTAACAATCCCTTGGAAAAGTATTAGCAATCCCTCGAAAAAGTATTAGCGAGTTCCTCGAATAATATTTTTAGTAGTCCTCATGAAAAGTATTATTTTTCATCAAAAATATTAGTAATCCCTCTAAAACGTATTAGTAGTCCTCTTAAAAAATATTAGGTTTTTACGATTAAAGGATTTTTAGCAATCCCCGAAAAGTATTAATTTTTCTCATAAAAAATATTAGTAATTCCCCATAAAAGTATTAGGTTCCCACCAAAAAAAAAAAAGTATTAGTAGTAACCCTAAAAATATTAGTTATTCCCCCAAAAAGGATTTATATCCCCTAAAAATATTAATTTTCCTTCTAAAAAGTATTATTCGACTTTTATTTCATCTATTTTTTGGCAAGATGGCTTAAATCCCCAAATTAGTAAAAAGCTCTAATTACTGCAATTTTCCAAATTTCCCAAAGTTGTTGAAACTTTGTTCCTTCATTTTTTCTTTAGTTGCCCCTCATCAAACTGATCAAGTATCTTCAGATGGTAAATGAAATTTTTTTGTTGATCAGGGTTCTACATCAGACAAGAAATCGTGTGTCTACATGACGAGACTTATTTTGGCACCAAAAATGAAAAATGCATAGAATTTATGGTCAACAAATAAGTTTTTAAGAAAATGTTGCAAAATCTCATTGCCAAATTTCCCAGCTCAGTTCTCGAATGTACAAAAGGAGCATGAGGGGACGACATGTCTATGAATTGGTATTTACACGACGTGCAATGTGCAACGAGGCTAATCGAGATGCCAAGCTGATCGTGGCGGCAAAGGAGCAAGTGAAACGAGCACCGCCTCGTGAAAAAATTACCGTACAAAATATATTGTTCTCGAAAAGTAAATTGGGGCTGAATAATTTCTAGAACCAGTTGTACGAGATGGGTTGGGAATTGGGATGTGATACTGGTGGCTGGGCTAAGAGAGTATTGAGTACGGTTTGACAAGAGACATACTCTTAATTTTTATTTTGTTATAAGGTCTAATACAATGAGTTCCAATTAAACTTTAAATATTTTTTTAAAAATATACTATGAACATTTATGTATTGTTTATATTTATTTTTATTTTTTATTCCATACTTTTGTCGAATGATTGAGTAGGAAAGGAAAATATGGATAATTGAAAACTTTTATTTTTCAAACTAAAGCTCAAGTCACTACAATAATAGAATTTAAGAAAAACATATTTCTTATTTTATTTATTATTTTTTTTCAAAATGGAAACTATTTTGCTATTATTTCAAATCAACAAGATCCGTCAATACAAATTCTTCAAACCAAGATGGAAAATCCCCATTCATCCAACTAAAAACAAAGAGGCCAAAGAAGAAAATATAGCTATACCATGTCCAACTCTATTTGCCGTTTTCACATGATAAACTTTGGTTACATTAGGTTTTGTGCAATTGATGATGCGGACAAAGTTCGTGAATTATCAATGAGTCAATGAATGAAATTTGCAAATGAAGTAACAATCACAAATCATACACAAGTCATGAAATTTTGAGGTACATTCATTTTAAATTATCATACCTTTATGCCAATCAGTGTCACTTTTTTTTTTAGTGAATTATAAGATTTTTTTTAAAATGAAGATCGTATCTTATATTTACTAAATTATTATATATCACGATCAATTTCTTCACTTAATTAGTTAACCTTACTTGTTTATTATATTAACCAATTTCTATTTATATTATATATTTATATTGAATTGTTTAATGGATTGTGGTTCAATCATTTCTATGATCCAATGAGACTTCTCATTTAATTTCAGTCTCAAGTATTGATCATTTTCAATTAATATAATTGATTAGCTTATTTTATCTTTATTTATGAAATATCAATATATAATTTATCAAGGAGAACATGAGTCAGTTATTAGAGATCCTAGAGCTTGCAAGAATGATCAGGAATTCCATTTTTTCATTGCTCTAAACAAAAAAGGCAAAAGTGATGAACGAAAGATCACTAATAAATATTTGTATCTGATATAACCCATATTAGAGAAGGACGAAAAGAGAAAGACGTCCAATAAATCAATTGATTATGATGGAGCTAAGAATGCTTTTCAAATGGGAAAAGAAAACGATGACAACAAAGAAAGACCAAGAAAGAAAAGTAAAGAATATAACATTCTAATTTCAAGTTATAATGAAGACACTCTTTAAAATTTCAAAATTAATAATTATGCACAATAAGTAGAATAAATAAAGAACAATCTCAAAGTCGAGTACGAAGAAAAAGACGTCAAAAAAAATTAAAACAAGAGAATGATTAATACAAAATAAGTTCATGAATTAACTTTGTTTAGTCATATTACTCTAATTTTTTAATGTCCATTTTATTTAGTTCAACGATAATAACATTTAATTTCTTGTTATAGGTTCAAAATATCTTAACCATGTTTCACCTATTAAAATCTAAGTCGTACATTATATAAGTTTAATTTAATCATTACAAACCTTTTCTTTTTTCATTTTTCTTACACATTTATAGTTACATAGTGGTTAATATGGATTGTCGTTGAATTATTTATATGATAATATAACAATAAGACATCTTTTTTTAATTATGTTCCACCTAATAAATACACAAAATTTATTCAATACTATATTAAATTAATTTAGATTTTAATTTTAATTAAATTAATAAAATTTTGTGGATCACGTGCAACGTACGTGCACTTTACTAGTATGTTTTTTTTTTCCGAAACGATAGAAATATATTCATAACTCAACAAAATTTACACTGCCAACTGGCAAAATGGCCACCTTGAACATACATACATTGATACATGTCAAGGGGAGAACTCCGTACGAGAGGTATAACCACCGTAATTCGAAGGAGCAAAACAAGAAACAACTAAAAACACAAAACTAAATAAAACTAAACACTCCAAAGGAAACTAAACCACCTCCAAAGGAGGACTAAGGCACTCTCGAGGGAGACTACCCAACTCGAACAATCGCACGAGCTACATCACGCACCGCAAGACAAAATTACCGACCGCCTACGAGATTCGCAAATCAACTGGTAAAAATAAAGACTCAAAAAAAAAAAAATATACGAAAAATCGAAAAAAAGAAAATTGCCTCTCCTCACCCGATCTACAACCGTAGCCCATCATCTACTCGGCTCCAAAACACCTCCGTGAAGCTCCAACCCATTTTCACCCCCGGACCAAAAATTCCGCCACCTTCGTGCCCAAGGGACCGCCATTGGTGTCCCTCCAATAAAAGACATGGAGGAGGGGAGGGGGAAGGAGGAGGAGGAGGGGAGGGGAGAAGAAGAGTGGGGCGGAGGTTTGGGGAGGGAGGGGAAGAAAGTTTGTGTTAGGGTTTTCTTTTGGTATAGAGAGAAGGGGAGAAAAGATAGATAGAGAAGTTTTTGCAAGAGAATTTTTCGTTTAGAAGCTGAGAATTATTTTTTAAAGAGTTTGCAAACACTTTTATTGTTTTTTGGGCCTATGAGAGCCCAAAGAAAACTTATACCTCATTAAGGGTAAAAACGAACACCGAGTTTTGCTCTGGAAGCCTGCCTATATTATCCAGAGCCTGCTTAGGCCCACTGGGTTTGGGTCATGTGTAGTCTTGTTGTTTCCACTTTCCAAGGCAATTGCCCAAACCTTCTCAGGCCCATCTCATTTCATTTTCTCATTTTTAATGTTTTTAGTCAACGTGAGTATGGAGCCAAAATTCTTTAGTTCTGGGACCTTCTGGTAGCCTTAAATTCTTTTGAATTCCTATATGTTTTGTATTCCGCTTTTTAAATATACTAGAACAACACCCGTATATTATACGGACTTTGTCCAAAATTAAAATTTTAGTGCCACAAATTTATTAATAATAATTATAGAAAATCCAAAATACTAATTAGAATTATTAAAAAAGAAATTCAAAAATTAGAAGAATATCATACAAATAGTTCACTTCATATTTTGAAAACTTCTTTTGTAAACTACATTATTTGTTTTTTTCCAATTGTGTAGTCTTTGTCACAACAAAAAATTTTGAAACTTGTGCTGCTCTTAACTCTCAATATGGCCACATAAAGTTGACCTTGAGATTATGATAAAATCCTTTATAACAATCCTCGCAAGAGAACGAGATCAATCGTACGGTAGCAAGTTGACCACAAGTCGTCTCTCAAGGAAGACTTAGCCAACAAATAATTATTATAATCACAATTGACAAAAAAAATAAAACCTAAACACTCTAACCAGATTTGTTGGATTTATTTAAACTAAAAGAAAACAATTAAAAGGATAAATTACAACTAAGCAGGATTAAACTTTGGAGAAAAAGATATGGAAGAAAGTCTAGGATTATGGATTCATCACATCAAACTTGCAAGCAGAATATCAATTAATTGATCATGCGGTTAACAAATATAACAAACATGTAAAAACTAGGCTAGATCGATAACTCTCGTATTCACAGTTAGGCTATCCCAACATAATTTGCTATTTTCATAAAACCTAGGGTTAGATAATACATTTCGATTTATATCTAACCCCCAATAAATTTAGTCCGAAATAATATCTTCTATCGATCTCAATTATTCCCCCAAAATAATCAAAAGTTGATCAGACAATCAATTATCAAATAAAACAATTCATTCAGGAAAGCAAACCAATTAATCAATAATCATGCTTGTTTGCTTGAATCAAATCATCCTAATCCTAGAGCAAGGAAATTAGTTCATGCTTGGGGATGGGATCATAATATAAATGGAATGACAGAATATAATCATAAACATAATCATGCAATAATAATAATCACTCAACAATTGAAATTAGACAAAAGAGATGAAGAAATCTTACTCTTTGATTAAGAAGCAAAATAACTTCAAGGGGAAGAACCCAAGCAATCCCAATGTTGAATGGAAGAGAAAAATACCAAAAACTAAAGTTTAGAAGTGCTAAGAATGAAGGTGTACGAAATTATGGATTCTCCAAGTGCTATTTATAAGCCTAAAATCCTATACAAGGTGGAAGAATCCAAAAAGAATAAGAAAAACGAAATAAAAAATCTGAAATTTACGTTTGCGCGTCCGTCAAGACAAGTGCAAGCGTCCCGGCAAAGATCTTTGGCCTGGTGCTGCGTCCATGCGCGATCTGCGTGCCTTGTGTGCGACCTTTCCTGCGCGCGTCGCCTTGATTATCTTTGTGTCGCGGCGCGCTCAATTACGTCAATCTTGACGTTACGCACCGTGCTCTCTTGCGCGCGCACGCACAACGTCGCATGCCTTGACCGTCTTTCGCCCTTTAATGTCCGTTTTTGACCGTTTTAGCCCGTTTTTAAGTTCTCTTTTACGAAAAACCTACGAAACAACCAAAAATACCATACGTAACATATGACAATATAAAATGGGGCGAAAAGACACAAAAATACGCACAATCACTCATACGAAAAATAGAAATCATACAAAATTCACACACAAAAACATATAATACAACTCCCTCACACTTAGCCTTTTGCTTGTCCTCAAGCAAATAATAATGTCAATAAACTCAACAAGAAATATTATGTCCAATTTGAGAATCAATTAATCCATAACACTATGTTCCATCTACCTCGTATTATTCCTCATCAATCCCCAACCTTCGCAATAAACTCACTCGGCTAAAGTTAAACATCAATCAAAGTGTTTGGCCTTCCTTACTAAATTTCAAATTTGTGTCAAAAGTTGCAACCCTTTTTATTCACACAACAAATCACACAATTACTAGCCATTTTTTTTTTTTCTAGAACTCCCAAGATATTCTTCCACTAGGTATAAACTTGAATGTTTTCCAAAGGCTCCTAGGGTGGTTTCCCATACTCATGTGTGAGCCGCCGTTTTACGTAAAAAGTCAAACATGGGGCTCATGAATGCCGCTAGTTATTAAGTAGCTCAACTAGCGGAGTATAATCTCGATTATTCAAAAGATTTTTTTTTTTTTTTTTTCTTTTTGCCGCAAAGGCTAACAATTTTGTGTACACACAAATCAAAATAGGGTTTTAACTTAATTCACATCAATGAGATCTCGTAATTCAAGCCCCACAACTCGAATTATTGTTTAACCGTCACCTAATTCGTTCACCACAGAGACTAATTCATGACTTAGTCAAATCCTATGGATTAAGTTCACAAAGTCATTTCATATTTGAAACTCAAATTAATACATCTATTTTAAGTTGACTAAACAACACTATTATTAAACTTAGGATAATCATTAGGCAAAAGCCATATGTAATCATCATATTTTATCAATGACTAATCATCCCCCCACACTTAAATCACGCAATGACCTCAATGCGTAAAAGTAAAAGAGAAGGAAAAAGATACGTCCCTGAGAAATGCGAAGATTGATAAATGGCACCATAGTCATATCCGCCTACAAATCTGCCAAAGCCATGTGAAGGGAACAAAATAATAACACCACACACATGAAAATATGAAAACACACACACACACACACATATTTTTTAATAAAACAGTGAAAATATTTGGGTTGCCTCCCAAGAAGCGTTCTTTTAACGTCATTAGCTTGACGGTGTCAATGGAGAGATTCAAGACGGATCATCGAGCAAAACCCTATTTACCACCTTGTAGTTTTTATCTGGTTGTTTTCCACATCGAATCATATTGCGTTCCTTCCATAGGACATCTTTCACAGCAGGATCGGTCGAGTCAACAATCAGATAATCATTCAAAACACATGCAAGATTACGAGCTATATCAAAAATCGAAAACGTTACAAATTCGCCCAAGACATTCATACTGAGTTTTCTATTTTTGACATCGATCAAAGTATTAGTAGTTGCCATGAATGGTCTACCCAACAAAGATAGTATGATCTTTAAGATTACCTTTACCTTTGCATATCCAAAACAACAAAATCAGTGAGAATTTTAAGACCACCTACTTGGACTAAAATATTTTCAACAATGCCTGTAGGATACATAATGGACCTATCAGCAAGTTGCAAACGTAATCCGGTGAACTTTAATTTCCCTAAATCTAATTGTTTAAAGGTAGAGTAAGGCGTAAGGTTAATTAGGCTCCAAGATCAAGCATACCTACGACTTCCTTACCATTCCCAAAAGAAATATTGATAGTGAAAGTACGGATCTTGTTTTGGGCATGGACTTAGAGGAGAATAGAAAGTTCATGGGAAGCGATCCCGTGCTTGCCTCCATATTCAAGTCTTCTTCACCGCATCAACTTCCTTTTCTATGTTCGGGATACCCGCGGGGTTAGATGTGACAATAGAAAGAGGAATTCACTTTCATGATCGAAATCTCACCAAATTCAAGAACGGTGATGGATTGAGCTTGTCTTTGGTTGGCTAGGATGTGTGTCCTGCTTGAATATATGTCGAGCTATCTCACCAACTTGAGTCGTCAATTGACCAACTTGAGTCTCAAGACGCTTAAAAGAAGCTTCCATAGATTCAAACCGTCTATTGTTACCTTCTTGTGTTTGTTTGATGACTTAAATAAAGGAGTTCAAGTTGTCTTCAATAGACGGAGCCCTTGATTGGTTGATTTGCTGGCCTTGGGATTGCGGTGGCCTCGGGTAGATGTGAGAGGGATTTTGTGAATTCCCCCAACTAAAGTTTGGATGGTTCCGCCAACCTGAATTGTATGTCTGAGAGATAATATTACAAACGTTGGCCCCATGACCAAATTCGCCACAGATCCCGCAAGACTCGGCAGAAAGGGGCGCAGGTGGATGCCCCATTGTAGCCAACAATTGTACTTGCTTAGTCAACTCAGCCAATTGTTTTGTCACATCGTAGCTCGGGGCTACTTCATTCACAATAGTCCGTTTGCCTCTGGAACTCTTTTGTTGTGAGTTATCGCTCATCATCTCTAAAATATCATAGATTTCCTGGGCCGTATGTACACCCATGTCACCCCCAGCGACATTGCCAACCATATATTGATAATTATGCGATAATCCATCATAGAAAAATTGGTTTAACAATTCCAATGGGTAGGATGTGGACATTTAATATGTAAATTCTTAAAGCGATCACAGGCCTCATGAAAAGGCTTACCTTCCATTTGACTAAAAGTAGGTATCTTACCTCGCAGATCTGAAGTTTTCTGATGAGAGTAGTACCTGCCCATGAACTTATTGTACACCGCCTCAATAAGAGAGTTAGGAGGTAGAGACATAAGCCAAGTTTTCGCCCGGTATTTCAGATTGTAAGGAAAACAGCGCATCCTAAGTTGGTCTTCATCCAAACCCTGTAGAGGAAAATTTTGAATGATCGAATAGAATTCCCGAATGAAGTTAAGAGAATCTTCATTGGATATCCCATAGAATGACGGTAGGCGATTAAAGTGTATTGTTTTGAGCTTGTAGTTCCGTCTTTGCTTGTCCCAATGTGATGCAAGAGTCGTCGATCCCAATGAAAGAGCGTGCAAACTTACGCATCGACGATCGGGCGCGCCTCCACATTGTTTCCGTTTGATTATCACCCATCTCTCGATTCATCTGTTGTTCTTCTTTCGAATGTGATCGCGAGAATCCTCGGCTGTCCGTAGAATCGTCCCCTTATTTCCTTGTTTGTCTCGCAACTCGATGGATATCGTCCACGAAAGCGCAAGATCCCGATTGAGATTTCTACGTCCTTGCATAAACAACACGGAAAAAGCAGATCAAACGCACCGATGGAATAAAGTAAAAACCAAAAAGAAACAAAACAAGTCCTAAACTATAAATAAACCAAAAGAATCCTAATGCGAAACACGGAAAATAGACACAATAATTATTACGTCTAAAGCCTTCACAAGAATCGGCGCCAAAATTTTGTTCGACCGCTAAACACCTATAAAAGTCTAACAATCCTCGCAAGAAAACGAGATCAATCGTAGGGTAGCAAGTTGACCACAAGTCGTCTCTCAAGGAAGACTTAGCCGACAAATAATTATTATGTATCACAATTGACAAAAAATAAAACCTAAACACTCTAACCATATTTGTTGGATTTATTTAAACTAAAAGAAAACAATTAAAAGGACAAATTAAAACAAAGCGAGGATTAAACTTTGGAGAAAAAGATATGGAAGAAAGTCTAGGATTATGGATTCATCACATCAAACTTGCAAAGCGAAATATCAATTAATTGATCACGCGGTTAACAAATATAACAAACATGTAAAAACTAGGCCTAGATCGATAACTCTCGTATTCACAGTTAGGGTTATCCCAACATAATTTGCTATTTTCATTAAACCTATGGTTAGATAATACATTTCGATTCATATCTAACCCCCACTGAATAAATTTAGTCCAGAATAATATCTTCTATCGATCTCAATTATTCCCCCAAAATAATCAAAAGTTGATCAGACAATCAATTATCAAATAAAACAATTCATTCAGGAAAACAAACCAATTAATCAATAATCATGCTTGTTTGCTTGAATCAAATCATCCTAATCCTAGAGCAACGAAATTAGTTCATGCTTGGAGATGAGATCATAATCTCAATGGAAGGAAAGAATATAATCATAAACATAATCATGCAATAATAATAATCATCCAACAATTGAAATTAGACAAAAGAGATGAAGAAATCTCATTATTTGATTAAGAAGCAAAATAACTTCAAGGGGAAGAACCCAAACAATCCCAATGTTGAATGAAAGAGAAAATACCAAAAACTAAAGTTTAGAAGTGCTAAGAATGAAGGTGTACGAAATTATGGATCCCCCAAGTGCTATTTATAAGCCTAAAACCCTACAAGGTGGAAGAATCCAAAAAGAACAAGGAAAAACAAAATAAAAAATGAAATTTTTGTGGTGCGCGTCCGCGAAGTCTTTGGCACAGTGCGCATCCGCATCCGCGCAATGCGTGCCTTGTGGGCGGCTTCCTTGCGCGCGCCCGTTGCACGCGCGGCGGCCTTTGTCTTGTGCGCTAGTGCGCGCCCGTTTTCAGTTATGATGTGCGTGTCCGCACATACTTGCGCGATGCGCTCAATTACGTCAATCTTGACGTTGCGCATCGTGCTCTCTTGCGCGCGCGCGCACAATGTCGCATGCCTTGACCGTCTTTCGCGCTTAATGTCCGTTTTTGACCGTTTTAGCCCGTTTTTAAGTTCTCTTTTTACGAAAAACCTACGAAACAACCAAAAATACCATACGTAACAAAAATACGCACAATCACTCATACGAAAAATAGAAATCACACAAAATTCACACACAAAAACATATAAAACAATTATAATTTATCTTTTAGAGTTGATATTGTGAGAGATCCCTTTATTTTGATATTTATATTTTAGAGTTGAGATTTGAATCCCGTAATAGCAAAAAATCAGAAACTAAAAGGCAGGGACGGATCCAGAAATTTTGTACGGGGGGCACAAAATACATTAAAAATAAATTCTCTATTACTTTAACAATCCAACATCTACAATTGAAATCTACGAGTTTTCATAGACTGAAATACTTGCATAATAGACTCATTATCAACACTATCAAAAATATCTTTCTCAATGTACACAATTAAATTATCATTCATCCATTGATCTCCCATTCGATTGCGTTGGCGATTCTTGATGATATTCATTGCAGAAAATGGTCTTTCAACTGTGGCAGTTGCAACTGGAAGAACTAATGCAAGTGTTATAAGCAAATAGACTAATGGATACACCACATGTTTTTTTGTCTCTACGATCTTCTGTGCAAGAGTTCCAATGCCTTTTAGTCCTTCAAACTCCTTGGTAGAACGCATATCAAGAATGTAAGTTTCAAGTTGATCATCAAGTGCCCCAATCTTCACAACAGAGAAGTCTTGAGGGTAAAATCTTGCAAGACAAATCATTTTTTCCTTATCAAACGCCAAGAATGAATTATCTGGACATAAGCAAGCTACATAAAGTAACAATTCTGTATTTGTCTCAGTGAAACGATCATTTAACTCCTGAAGTTGCATATCTATAATAGAATAGAATAAGTCAACTCGGAAATGATGTGAATTTGTCACTTCTGGAGCTTTACGTCTTGACCTACATCGAGCTACAAATACATCTTCCATCTTCGGGATATCAATATTTTCTTTCTCACAAAAGTAAGAAACTTGATCATAAAAAGAATCCCATCCTTCATCTCTCATCGTTTGAAGTCGTTGCTTGGATACCTTCACTAAAGTCATGGCATTGACAATATCTTGATCTTTCTTCTGTAATGCCTTTGACAATTCATTTGTAATTCCTAATATGACTTTCATCAAATGTAAGGTAAAAATAAAATCAAATGATTGCATCAATCCCAGCAAATTGTTTGCCTCACTTTTTTGCTCAGAACTTACGCCATCCTCTACTATTATCTCAAGAAGCTCGATTGTAGAAGAAAACATTGTGATCAAGCTAATTAAAGTGTCATAATAATGTGAGCTCCATCGTGTATCACCAGGGCGTTTGAGAGTAATTTCTTGATTCAAACCTCTTCCACTTAAAATTTCACCGTTGTCGAGAGCATTAAAAATTTTCTCTGCTTGTTTTTGATGAAGAATATCACACCGTTTAGAAGAAGCCCAAACAACATTTATCACACTACCAACTGAAAAAAAAGTGTTGTAACTTGGATGTGCTTTTTTGCAACAGCCACAAGAGCAAGCTGAAGTTGATGAGCAAAACAATGAATGTAAAAAACACATGGATTCTCCTTCAAAATAAGTGCTTTTAAGCCATTAAACTCTCCCTGCATATTACCAGCTCCATCATAACTTTGTCCTCGTAACCTCGAAATGCTCAAGTTATGCCTAGAAAAAAACAATCGATTCTTTTTTTAATGCAAAGAGTCGTGGTGCTAGTAACATGTTCAACACCAACAAAACGCTCAACAACGCAACCATTCTTATTAACAAAACGTAGCACAATTGCCATTTGCTCCTTCATTGAAATATCACGAGATTCATCAACTAAAATAGAAAATAATACATCCCCTATTTCCTCCATGATGATATTAATGGTTTTTACTGCAACAACATTCACAATATCCTTTTGAATACTAGGCGGTATCAATTTGAGATTTCCAGGAGCACCACATGTAATATATTTAATATCATCATTATGATCAGCTAAAAACTTTAAAAGCTCTCGAAAATTACCTTGATTCATCAAATTATTTGATTCTCATCACCGCGAAATGCAAGCCCTTGACGCAAAAGAAATCGAACACAATCAATCGATGCATTTAGTCGCATTCGATACTCTCTTTGAGTTTGGTCTGTCTGTTTGTCAAAAGCATATTGAATATGTTGCTTCTGATTTTCCAAAGCTTCACATTGAGCCCAAGCCTGATTGTGAACACTATTAGGACCCCCAACATGTTCTTTAAGTCTTTCACTTTTTTTCCAATTTTTAAATCCTTCACCAACAAAGTCACCTCTTGTTTGTTCCGCAGATTTTGATTTAAAGAGGTAACAACAAAGTCAAAATGCAGCATCCTTGGATATATTGTATTCCAACCAATTAGCATACTGAGTAAACCAATCAGAGTTGAAACGTCTTGATTTTTTCCCAAATTTTGTAAACGGAAAATTATGATTCAGGGGTTGACAAGAACCCTTCAATATGTAAGCCCTTCGAACTTCATCTCGAATGTTTGGATTATAATCCAAAATCGAAATTCTCAGCCGGATCTGTTGGAAGTTCTTTTGCATCAAACTCGTTCCTACTTGATTTGGTGTTATCATTCTTTTTTCGGGCAGAAAATGGTGGTTCTAAGGCTCTTTTGAAATATCGCTCCATATCTTCTTCAAATTCTAATAGTGGTTCAAGAAGGATTAAATTTTTGTTATGTTTTTAAGTTTTTTTTTTTTGATAATATTTCTAGGGAATGGCCTACAGCCATGGCGCACGCATACGGCATAACACATTACCGTAGTATTAATCAAATATATTGATGGGCTTGGGCGGTTGGCCCATTGGCATTTGACATTGGCAGATTTTCTTTTAAGTTACCTATGTATTCTTATCTAATGTTTTCAACCTAACATATTTAATCTAATTTAATATAAAAGGAATGCTAAAATAGTAAAAAAAAAAAGTTGTGGGGGCACGTGCCCCCACACTAGGATGCATGCGTCCGTGTCTGCTAAAAGGTGCATATAAACCAAACATATTTTTGAAAGATAATAATTTTAAATGTATGTCAAACCCCAATTTCTATTGGTTGTGAGATTCCTTGATGTGTTTCTCGAATTTGTTGAGAAAGTTAAAGATAATTTGATAGGATCCTGTAGTATAATCATTATCCGGCCTTAGATCGATAATTGAATAAATTGGTCTATTTTAATTTTAATTATTGGGATAGACTCATTTATATCTATGATGAGCTTATTTAATTTGATTATAATTTGGTTTGAATTATTTATTTAATTATGAATTAAAACCTGGATTTAATAAGAGTAATTTGAAATATACGTTGGAGTTAGCATAAATTGGAAATTAAAAGGTGCATATAAACCAAATATATTTTTGAAAGATAATAGTTTTAAATGATAGCGTAGAAAAATCCTTAATATTTAGATTACTTCTTATCTCTTAAAGTTGTTATTATTTTTTAAATTTGTAATCTTTTAAATTCAAAAATTTAAAAATATATCATCATTTTACCTTTAATTTGTAGATAAGAATGTCACATGGATAATTATAAAGTAGACATGTGAAATTGAGAAAATGATGAGTTGACACATGTCAAAATTAAAGAGGTGATGACATGTGTCAACTTTGTTTTTTCTTTTAGTATATATGGTTTTTTTTCCAATAAGTTTGGAGTAGTGGTTGTAGGGGAGGGGATAAATTTCAAATAAACTGAAAGATATCGGGTTCGAACCCCAGTCAATACCCTTACATATGGTGAACAACAAACCCTTTTATTTATTTACTATTTTGTTATTACAGGAAACCCACAACAGTCACTACCCTTCGAGTGTACATTGGGTAAACACTGGAGCGTTGAGTAAACTCTCGAGTTTACTGCCTACACCCTTGAGCTTATTGGATAAACCCTTGGGCGAACTAGTTAAACCTTGGGTTTACGCAATAGGCCTCGATCAAGTATTATATTTGGCAAAAACTTGTAATGATTGACTCAAGTCCATGGGACTATTTCATATCGGATCACACCTCTTTGTATTTAAGTATTTGGGAGCTACACACACAATAAAAGGGATGTAAAGATGATTAACACGCATGTGTTCCATTTGTTTTAAAATGAGATAATTACAAATTATATTAAGAAACCCGAAGAACATTATATTGGAATTAGCACAGAATAGGTGTAAAAGATTCGAGTAGCATTCACCTAATCCAAAAATTTAGGTGGTTATAGGTTGCGAAATATTTTCCAAAATTTTCATTTTTGAGTGAAAAAATTTTAGGATGTGTGATTGTTTATGAAAAAAATGAATTTTTTGTAAAAGAAAATCTCATTTCTCTCCAAAATTAACTCATTTTCTCTTTCTTTTTCACATTTTCCATTACTCAATTATACTATTTATTTCTCCCTCATCTCCTTATTTATATAAAGAATTCCGATAATTTCTTTAATTTATCACTATTTTTTTATTTTTTTCTTAATCTTGTTAACAAAAGGTATAAAATGAGATATATGTTGCCTATTTTTGGATCAATTTTTTTATTTTGTTCAATTTTCTTACATTATATTTTACACTATTATTTCCACAAAATTTTCACAAACAATCAACATCTGTAAAAGATTTTCTATCACATCAACATAATCATCATGTTTTCTTTACACATCTAACTCACTTTTAAAAAAAAAATTTACCACTATTCTCTCAGAAAATGAAAATTGATGGAACGAAAGTACAACCAATCACACACCTTAAGCACCCAATTTTATTATCGCCTCAAGATATATCCGCTCTTTTTTATGGTGACCTAGTAGTGACTGGTGTAGGATAGATTCTTGAGACCAGACATCTCAATTTCGGATCATCTTGTATATTGCATCGAGTCCAAGGTTAGTAAAAGTTGCTTTTCCAGTTATAAAGAAAATAATTAATAATAATAATAATAATAAATCCTAACTCCAACAATCAAAACGAATTTAAAAAAAAACAAAATTAACAACCAGTTACTAACATGAATAAAGAATCAGTGCACCAAATTACTCAAAAAGGCCTCAACGGGAAATCTCTTGGGCGTTCCACGGAGGCTTTTGATGTAAATTCTCCCCGTCGTAGAATCATCCACCCATAAATCGCTCACCGGCGCCCAAATCAGCACCTCCTCCCACTTCTCCGGCCCCTCCAATTTCCCTATAATTTCGATTTTGCCCTCATCCTTCCAGATTTTCTCCACCAGCGGCCACGGCACCATCTCCTTGCTTGTTACCCCCTTCATTTTCTTTAACCTATTCTTCTCCAGGTACGCGCTGATCTCGCTGTTGTAACTCACGCTTTTGTTTATCGTGTTGAAATCGTGTTCCACTTTCTTCTGCTGCACGATCCACATGTACCCCGTGGCCCGCACAAACCCGATTTCGAGTACGTCGGCGAGCGGCGACAGAAGCCCGAGCGGCAGCCCGAACTCTTCCAGTAGGGATACCGCCATTTTTAGGGCCTCGTCGTGGCCTCTCTTCACGATTTCTCCTTGTTTTTTCGCCATTTTTTTTTCTTTTTGCTATGATTTTGGTGGTAATTGGTTTGTTGTGAAGTTTGCATATGGCGTGTATGTTAGGGGTATTTATATGTTTATGTTTTAGTTGGGGTCGAATTCTTTAATTGTTTTACTCATATGAGGATTAAAATACTAGGGGATGTATGGATGTGTTTAAGACAATTTCTAGTTTAATGTTGGAAAATGAATTTTCAAACTTTATTGGTTTTTAGTGTGAGAATTGAGAATATGTTTGGTTTGTTGTCTGAATTTCTATTTAAAAATGAAAATATATTTGGTTATAGTATTTTGACATAGATTTGCGTGATTGTAGTATATTTTTGATATCGTTTTGCGTGATTATAGTGTATTTTCACATAGATTTGTGTGATTGTGGTGAAAACTTGTTTGGTTGTATTTTCAAAAGAATCTTTCCATAAAAATGAAAATTGAAAATGACTTTATTTCTATTGAGAATTTCTTAAACAAACATAAATTCATTTTCTTGAATAGTTGAAAATTGGAAAATTGAATTTGAAAACAATTCCATACATAACCCTATATTTCGGGAAATAGGTTTTTTTTTCCATGTTCCTATGCACGTTTCTCACCAATTTCTAGCCTCTTATCTTATACGGCGTTTGAAACCTTTTAGAGGGTGTTTGGGCGATCTTATAAGCTCTTCAAAATATCTTATAAGATGTTTGAGAGCTTATAAGTTGTTTAAATTTATTTGGTAATTTTTTATGCAAAGATCTTATAAGCTCCCAAAATAAGATGTCTGGAGCTTATAAGTTGTTTTTAAAAAAGTAGGGGAACCCCAACTTATTTTCAAAATAAAATCTTATTTCAACAACCTCCTTTAATTTTGACTATTTTATTTACAAAATTGTTATTGCTAATATCTTAAAAGCTACACCGTCTTATTTTATCCAAACACTTCAACAACTTATTATTAAAATAAGATCTAACATCTTATAAGCTCTAAAAATAACTTATAAGATGTAGGAGCTATAAGATCTTTTAAATAAGCTTAGCCAAACACCCTGTATTAATTGTTCCATTATTGTGCCCTAGCTCGAACCCTTGGAAAAAAGAGACCAAGAGTTACCTTACCTTAACCGGTCAAGAATAATTTCATAGGAAAATAGGTTTCTTGGAGATATATTTGAGTAATTTTTAGTTTTTTTTTTTAAGTTGAATGCCTTTGGGTTCATGTGTTCAGTGGGTTCATATTAATCGTTCAGAATTATTCATGATCTTTGTTCGATGACAGAGATCTTTTATTCCAAAAATCGTGTTTTGTCTTCTATTCTACCACATATATTTATATTATTATGCGTTTTGAATTAAAAAATGTGAAAAGGTTGGACAATTAGCTATATATCTTTAAATAAATTGTGACTATCAACAATTACACCATTCATTGCATCATAATACAAATATAATAAGATTAATTAAAATCAATAATATGATAGGAAGAAAGGCCATGTACAGTATACTAATTTTCTAAACACAAGTTTATCATCTGAGCAATGCCTTATTCCTAAAGAACGGCGATTTGGTGGTTTCATAAGCTTTTCCAGTGTCTTAATTAATTTCTTTGTACAAGGACCTAATTTTTTCATAATGAAAAAACAAAATATTTAATTAAAATTGTAATCATATTTCCCAACATCGTAATTACACATGTTAATTTGTATCATTGAACCATGAAAATTTCCAGTTCATGAAATTACAACATTATAATAATGCTTTCGAACAAATCACAAATAATATAGGGAAATTTTTTAAGTATCCACTAAGATAACAAACTTCTTTTCTACCCAAATTGGCCAAATTACCCCTCCTTTAAGTTAGTGTTTTTAAATTTTGAAATTGAAGTCATAATTATACCATTTAAAACCGTATAGAAAACAGTATATTACAAAAACCAAAGAGAAAGCAAAAGCGAAAAAAAAAAGTAAAAGAAAGAAGAAATCGGTCAAGAAGAAAACCTTACCCCATTTCGTGCCCAAGGCAAAAGAATAGGTAAAAAAGTGAAAAACCCAACCCACATTTCGTGTCCAATATCGTGCGAGAAGAGAAAACAAGAACATGGATTCAATCGTGTCGTCGCGTCGTCCGCCTCCACCTCCGCCATCGCTGCCGTGCCGTCGCCTCCTCCGCTCACGAATGGGTAAGGGCTTAGTTTGAAATTTTGTTTGTTGTATAATGTTCGAAATTTTGAATGATTAGGGTTTAGTTTGAAATATATTTCATGAGTTTGTTAAGCAATGTGAATGATTAGGGCTTAGTTGTTCGAAAGTTCAAATATATGAAGTTTTGAGTTGTGTTTTGGGGATCGTTATTCAAAAATGGTGGTGATTTTTTTCTGGTTTGGGCACGATACTGAGGGTTGAAGACGATTGGAGTGCGATATCGTGCCGTAGGTTTATTTGGGCATGATATCGTGCCGTAGGGTTATTTGGGCACGATATCATGCCGTAGGTTAATTTGGGCACGATAGAGTTATTTGAAATTGTGCCTATATCGTGCATCTATTGTATGCATTCTCTAATTTTTGTATCGTATCACTATATTTCTTCAATTTTCAATAATTTATCTTGTTAAATTGCAATTAATTATTGTTGTAGGTCGGTCCACGATGGAGAGAGACCCTCATATCATCGAGAGGACCCATATCACGGGTGCGTTCGATGAGTATAATTCGGATAATCAAAAATGAGTTGGGAGAGATCGGTGGTGGTTTATATGGGCGGTTTAGACGGTTGGTTTTCGCCATTTTATTGATTTTGGGAATGACGGAGTTAGTTGTAATACGTCACTTCATGCATTGGTTGCGATGGAGGTGCGTATGCGGATGCTCCGGAATCGGAGTGTTGGTTCCACGTCGGAGAGCAAACTATTAGATTCTCTCGGCGTGCTTTTGCTACGATATCCGGATTGCGGTTTTGGGTCCACATTTGACCACTAACGGTGTTTTTGAGGTACCCGAGACCGGTATATATGGACGATATTGGCCTCGGGGTGATCGTGTATTCTTGTCGCACGATTCGCGACTTATTTACCGATGACACCTTCCGTGACTCACCAGACGTTGCCTAAAGGTGGCGAAGGTGTTATTTGCCTTTTATATGATATCTTTGTGTTTCGATGGTCGACAAACCGCAGATGGGCCGTTTAGGCTATGGTTTTTGATCGAGGACGATGCACGATGGGAGGCTTTCCTTGGGGAAAATACTCATTTCGATATTGATTCATTATATTCGGCAACAAGCATGATGTTACGCCACCTGGTGATATACTAAGGGCGATTCACCTCGATATCGCCCACCTAGTTATTATTTTTATGGTCCCACGTATGTCTTCTTTGTGCACGTATATTTTTTTACTTTATTTATATTTGTACTTAGTTTTTAAATATTTAAAAAATCTTATTTTTGACACTTATCAATGTTCGACATATTTGGGCATTCGAGCGATACCTCGCTGGGTAATGTCCGGGCGACTCGAGTATCCGACACCCGGATGCTTAGGTGCCTCCGTTGGAAGTTTCCGAAGACCAGCGTTGACATGATTGGTTTTTTCTTTGACACGGTATGCATTAACATTGTTTACTTATTTATTTATTTATTTATTTTTTAATTTATTTATATATTTATGTACAAGCTTTAGTGTGTCAAGAGATATTGGATCCGACCGAGGAGGAGCTCTAGCAGATATATATATGGAGCAAGTCGATAATCCGATTATTTTGTTAGGTCCTCATCGGTTCATCCCGAAGGATAATCGGTTTTTAGATGGTGGTCTTTGGGAGGGCGGAAGGAGAGATACGAGTCTGATTCGACAACCCCCTCTATTGGTAGAGACAGTGTTAGAGACGGCAGAGAGACAGTGGTCACTGCTAGGGGGCGAGGCGGGAGCGGGGAGAGGTAGAGCCGATTCAAAGGCCGACATTACTACTCCTACGATTCGAGGGCCGGGAGAAGCGGCTTAGACGGATGGCCCATCATCCCATCGGTGATGATCCCTTAGATGGCCGGATAGATGACACATCACCGGTGGCGGACAAATGCACGTGTTGATCCATCCGTCCATGGGGGAGTATGCACGCGATTATCCATCGATCCGTCGGGACACTCATGTTGATCCATCGATCGGTGGGCGAGATAGATATGTTGGTCTTGATGAGGGTGTTATGCGGGAGGAGATTAGGCGATTCGAGAGATGCATAGAGGAGTGGTTCGCTCGATTGGAGTCACGAGTCGATGTTACGATTTCTCGATTAGAGATTGTCATCTCGGATGAGGGTTCTCGCTGGATAGACGCCTATATCGGGAGATAGGTCGGGTTCCGGACCTTATTCGGGAGGAGATTAGGCCTGCTCTATACATTGATCGATCGATGACCTCGTGCATGGCGATCGAGATATCCGAGCCGATCATCGCAGACACGCCACCGTCAACTACCCTTCCTGTAGTGTCGACTCCTCCTCCTCCTCCGGCATTGTCGACTCATTCTCCTCCGCCATTGTCGACTCCTCCTCCTCCCCCAAGATGTCGACTATCCTTTCGGCGATGTCGACTTCTCCCTCCTCCTCCCAAGCAGTGTCGACTCCTCCTCTTTCTTCGGCAGTGTTGACTATCCTTCCGAAGCAGTGTCGACTCTTCCTCCCTCATCCGGCGGTGTTGACACCTCCTCCTCCTCCTCCCGGTGTCGCCTCTTCCTCCTCCTCCCGCAGTGTCGACTTCTCTTCCGCCATTGCCAACTCCTATTGTGCTGTGTTAGCACATTCTTCGCGACCACGAGTGTCGGTCACGATTCCGGGCCATTGGTCTCGTGCTTCTTCGAGCTCCTCTCCCACACTCGTGGTCTCCTGCGGTCCACGAGCGCCTCTCGATTGCGCCCTCTCCGCCTACTCCCTTCATCCAGGTTCGAGATAGCGTACTGCGGCTCATTCGCGATCCATTCAGGATAATAGTCATCTTCATTATTATCTCGATTCGCCTCTCCGCCTATTCCCTCCATCACAAGCATTGTAGTTTTCATCATAATCATCTTCATTATTATCACAACCAACATCAAGATAAGTATTATCACGATTAGCATCGATATTATCACAACTCATATCGGGATAATAGCCATTTTCATTGCTTGGCCTTATACTTTAGTCCCATAATTGATATTTGGAACATTAATCGTAGGTGAGAGTGGCGCGGATGATCAATAATTGGAACATTGTTCATATGCATAAAAGGTGCTCCACTAGGCCTTCTTGCATGGCTATATAGATTGATGTGCGGTACACCATATTGTTGAAAACCAAGATGGTGCATGTAGTTGTAATTAGGCTCAATGATTGAAAAATCATTCTGAGTAGCCATTAGTTGCATAAAACTTCCACCAACACCTTGTTGACCTTCAACGTTCTCAACTCGATTATGCCCAGATCGACTTCCCAATACATTATGCGAACTAGTATCACCCATCCTTTTTCTTTTCAATGTTACAAAAATAATTGGTAACTCGATGTTCTCAAACGCACTTTCAATGTTATCATCGTTTTTCAACTTTAACTTCCCAAGTTTGTTTCGAAATATCTACAATAGCATGCATTACACAATCGTATACTCCCTATCAACTTCAACAACACCATAAACCTCCTCCAATATTTCACTATAATTCATTTTGCCCGGTTTAATACGTCAACTTCTTCTTCACCATTTTTATATTCTAAACATTTCCAATGACCACCAAATCAAACAACATAGCCAGAGTTCATCTACAAACAAGAAATATAGAAAAAATATTAAAGATATGCAAGCATACATAAAAATGGCCTATTTTTTTACTTTGGGGCACGATATATCTTGCCCAATTTTAAAATAGGCACGATATATCGTGCCTATTTTTTTACCGAGGCAACATATATCGTGTCTAATATAGGCACGATATATCGTGCCTGTGCATCTTAGATTGAAAAATTTCACATTTCACGATATATTTCACATATCTTGTAAATATATTGGTCTTGAACAATTTAAACAAGGTTAAGTAACTAAGGGAGAAAAGATTACCTTGTTATTAGATTTTTAGTGCGATTTTGGTTACGAAAGACCATAAAAAAACTTCTTGATATTTTGTGAAGAAGAAAAAGAGAAAAAAAAATGAAGAGTAAATGAGGACAAACATATGTATGTATGTATTTAACAAGAAAGAAAAATACAACTTACCTACTTTAAAGGCTGCATTTAAAGCCCAAGGGTATTGTGGTAAAAGAACCTCAAAAGTGGGTAGAAAACTATATTTTTTATCCTACATGTCAAAAAATCTCTCACCTATCCCAAATAGGTAATTTCCACCATTTGCTCAATAATATATATGTACTACAACAGTAATTGATAGACAGTTGAAAATTCCCAATTTGAGTAATTTCCCATGAGAAAACAATCACGAAGTTCGGCTGAAAACATTTATTCCAACGTTAACCATATAAATCAAACAAATCTTCCAATTCCTATCTTTTATCGAAATGGATCCTCTCCATTTAGGAGATGTAAATTTCTTGTGCATTTGCAAAGAGAAACGACACATATGCATCTATACATACACTTGTATATATATAAGTGTGTGTATAGGTGTATGTATAGATGCATATGTGTCTTTCTCTCTCCAAATGCACAAGAGATTTACATCTCCTAAATGGAGAAGATCCATCTCCATCTTTTATCCAAGGATGTGGTCTTATACGAGAAGATGTCATGGACTTTAAGTTCACGAAACAGTCGTAGATCCTACAAAATACGAAAGATATGTTTTTTTTCCATGGGATTGGATTGTAATTATATTTAGATATCAGATCCGTCGAAATAAGATCTGTCTCCACAAGACATTCTCATAAGGGCCCTTTTCTAGAGAGGAAAACCAAACTTTCCATGAAACGCAGCTGAATTGCCAACATCAAAGTAGTAAACTCAACAATTAACCATAGACTTTCAACTAACAAGACATAACATTAAGTGCTTTTATATATCATCTGCACATTTTGAACAACAGTTTAAAACAGGAACACTTTAAAATGTAAAACCCTAGGAACAGTCATTCTTCCAAATATTCCATGTTCACTCGTCGGACAATAAAATACAATTTTAGTTATTAAAGGAAGGGAACATGGTTCCCCATAATTCAAGCACCACTTGCATACAAACGCGTCCACTCTTTAGCTGCACGATTGAAAAAAAAAATGAATTAATAATCACATTAAGGAACAGCAGGTTTTCTCACTAGCTCACCATGTGTTGCAAGTTCGCATTCAGAATTAGAATTTAAAGCACACCTGTTTCGACAGCTTCAGACTCGTTTGATTTCCAATGCTTGGCAATGTTTTCAGAGAGTGGGTCATCAGGATTTGGAGCACTCAAAAGTGCTTGTATGCTAAAACAAGGAACAGCATGATACGAATTATTATAATCAAAACTTAAGGAAGCAAATAGATCAAATCATTTAGGATAATTACAATAACTACCCTTGAGATTTGGCCTAATTACAGAAGATCCAAATATCAATCAAAATTACAAATACCCTAAGGTATTATAAGCATCTCCTTAAGGTTTGTAAACTAGAAACAAATATCAATAGGGTATTTGTAATTTTGATAGATAGCTGGGTTTTTTTTTGGGGTAAATTGGACTAAAACTCTAGGGTATATTTTGTAATTAACCCAAGCATTTATTGAAACTTGCCACAATCTTATTTTTTTGTGGACACAGGTTCACAAAGTCATGAAAAAGCTTCAACTAATTAAGGACCATTTTGAGTTACCTCAAAAGTACGGTTCTAATCTGAAGGGCGGGACTCCATTTGTCCTTAAGAATATCTAGGCATATCCTTCCAAGCTGCAAAAAGAGTTTCATAAGGATTGACGCACGAATAGTGGACATAATCATTGAATGAAAGAAATCAAAACTAGGACAACATACCTTATCAATGTTAGGGTGGTAAATTTTAGTGAGGAAGCGAACCTATTGGGGATTAAGATTAAAATAGTCAGGCATGTATCTTCAGATCCACAGGAACACAATTTCATTTCACAATTTTTTTTGTAAGTCGTAACGATTAAAGGAATATCCAGCTAACAAGTTGAAGCATAAAATGCTTATTAACTACTACAAACAAAGGAACATAGAACAAATATATTCACATTATACCACCACAAAATGTCAACTAGGAGATTAATAATATCAGAAAAAGAAAAGAATATTCCTAACAAATCAAATGATGGTATATCAGAATAAATGGAGTAAGATAAATCAAGTTCAATACATTTATAATTCCTTCTCCAGAGCTGCATTGGGAGTGGGATATCTTTTCAATTATATCAACTAAGACTGCCACACAGTGTGGTTGAAGACAACATGGAAAATGCACAACATTCAGATAACTCTGATAGAAAAGGCTCAACTCACAGCTGATGTCATTGAAACAAGAAACAGCACTACTCCTAAGGTGTATGTAACAAATAAGTTTTCTATTCTAGTCCACTGCATGTGTTCGTTTGTGTGTGTACAGCCAATTCAAAATATACCAACAATAATATCAATTTAGAATACCTTTGGGGCAGCCATGGGGTATTCCTCAGGTAAAAACAACTCCAGCTTAAAAACACCTCCTGTAAGGCCAATAAGACAAGAGAGAAATAGTATTACTTGTTGGTGAGAACAAAAAACAAAAAAAAAATAAATAAAAAAGAAACACACACACACACACAGAGCGCAGATCATCTATACACTTTGGCTTTGTCCAATTCACATGCCAGAAAAATAACACATAAGACCATCCAAACTAATATAAGCTATAAAAACAAGGTGCCAAGATTTTTACAATACAGTTAATCTATAACTTCCAAAGTTTCATCTATAACTGTAGAAATAATAAAATGAAAAGGGCTAAGAGTGACTGCTAGTTTTGAAACTTTTACATGATGTATCATGACCCATGTGAAAATGAGATAGCACAAATGCCACTTCAACATATGCCAAAAAGTGATTCATCCAGTAGTTGTAATCAAACACTCGGTAAATAAGAATGAATCAATATTTACATTACATAAAACATCAATGTGATCTGAAACTACATGAAGGAAACAATAATAGGGAAGCAAAGAAGTCAGTTTTTCACACTTCAGAAACTAGAATCGCATGCTAGACTTGTAGTTATTAGCTAGTAGCAAAACCTATTCAGTGATTTCCTATAACTAAATGTTCTATGGATCAGACAATATAAGAATCAAATCCTCAAATGCCCAAACTATGAGAACCCCAATTGACATTTGTGGCAAAACTCTGACCCCATACCCACTTCTTCAAGAAGTTCTAAAACCAACAAGAGTTGAAAAGAACGGGAAGTATCACAAATACATAAAAGTCCTCTGAAAAGAAGAAAAGAAAAATAGATTAATAGTCAACAGAATAATGCAATGGTTAATAATGAGAAGTTAAATAAAAAACCATCACTGCACTAAGAACTGAAAGAAGAGGGGCACGAGAAGAACATATTATTCTAACGGGGGTATTACTCGGTCAACAGAAACTGTTAGCTCTAGTTACCTTCATAAGGAGACTGTGTTGGACCAAGAATCATAACATTGAAATACCGCATATTGTCTTCTGATGGAGATGCGCTTATTCCTGGTGCTGCATTCACACACCAAAACACACTCAACTACTTGAACTCTCATAATAATTACCAAAACTCAATTAGTTTCAATTGTTAATCCTTACTCCGATCATACACAACTAACAAAATTAAGAAAACAGAACTGAGTAATCAAAAACGCATGCTCAAAAACCAATATCACCTTTCTCCATTTTGGATCCAGAGTAACATTCAAAATGAAAACTAAAACAGACGCAAGTACTAAATACTAAAACTTGTCATAATGCACTGGAGATCATATTTCCGCAGAAAAAAAAAAAAAAAAGAGCATAGACATTTGACCCCAGCACTACATGGAAATAGAGCTCGTACAGACAAAACAATCTTCCTTTGCAAGTAAAGGAACTAAAAGTAAGGGACACCTGAACAAGAAAACCGTGGATACGAAACTTAAATACATTAATGAAGCTTCGTGATTAAATCTCTCATACAGAAAAGCAAAAATAAAAGTAAAATAAAAACAAATGCAATTTTTAGGAATATTACATCTGTGTAATATTGAGGTCTTCATTAGTTTTACTTTGTCAAATTAAATCTCATACATAATTTATCTTTAAAGCATGCATGCGTGGAAATTGAAAGATTTACCTGGTTCGCTCAGAAGACGCTGCGTCTCCTATTAAACCAAAAAAATACGAAAATTAGTCAATCAGCACAATCGGAGCTAAAGTAAACCAAAACCAACAAATTCAACCCAATATTCCAAAATTAGGGTTTAAAGTTGAAGTAAAAGAGGGATCAAGTGTGCGAAGCAGAGATCGGGATTATACCTTGATGATCCTACGCGGCAAATTGCTGTTGGCCATTGGATCGAATTTGTGAAGCTGTTTTTCTTCCCTCGGCTCTTCGAGTCGGAGAGTTTACGCTAACAAAGGGTTTTTCCGCAGTTTTCTCTCACTAGAAATTGGGGAATGGTTCGGTTGAGGAAAATATTGTGCCATTTTCTTTTTATAATATAATTTGATAATAATTAAAATGAAGTGGGGTTTCTTATTTTGCAACTTAGGGATTGGTTTACGCTGATATTGTAGATTCCACCTCGAAACTTTTCCATGATCATAGACTTCAAAGTTGATGACTTGATGTTGTAATGTTGGTTGTTTATTATTTATTTATTTATTTATTTATTTGACCGAAGTCACATGTAAACTAAAAGTAAACTCTTTCATATCCGACAAATCACATAGAAGGATACTAGACAAGTCCTATGCGACGAGCTCATATATCTCATGGGAGGTTTGAATTTGGATGAAATGGAGACTCGAAAACAAACACTTCTCTAAGGATGTCGTACTCATACCGGATATGTATCCTATAGTAGTAATTGTTTGTTATTGGTCATGTTGGCAATAGATAATTTATGTACAAATTCTGATTAATTTAATGAATTTAGTTGTGTTTAAATTCGAAATTTAAAATGCAGTATAAATAAAATAATGCTTAAAACTAATGAAATTTTAGTTTAATTATATTGACAAATCAATTCTCACATATTAAAGTAACAAGTGAAGTTATATGATTTTTTAGGTTTTCTATCTTAGCATAGGTTGCCTGTGTCTCATACATGAATCAAATTCATAAATAAGCATATGATACATGCACATACGATGCAAGCAGTAAGACATTTGTAAAACTCAAGGATGTGTCTAGGTTCGATTCCCATCTAGCTCTCCTTCCCTATCAAGATTTGAACTATAAAAAGGTCACTTTCTATTGACATTAAAATACATTTAAATACCCTTTTAAATTAAATTTTATACACCTTATTCTTATGGGACAAAAACTTATATGAGACTATCTCACGGTGCTAAAATCAGTGAGATGGAGATCAATATCACATAAAATGGATCTCACCTACCGAATACAAGTATATTGTGCCAATTTTAGAAAACTACCGGGGTAAATTTGTAAATTGCTACATGCCGCTACATTAATGAATAATGAGATAAGACTCTTCTTGCCGCTACATCAATATTGTATAGTGCGGCCCATAAGCTAGTTCTAGCTAATCCCTTTTTAATAAGCTAATCAGTTGAATTTTTTTCCTCCATATCTGACTTTGTTTACCAAGACTTAAGAGCAAGTCTATTGTGAGATGGTCTAACGGATCTAAATTCGTGAGATGAATCTTCTAAGGGCTCCGTCTTGAGAACATGAACCATGAAAATAAATTTAAAAATAATAATGAACCATGAAGAAACAAAAATAAACCCTAAAAACATGAACCATGAAGAATAAACCCGAAAAACAAAAATAAACCCTAAAATAAACTAAAAATCCTAAAAACCCAAATCAATTAAAAATAAACCCAAGAAACAAAATAAACCCTAAAAAAACAAATATAAACCCTAAGAAAAATAAAATCTGAAAAAAAAACCTTTAAACTTTGTGTAAGGGCTCCGTCTCACGGATCTAAATCCGTGAGACCGTCTCACGCAAGTTTTTGCCTAAAGTATATATCAAATTAATATATTTTTCCCTATCTGACTTTCATATTAAATCAAATATATTAACTAAGACATTAGTCATCAACACCTATATATAATTTAAAATTTAAAAACTTTTTACTATTTCTTTTAGATTTGTTTGTTTTCACAATATAATTATTACTTACTTCTTTTTGAAGTACAAATTTTTACTCAAAAAAGATATTGGCATTTTGCTTATTACGTCTTTAAAATCACATACTATTTCTTTTAAAACTATTACTTTTTACTTGAAAAGTAATACATTTTTATTTAATTCTTTTTACTTGAATAAGTAATACAATTTCACTCCCTAATTCTTTTTAAATGTATTAATATATTCTTGAAAAACATCATTTTTTACTCGAAAAGTATTATTTTTACTGTAAAAATACTACTTGCTATAAGTTTTGAAATTATATACTCTTTTTTTAATATTACTATTTTTTACTTGAAAATGTATACTTTTTACGTGAAAACTAACGGCATGATTGGTATGAATGAATGGAATTAGGTTGGAATGGAATAACATTATGAATGGAATGATGTAGTATTACTATTCTTATGATTGGTATGTACAAGGAATGGAGAAATGAATGGATGTCGATTTTTTACTTGATTTAAATACCTTGATTGATAATTATAAATTAATGGTAGTAATTGAGAAAAATAATTTTAAAGTATCAAATTTTCTTAAATAAGATTTTTTTAAATAATTTTTATTAAATATGTTATTCTTAAATTGATATAAGATTATTTTAATGTGTGCTAAATAATATATATATATATATATATATAGATTTATATCTATGATATCAAAAAATTTTATATAATATTTTTACGGATAAATACAAAAACACCCCCGAGATTTGGGCTAATTACAAAAAAATCCGGAGATGTTTTAAAATTGCAAAAACCCATCGGGTTTGATTATGTGTTAAATTTAAAGGGATAACTATAGTATTTTTATAAATATAAGGGGTTTGGATATTTTTTTGCTTATGAAGGGGAAAATGTAAGACAGAATCAAACCTCGAGGATTTTTATAATTTTAAAAAATCTCAGGGTTTTTATGTAATTATCCCAAACCTCGGGGTATTTTGTAATTATCTCTATTTTTATAAGAAAATATAGAAAATCAACAAAAGAAATCTATATCAAAATTTTAATTTAACTATTGAATATTGATACAAATTGACTATGATTTATTAAAATATTAAATATAACTTATATTTACATTATAAATAATTTTTTATTTATAACACTACTTTTCGAAAATATAGATTACATCCAACATTTTTAATCATTTATAGAAAGATATTTTTATTAAAAATAAAATTTGAGTCATTCTTGATGATTGGGAATAGCTCAACCCAGGAGAGGAGAAATGATCATTCTCTTACTTTTGGGAATAGGGATTCCAATGGGAATGAGTATTCCCATTACTAAAGTATACCAATCATGTGAATGTGAATGAAACAAGGAATCTCATTCTATTTCCACCACATTCTCACATACTAATCATGTCGTAATAGTATTACATTCAAAGTTATTTATGATTTCTTCTCACGTAGTAGAAGCAAATCACCACCCTCACCCCAAATTAAACTTATTTCACTTTTTTCTTTTTTTTTTTTTTGAAAGGCAAAAACTCCTATTAGACCGTCTCAGAGTCATATTTTGTGAGATGGATCTCTCGCAATCCATAACCCATCTCAAAAAACCAAGTAGCATTTTCGTAAATATTAGGCTAACAGAGGTTGGTATGATGATAGTTAAAAAATATTAGTTTTTTATTGAAAAGTGTCACTTTTACTCTGAAAAGTATATGCTTTCAAAGTAATTTTTTGTTGTGGGGTATAGTATCATTAGGGCCGGTGGCAATTTTATATTATTAGGTGTAAATATATTATCACTTTAGACTTTAAAAGTATTACTTTTTATTAAAAAACTTCACTTTTTCTCTAAAAATATATGTTTTAAAAGTAACAAAATTATTTACCTTCAAAGTCATGCACAAGATTGTTTAAGTATCACTTTTATTATACAAAGTATCAATTTTTACTCTAAAAAGTATATGTTTTATCGTCTAACACACATCATCTAAAATAGAAATCAGGAAAGACATCTTTATTTTTCTAATTACACTGATTTCAGCTTCTTATTTCCTCACTTTTCTCACTGCCCCTGGTACTATACTAGTTCAAAAATATAGCCACCCCTATATAATCTAGTATCATATCAGTCAATATAAAATGGAATATAAATTTTAGGACGAAGCCTATATGTGATATCTTATATTTATAAGTGAATAAACCTGAATAGGGACGAAAATATTTTTTTTTGTTTCTTTGTTTTGTTCTGTCTTTTTTGGTCTCTTGTTTGAGGAAGGTAGTTGTAGAATGAGGAGTGGGTAGTGGTCTTCTTGTTGAGATAGTGGTCGCTCAAGAGCAGAAAAGTGAGACGGTTTTATAAGATACCTTCTCTTCTTATGGATACTAACCACTTTTTCAATTATGCAAAGAGCTAGTCTCTGTCGGGCCGTCTAACGGATCTAGATCCGTTAGGCGGTCCAAATATCCTACCCATCGCCCAATCGACCCGGATTCGCAAAAAAAAAATTATGAGATGAAAATATGCCGATAACCAATGTAGGAAGAAGCATAATCTTCCAATCCTTCGGACCACCACTATTGGTTCCTTCCCTCGGACCATAGAACTCGGCAGATTTCGTCGTGAATACAAGGCCAAGAAGTGAGTGGTTTTTGCTTGCTCTTGACTTTTTAATCTATACAAGCATTGAGATCTGTATTCTAAATTTAACATTAAAGGGAAAAAAAAATAAGGAAACGTCTGAATAATGGAGTTTCTCATATGAAGGAGAAAGAAGCTACAAAACATAAAAGAGCTAGTCTCTGTCGGACCGTCTAACTGGATCCGTTAGGCGGTCTAAATATCCTACCCATCGCCCAACCCCGACCGGATTCGCAAAAAAAAAAATATGAGATGAAAATCACGATAACCAACGAAGAAGCATAATCTTCCAATCCTCCCGACCACCACTATTGGTTTCTTCCCTCGGACCATAGAACTCAACAGATTTAAATCGTGAATACAAGGCCAAGAAGTGAGTGGTTTTTGCTTGCTCTTGACTTTTTAATCTATACAAGCATTGAGATCTATATTCTAAATTTAACATTAAAGGGAAAAAAAAACAAGGAAACGTACAACAATGGAGTTTCTCATATGAAAGAGAAAGAAGCTACAAAACATAAAATGACTAAAATCCTCGTCAAAAACCGAAATCATAAATCGTTTTACCCTTCTCGACTAAAAGGGGCTTTGTTATTAAAATTACATTTTGCTGAGATCAATCCCAGCCTTCTTAGCCACCACATCGAGTCCATTCTTCTCTATGGTCTTAATAGCTTTTATTGACAAACGTAATTTGATGTAATAAAATAATTTTGGATGTTTGGATTCCAGAGAAACGATATGGTTGAAATCTTGTGGTGAGCAATTATGCAGTTTTGCCTTCACCGCAAATGGATGGGTGCGCTTCACCAATTGAAAATCTGCAGATGTTTCGAGATGTTTTGGTGTTGGAGATGATACAAGTATTAGCATCGGCTAATACTTTTATGGAGAAATACTAATACATTTTATAAGAAAAACTAATACTTTGCAGAGCACTACTAAAATACTCTCTAGGAAATTACTAATACTTTTTCGAGAAACTACTAATACTTTTCCAAGGGACAACTAATACATTTCGGGAGAAAATATTAATTATATCAATGAAACTACTAAAATACTCTCCAAGGAATTACTAATACTTTTTAGGAACTACTAATACTTTTTCTAGGAGAACTAATACATTTCAGGAGTATATTCATAAAAAATACTAAAATACTCTTGGGGAACTACTAGTACATTTTAGAATAAACTGCTAATACTTTTTAGGAGGACGGCTAATACTTTTCAAGAAGCTGTTAATACATTTCAAGAGAAAAATTTAATTATATTCAGGGAACTACTAATACATTTCGGAAGAATCTGCTAATACATTTTAGAAGGACGACTAATACTTTTCGGAAGATTTAATACATTTCGAAGAAAATTTTAATTATATTCGGGGAACTACTAATACATTTCGGAAGAATCAACTGTTAATACATTTTAGAAGGACAACTAATACACTTTTCGAAGGAATGTTAATACATTTCGGAGAAAAATTTAATTTATTTCAAGGAACTACTAATACTTTTTCGAAACTACTAATATTTTTTGAGGGATTGCTAATACATTTCAGAGTATATTTAGGAGAAATACTAAAAAATTCTTGAAACTACTAATACATTTCAAAAAAACTACTAATACTTTTTAGAAGGACGACTAATACATTTCGAAGGATTTGTTAATACATTTCGGAGAAAAATTTAATTATATTCAGGAAACTACTAAAATACTCTCCATGGAACTACTAATACTTTTTCGAGGAACTACTAATACTTTTTTGAGGACTCGCTAATACATTTTGGGAGTATATTCATACTAAAATACTTTTCAGGAACTATTAATACATTTCGAAGAACTCAAGCTAATACGTTTTAGAAGGACGGCTAATACATTTTTGGGAAACTACAATAATTTTTCGAAAAAAAATAATACTTGTATTTTCGTGGATCTTAGTGAAAATATTTAAAATATGTGTGTTTAGAAATACATTGATATGGCCTAAAATAAATTACTTTATCTAAATCATATATAAAATGAACAAGATAAATAACCACCAACATAAATGAGTAAAACTTGCAAAAAAAAGTCACATAATTAATGCAACAATCAAGACTTTCTCAAATTGAAAGCGATGGGGCCCACCCCAAGGCCCATGCCTATAGGAGGCATCCTGTTAATGACGTGCGAATCCAGCATGCGGCTAATATTGAATTATTTGAATTTGGGTTGGATCCGATTCGTGAAGTTTTGTCTTATGCAAAATATCACTAACACCCTCAACCGTTATTTTTAATTTGTTTTTAATCAATAATTTATATTGTTTCCATTGTTTTGTTCCTATGTCCAACCCCCAACCAAAATGAAAAACCAATGCTTTTGATTAAAATGAAGAGTGGATCGGTTTTTTGGACATTCCCATCAAACCAAAATATTTTTTAGTCATTTTTTTCAAATACATTTTTTTAGACATTTTGACATGTGGAATTCTCAAATGCCCTTAACCCAACCCAAACCCCTTTTCAAGTCACACACGCACATTCACCCTCCGTAACTCAACATTCAAAACTTGGGCAAAAATCTTATTCTTTTAATTTCATGTTTTTTTTTTTGTTGATTTAGTTAGTTTATAATTGTTTGGGTTATGATTTGTTGTTAGGTTTGAAGAATTTTTCTGGTTTAGACAATTTAGGTTTTGATTGAAAACTTTGTTGCAATCGTTAATGGTGTTTTGGGTGAATGAGAAAGATGACAAGATTTTATCACATAACTCGATATCGAGTTATGAAAATCTGATATCCATTTGCATATTGATATCGAGATTTCAACTTTTGGGTAGTAGGCACTAGTCAAACCAATAACTCGATATCCGATTACATAACGGGTATCGAGTTACATGTTCAATCTACTCTCACTTATTATAACTAGTTTATCATAACCAATTATTTTGTTTTTCTCCAAAAAACTTTGAATTCACATAACTATTACGTTTCAAAGCCGTTTTGCATGAATAATATATCAAATTAATTTTTTTTTTTGAGATCTACAATTCAACATCCATATTGCATATACAAAAATGAAAAATACATATTTTGAATTTTTTAAAATAGAAAGTAAGAGGATATAGAGACAGAAAAATAGACTAAATATCAAAAAAATATGCTAGAAGTGTATGAATGTCTTTTTGTTATGCCAAAATGGCTAAAATATTTATTTTCAAAAGATGACTATTTTTCATTTTTTCATTCTAGAAGCATAGGCGGAGCCATGTGCTCCCAGCGGGCTCAAGCCCGGTCTGAGTTTTCAAAAGTTTTATTTTTAGTATTATAATTTTAACAATATTCAAAATTAGTCCACCCAAAATTTAATTTAAAATTCAAATCCACCCCAAAGTCTAAATTCAATTTAAAAAATCAAGAATGAAGAATGTAAAACTTTTTGTGTTATCATGAGATTGATGCTATATTTAATATATTTGTGATTTTTGACTATTTTTGTGATCCTTATTTATCATTTGTACATTTATCATGTCATTACTTTTAAAAGGTACCTAACTATTTGTATTGATAATTTATTAGAATATATATCTAAGTATCAAATATATTAAGGAAGTCATATATTTTATTAGTTAATGGTCTAACGATCCTAACTATATCAATTTAACAGATTTTGCTTATTGTGATTATCATGTCGCACTACCATGTTTTTTTCGTGTTTTTAATGCATCATGTTTGAGTTTAAATAATTTTAGGCTCAATAAGATTATTGTGTTGTGTTCGGCTTGAGCTTATCGTGTCAAGTTGTTATTTATCGGGTCGACCCGGCGATTGTCATCCCTAAGTGCCATCATCAAGCATGGAATTAAAAAGTTATCTATTTTTTAGCTTTTTTATATTTATTTATTGGCTTATTATTGTTTTGGCCCGTCCGCTCCCATTGTCATCCATATATATAGATAATTTTCTTAGTGAAATTTATATTTTTAGTCTATCCTACTACTAATTCCTAGATCCGCTCCTGTCTAGAAGTGGCCATTTTGACCCATTACCACTAAAATGAAACATAGCGAATGCTTGAAGGCAATGTCGAGTATATGGAAAATTTTGGGTGGGTCAATACACTGAAAAACGAGATGGAATGGATACAAAATTAAAAGAAAATCGTATAAATTATAACTAAAATTTTTTGTTAATTTTTTTCTAGTGTAATTTTTAAAACAAATAAAAATAGAAGAGTGGCTTGGGCCTGTGGTTGGCCCCCTCCCTCCGCCTCTTGCTTGAGGGTGTTTGTGATAGTTCACATAATAGAGAATAAATTGTACGTAAATATTATATTTCAAGGGTAAAGCACTACAAAATTATTGGAAGAGAACTTATAAATATAATGGTATAGTTCGGGGTCAAAGTATATTTTAACTATATGTTAAAACATAGTTACACATTTTTTTGTTGTTAGGTTTTTCAACTGGTTTTTTACCGTGCGATGTACGAAGTGTATATGTTTAGATCTGTGGTTTATATCTTTGTTTACATGTATATTTTTTAATAGTTATATGAATTTTATCTTCCGCATTTAGGGATAACACTATCCCCACGAGGAGCCATCCTCGTTAGTAACCTGGATAGAATGGGTCGAGGAATTCTGGTTAATTCGGGATGTGAGGCGGGATGAGAATTCTCTCGCTTCTCTAGAATCGGGGGATGATATAGGGACAATATTTATATGCCCTTCCTCCTTTATACTCCGATAGATAAAATGAGGATTCTCCATTCTCATCCTTATTCCCGAATATGTATATTGTATATATATTATTAATATTAATTCTATTTATAATTTTGTTTTTTATTAATTATCAAAATTAAACCTAAGAATCTTTTCATTTTTACTTGTTCTTATTCTTTATTTTACAAATTATGGATTTATGTTATCTATGTTTTTAAAAAAAATAGTGACTGCAAAAAGTTTGCAATTTTAAAAAATAATTAAAATATAAAGATAATTAATTTAATTATAAATCATACGATTAAATAATAAAAAAATATTATAAACTATAAGAAAATCTCTTTAAATACAAAGTGTTTGGTTGTGTAAACAAGAGTTGTAAAAATAAAAGTTTATCTATAAAAAAGAGTTTAAAAACATTTTAACCGCCCAATATTGAACTTTTTTTTTGCTAACTCAATGTTGAATATTTAATATATTATATTTTCAATATAGTTAACAATAATTATTTCAAAATTATAATATGTTTTTAGTGTTTAGAAAACTGAACAATTATTAAAATTATTAAGGGAATACAACAAAAATCATGCTTTATATTTAGCAACACAATTTTAAGGGAAAATAAAATATTTTAAAAAATAATTATATATATATATGCATATATCAAAAATTTATCAAACATACAAATTCATATCTAATTTTAAATGTACAACTTTAAAACTTGAATATCATAATACATTGATAAATTTAAAAATAAAATTTATGTTTATATATAAAAATAACTTTTTATATAAAATACTATTATGAGTATAATTTTATATTAAATAAATCTTAATTTTTTTCTTACATAAATATATATAATGTTATGTATGGATACATTTGAGATATAAAATTTGAATACATATTTTGATATATTTTCTTCAATTAAATTTTAATTGAATTTAATCAATTTAAACATAATTCTAAATAATTACTAAGTAACGGCGAGAATACATGAATATACAAATTGATGTCCAATAGCCCGAATACATACTTTTTGAAGCTCATTACAGAATTACAAAATGATGAGTAAATATTTCTTATATATTTTTGTTTATTATATTTTTGTTATTTATATATGCAATATGAGTGTCAAATCAAGATCGTAAAAAGTTGATTGATTTGATATATTATACGTCAAAATGGACCAAAAATAAAAAAGTTATTCATTTTTCTAAAAAAAGAAAAAGATAAATATAATAATTAATGCAAAGACACACAGATTTGGAAAGCTAATTTTACATAATTATTTTTATATCATTTAAAAAAATAATTATATAAAGAAAGTTGACTACTAAAAATAATGAATCACCAAATATTTATCACTTTTTATCTTCACACATATTTTTATTATTTTTTATAGTAACTATAAAAAATCGAAAAAATCATTCATACTATTTTAAGAGGCGGCTATTTTGTGTGTATATATATATATAGATAATAGATATTACGTATGTTTGTATAATAAAATGGTGACAACTGCGGCACATGGCTCGTTCAACCTCAATTTGATAGCATACACATGAATGAAACAAATAAGAATTTTAAAAAAAAAACGGTATATTTTTATTGATGATTGTTTGAAGTTTTATCGAGTCCAAAAATTATATTTAAATTTTAATTATTAGATGGTCGAACTTAAATTACTTTTAATCAAGTCGGCGTGAATCGAGATTGAATAATTTTGTATCTTTACATATTTAATTATTTTTATTAATTGAGTTAAATTGAAGCCAAATTTTATAATTGAATGAGAAATTATTTACAATTTTGATTTGTATATAGGCTTTTTGACAAAATATTACAATTTTTTTATACAATTGAACCAAAAAAATGGTTTAATTTTTTAATCAAAAACGAATACGCAATAGCCGTTTTGATAAAAATCAATTTTGAAGAAGAAGTCGTTTCTGCAAAAGATTTTTCTTTTGTTTTTTATAAATTGAAAAACGGATACCGTATCACCAACTTTAATTTTACTGGAAAAAAAACGTTAACTTTAAAAGCTAGTCATTACATCAATCATTACATCTTTTTTTTTATATTTACTAATTGAGGTGGGTATACTATTGTATTAATTATATTTTTATTAATGAATTACTTCATTTATTAGTATTATTATTAATCCCAATAACCCAATGAAAAAATTGGGTCAGGTCATTTTGGAACCAAAACCGAGTTCCTGTACCGGAATTGGAACTGTCCAGTCAACGGTTCCAAAATCAAAAACAGAACCGTGTAGACCAGTTCCAATTAGAGATGGCAATGGGGCCGGTCAAAACCCGCCCCCACATTAAACCCGCCTCGATGGGGCGGGTCTAAACCCGGATAAATGGGTCCTAGGTCCAAGATTACAAAACCCGTCGAGTTCGGGATGGGTCCCGGTCCAATAGGACCCGTCCGGACCAATGGCGGATCAATTTTGAAAATGAGGGTGCGTAGATATTAAATAAAATGTGCATATAAATATCGTTTAATATTTAAAGTCCTACAACAAAACACTGTTTAAAATTTTGTAATATGTAACCATACATTAAAAATTAATACACATATATATAAAAAATAATTATCATAATTAAGAAAACATGAGACAACAAAATAAAATTTTGGTAACATTATTGATATTATTAGCCTTTTTATTTTTATTTTTTAGGTTTTGACTTTTACCATGATTTATTTATTCTTGTTAAATCAATCTTTTGATTTTGAAATTTTATTATGGGGATTTGTATTGTTTTGTTTGGATTTTCTAATTCTTTTTATAAAAATAGGGGTACAAATTTATAATTATTATTTTTTTACTAAAAATTATAGGTGGATATTTTTAATTTGGGGTACAATTGTACCCCCATCATCCACACAGATCCGCCGTTGGTCCGGACCCGTCCGGGTTCGGGGCATGTCCCAGGTCTAATAGGACCCGTCCGGACCCGCCCGCATATTAATTTTTATTATATTTTTAAATATATATTGAAATATTTTTGCATTATTTACTTTTAAATTTGAGTGTTATATGTTTAAAAATATTAATTGTAACTACATGAGACACATTTTAAACCAAATGTTGGTTAGTATATATAGACAGATTAACAAACGGTTTCGGTTAAAATCAGAATCAGAACCGTAGAGGAACTAAGTTCCAAATCAGAACCGGAACCGTCGGTTCCGATTTTGGAACTGGAACCATAAAGTATTATTTCCGGTTCTGATTCCGATTCCTCTAACATGATTAAATTAAAATACTCATGTAATATTAAACTAAAAATTAGACTAAGTATTATAGATGCTAAAAATTAGACTAAAGGTTACACATTTAAATAAAAAGCTATTTGTAAGTGGTAGAATATTAAATAAAATTATGCTTGAAAATAAACATGGTAAGTGTAATACACGTGTCAATCATCCACACGGTTGGAATAGGAGATGAAACACTTTGTTTTGGAATAGAAAATCCCATTCGGCAAGTTTTACGCAAAATTTAACCAAAGCAACAAAAGTCGGTCAAGTCTTGGACCGACTTTATCAACTTTTATATTAAAACAAAATTCTCGCAAAGGTTCTAAAATTCATGTAGGCAACGGAATTTTTTTTTTTTTTTGCAAGAAACGGCTCCAAGGAAGCCGATTCTTCCGAAAGTCGGCTACTAAGTTTTCGATTATAATTTTAAGTCATTTTTTTTCAGTTCAATCGTGTAATAAAAAAAATGTTATATTCTTAAAAAAGCCTTGTATATATATTTAACAAATCAATATTAAACATACTTTCAACAAATAATATCAAACGAATATTAAGTAATTTACTTTAAATATAATTTATTGTCCAAGTGACAACGAGGTTGTACTTGTTGTAGCTCAAATGACATCGATCACCCTTTGTAAGGGTGTTGACACGGAGTTCGAATCGATATCTTTTAGTTTTTATAAAATTTATCTTCTCTCCTCACAAGTGAGATTCATTCAATATCTAAGTTAGATGGTGAATTTTTTTATTTTTTGGAGAGTATTAAATTATGAAATAGTGTTCAAGTTTGACGGAAATTTGATTAAAAGAAACTTTTTAACTATCATAAATACTCCTACATGTGGGACTTGTGGAGTTTTGAATTTATCACTTGGAAGAAGATGCATCAATATCATTCTGAGATCATTCCTTATACCAACTCCAGCACTACTCTAAATTAGAGTAGTGCACCACTTTACATCCATGCACGACTTCTTCAAACCATTAGTTTGCACTACTTTAATCGCACTCAATTTCATTTCCAATAACAAACAGATTTACTTTCTTTTTCTGCATTAAAAAATAATGTTCTATAAGATTTCTTTTTATTTATTCATTTAATATTGATTTTTATTACATTATAACTGATAAAAATATTAGATAAGTAATTTTATTTAATATAATATTTATTAAATATTTTATTTTAATATCAAACAAATTGAAAAAATATTAACTTTAAAGAAATTAATACAAAATTAAAATAACAATTCATAAAATTACATATTATATTATTTAAAAAGTATCACATATATTGAATTAATTTTAGTAATATTTTTATTAGATTAACTGAAATATAAAATTAATAATAGTATTTAAAGTTAAAATAAACACATAATAAATCAAATAAAAAAGTAGAGCTGCTACAGTACCACACTACTATTGGCGAGATACATTAGCAAATGCCATAATAGTGCCATGTCAGTGTTGGAGGACTTGAATTGATGCTGGGCTCCAATGTAGAGCAGGACTGAAGATAGTCTCATTGCGTCTTCCTTTTTTTTTATTTTTTTGCTTAATTTTAATTTCCTTTAAAATATATTTTTATTAATTAGAAACTAGTAGAAAATAATATTAAAATTTATTTAATTACATGTGATAATTTTTTAAATAATATGGTATGTAATTGAATAGTACTACAACTTTTTATTATGAAAAATTATTTTAATTTTTTGTATTAATTTCATTAAATTTTCTATATTTTTTTCAATTCAATTAATTTTGAAAACAAAAATTTAATAAATATCAAATAAAATTACTTATATAATATTTTTATCAATTATAAAGTAATAAAAATCAATATTAAACTAATAAAAGAAAGAATCTTCTAGAATATTTTTCTATCGTTAAAAAAAATAGTCTGTTGTTGGAGATGTCTTTTCAAATTTTACGCTAAATTAGTGCGGACTCTACACCAAAGTAGTGTAGAGTACTGGAGATAGTCTTATGATTTACAATACTGTCCCGTTCTTTAACTAATCAGTTTAATAGTTGAAACATTATAATGCAAATCCAATTTCGTTTTTCTCCCCCTATTTTGAATCATTATTTATTTTTCCCACAATCATGAACATTCACATCTATAGTCTTGTTTGATTTTTCATTTTTTCCTCTCTCATTTGATGGATATTACATTTATTTAGCTTTATTATGTAAAAATTAAAATTCTTCTTTAAATTCCTCTTCTTCTTCTTTTTTTTTTTTTTTAAGTAAAAGGCCAAAGGCCAAAATAAAATAATAAAGAAAAAGAGAATGCTGATCACAAAATCGATTAGCTTTTGAGATGAGCCGTTAAAACCTTCTACGGTAAAAACCCACCTGTGGGAAAAACCCTAGAAGGAAAAAAATCTTAGAATAAAAAGAAATTCAAACAAATTTCATCTTCTTCTTCTTCATTCTTTTGTAATGGTACAACATTACATCAAACATCAAAAAACACCAAAGGCAAAGCAACTGTGAAAGAAAAGAGCCAAAAGGAATTATGATACCGAAAAAGGCACAAATTTCACAAAACAAAAACAAACTTTATTATTCAATTATTGAGGGTACAAAGTAGAACAATGTCACTAATTCTGAAATAGCTACAGAGATAACATACTTCTCATTACCATTTCATAGCCAAAAAATATAGAAATTCTTTTTTTCAAAAAAGAATAATAATTATTTTTTTGGCCATCCGTGGTAACAATGTATACACATAACAGGAGAAGCCAATCTTTTATTTTCAAAAATCAAAAATAAAAATTAAGATAATTAAAATTTAGTTCCCAACGAGGACGCCCAAATTGTAGAGGACGGGTCCGCACTGGGGAATGGCGGTTTTGGTCTGGAATCCGATGGGGTTGGCGAATCTGACGGCGGCGTGCAAACCGTCGTTGGCGGTGAGTACGACTCTGGATTTCTCGAGATCGCCCAACGGCTCGCTGCAGTCTGGCCTAGGGCTCTTCACCACACCCACTTCACAGATGGCGTTCGCGTGATCTCCGACCACTTTCAGGCTGTAGTGCCCATTGGCGCCGGTCACTCCCTCGGTGGAGTATGTCAACGCCTTCGTCTCCAGATCTCTGCATTCCAACTTCACGGTCGCGCCTGTGAAAAAATTAATTGAAATTTTAGTGTGTACTGTGTAGGTATATATATATGGTAAAATAATTTTGTTGGTGATGTAATTTGGATTAATTGGAGATTTTTTTTTTTTTTTTTTTTGAGAAGAGATTAATTGGAGATTTAGTCCTATAAATAGTTTGGTTTTAAATTAGCCCATGTTTTTTAAAATGTGATCAGATTTTGACCGAAATTGTATAATTTTATCGGAAATGACTGATTATGACCGGTGATGTACACGGGATAAGATCTTCTATTCTACTTATATTTTATTGTATCGGATTAATGACACGTGTACAAGATAATGACACAGTTGTAAAATGTGGCATTCATCCCACATATGAAATAGAGAGTGGATTAGAGAAGTGGAATAGAAGATCTCATCCCAATACCAAATATGTCAAAAATTGCCAGCTAAACATTGAAATCCCCAAATTTTACATTTCATTTCACATGCCAATTTTTATACCAAATCACCAAAATTCTTAAATTTTTAGCTTGGTGGCTCATTGGATCAAGCCAACAATTTCGGTAAAACTATATAGTTTTGGTCAATATCGGACTAAATGTCCGGAATTTTAAAAGATATTAGATCAAATTTTAAATGTGACTAGTCACAGAACTAAATCTAGAGGTGAGAGAGAGAGAGAGTATGCAACGACGTATAATTTCTCTTGAAAAAAAAAGTAAAAATTGATATCGTGAATTTATTTATGATGAAAAAAATTACCAGTGAGCCTTTGTGCGAGTTCGGTCTCAAACTGAACACGGCAAGGGTCACAGTAAACATCGCCCTCGACGTTGAATGATTGCTGGTGGCCGTGGGCGACGGCGGCGATGGCCAAGATGCAGAGGGCGGAGACGAGAGCAACAGCCTTTGCCATTTTTATTTTATTTTACTTTGTTTTATTTTTAGCTGTTTCTCTCTTCTTCTCTTGTTGTGTGTACGTTTTGGAATGGTGTTGCATGGGGCTACTTATAGGGATGAAAATGAATAAAAATAGAGCAAAAAATGAAAATGGTGGAACGATTATTTTGCACTATTTTTACGGGCATTCACCCAAATGGGAGATGCATTTCCATTCACAACATTGTAAGGCCAATATTTTTTTTTTTATTTTTTCTGTTTTGTAGGGCGTTTATTGAATTTCATGATTAAATGAATTTTTTTTTTGTCTATCGCAAAATGGGGAACAGGAACTCAACTTGTTCAATTTTGTGAAGTTTTTTTTCCCATGAGGCCTTTTCACGTCCCTCAATATATATTTTATATATTTATATATACTCTTTTAATTTAATCCAGAGATTTAGATGAGATGAATTGAAAAAATTAAGTATTTTTAGTACTGTAAACTTAATAATTTCAAATTGATAGTTGAAAGTTAGTAATGTTATATGAGTAATTTAATTGATACGATGGTTTTGATTAATTAAAAGTGAAAATATAAATTTTGTTTCATTTCATCTCCACTGGAGTGGTGTGCAACTTTGATTCGGCATAATATAAGCCGAGCTGATTTATGATAGTAAGAACCGAGCTTGTGGGCTTGATGCGAGCCATTCAAAGTAAGCTCTCGAAGAGGTTCGTCAATCGGGGATTTTTAGTTGAGCTCGGTTCTGGGAATCACGAAAACTCTAGCTCTAATTATCTTATAAATATCCCTTTAACATATATGGATTACATTACACTTTTTATATATTTTTACATATGCACTGTCTTTATTTTTTACTCTCTTTTCTCTGAGAATCTGACTTGAGCTCGGAGAAAGTAAGCCGAATAAAACCTTCGGCCTTCTTTCTAACCCTTTGAGTGTAGGTTTAGGTTGGTGCTGCAACGGAGCTCGACGGAGATTGGGGGTGAAGATTTCTGATTGAACTAAACTTTTTTTTACCACAATTTGCAATACTTTCTTGGTAAATGATAATCTTTTAGACTGATGGTTGAGACTCATTTTTTTTTTTTTTGAGGGAAGATGGTTGAGACTCTTTTTTTTTTTTTTTTGAGGGAAGATGGTTGAGACTTATTAGTGTCATATTATAATTTTAATTGATATAATAGTTTTGATTACAAAAATAAATAAAAATAAAAATTAAATCTTTGTTTCGTTTCTTCTCAACATTTTTTTTTGTGTATCACACTTGTCAATACTTTCTTGGTAGATGATCTCCTTATTGATCGGTACAATGAAAATAAAGGGGGAAATGAAGTATTAATTTACTAATTAACCCTTTCCCTTTTGTTTTGTACCATGAAATGATTGAATAAGCTATTAATAATAATTCCAACCAATACCAAATTAAACTTGAAATCCGACTTTTTTAAGAAAACCACAATATGGCCAAACCACAAATCGGTCATTTTGGTCTGAAATAAATTTTATCTTCATTAAAAAAAAAAAAAATCACGAGCACAAGGGAGATAACCGTTATAATTGATACCAAGTGTAAAAGGGTATTAATTTAAGAGGGCAAACCGCAAACTATATTTTAACACTTTTTTCCATTGCAAGAACTGGTCCTTTCGCAATGGGAGCTTGTTTTCATCACTTTTGGATTTCAGCTGTCTTACATTAATTACAATATTTACCCCTAAGGTTTGGAATAATTACATAAAACCTAGAGAAGTTTCAAATTTACGGAAACCCTCTAAAGCTTTTCTTCCGTCTTACATTTTTACCTCAACCGTTAATTGAACTACCCAAATTTGCCAAATTCATCAAATATTTTATAATTACATCCCCCAACTTTTCTAAATATTACAAACAACCCGTACTTTTCATCTTACATTTACAAATTGTAAGATATTTAATAAAATATAGCAAATTCGAACAGTAGTGCTAAAATGCAAGACGGAATTAAACCTTAAGGAGGTTTATGTAATTCTGAAACTTTTCTTCTTGTTTTTTGTTTTTAAAAGTTGTCCCTTAAACAATAAACAAGCAACAACCTTGGCTGATTACACAGGACAAAAAGTAACATGTATTAAGCCAGACAAATGATTCATAATAAAATCAAAAGAAAACACCACAACAGCAGCAATGAGTCTCCAAACATGGGAGGCAAAGGGAAAATGCCGACTAGTAAGAAATCTACGTTTTACAAAATCGATGCAAGTCCTAGTAAACCTACTCACTAACGAAAGTATTCGATCATTCCTAAATTCGATTAACATCTAAATAGTGAGTTTCAAATGGAATTTATAGATGACAACAACAGTAAGGTCGATTGGGTCATTGCTGGTTCGTTCCAGGCTATAATTGTTGCTACAAGTTGGAGTTTCTGTCGCCCATCCGGCTTCATGATTTCGGTATTTTCTTAAGTAGTTTGTACAAGCCAAACACATTCTTCTGCTGCCAAAGGTACGGAATAAAGAACGACCGGTACTTGGGAGGCGACAATTCTCGATCAAGATAAGGTAAAGCTGCCACTACCTGTGGACAATATTCCATAAGATTGTCAAAAAGTTGTGTGTGGAGAGCGAGAGTGGGACAGAGAATAATGTATTTATGATTGTTTGAACTTTCATTATGTTCTTTTCTATTTTTGGAAAGAATAGTGTGAAAAAAGCTATTTAAAAAAATAAGAATAAATTTGAAGAATGTGATTTGATGTGTGATGAAAACGTAACGATGATAGTTGATGCGACTGATTTCTTGTTAAAATAGTGATTGTATTCGATTTCTGATTGGAAAAGTAAGAAAGAGTAAATAGTGATAGTATATTTGTGATATAAACGTGTAACGATGATAGGTGATAGTGATTTTTTTTAGTGAAAGCATGATTAGATAAGATTGAATCATTGATATTAAAAAGAGGGTAATTTTTTATTAAAAATTCACAAACAATTGTATGTTGACACTTTCGGAAATTTTACGAATTTTTTTGACAAGCAAGCACAGCCTTACCTCCCATGTATTCAAGTCACTCCCTCGAGAAAGATAAGGTCTTTGTAGCTGCAATTCTACAAGGAAAGTGCATTTATCCAGATCTTGGAGCTGCAACGTTATTAGCGGTAAAATTGGGGGAGAAAGATAGTTATTGCTAGAGATAAGAAAAATAATAATAATAATTCTCCAAAATTTAATAACAAAAAATAAAATTAAGCAAATAGGTGAATGAATTACATATTGTTGATCTGATGCCTGGTTCTTGTTGTTGAAATAAGGTGGGGCCGCAGATGTTCCACCCAATGTAGAGTTGAATGGGAACGGGAGAAGACCGTTGAACCCATCATCTATCCATCTAACCTCTCTTATGTACTCAGGAACAAGAAAAGATGATGGGAATCGGTGCCATTCGCTTCCAACACACAGGACGGAACCTATATTATGTGTGAAAACTAAAATGAGAAATTGCATGCGAACCATAAAGGCCACAATCAACAGAACCTTCTCGAAGACGAGAACAGTCCCAGTGCTGACGCATAACTAATTAAAATCACCATCATAGCTTTCGATTATAGAAAACATCTAAGATGCAAGGTCAACAGGTAGTGAGCACAAATTGAACTCGGATCATATGAGAGACAGAACTTTGTGCGGGTTGTAACATTATTTTAAACAACTGAATCTTAGTTGATTGAGCATGTTAGTTCTCCTATTTTTCTCAAAATTATACTATGTTTATGCTTTAGAGAGTAATTTTTTTATTCCCTAAAACACATTTTTTTGGCAATTTTTTGGCCAAAATAACCTGTCCCAGACAGCCTGTTTACGAAATCTTTTGAAGAAGTTCATCACCAAAAACCTTTACCAAACACTTCACAATATCTATTATCTAGTAAGCTCTTAGACATCTTATCACATTTTTAAGGTGTTTATATGCTCCTGCGAAAATCCTCTACATATTAAGATTTAAGAACTTAAGGTTGTGATTGGTTATGAAATTCTTTCCAAATTTTCATTTTTTGTGAAAATTTTGTAGGATGTGTGATCGTTCATGAAAAAAATGAAAATTCTTTCAAAGAAAATCTAATTTCTCTCCAAAATTAACTCATTTTTCTCTTTCTCTCTCACAATTCCCAATATCCCATTATTTTATTTATTTCTATCTCCTCATGCAATCATATAAAGAATTCTGGTAATTTAACCGATCAAAAAAAAAAAATTCTGGTAATTTATTTAATTTATCACCATTTTTATTATTTCTCTCTTAATCTCGATAACAAAAATGAGATCCATATTGCCTATTTTTGTTCAATTTTTTATTCATTTTTTATTCATTTTTCTTGTATTATATTTTACACTATTATTTTCACAAAAGATTTCACAAACAATCAACATCTCTAAAAGTTTTCTCATCACACCAACACGATCATTATTTTTCTCTACACATTCAACTTTCACTTTTTGAAAAAAAAAAAAAAATTCACCACTATTCTCTCGTAAAATGAAAGTGAACGGAATGAAAGGACAACCAATCACAAACCTAATATTTGAGTTTTTCTTCCAATTTTCACTAAATCTTGGTGTACGTCCGTTTACTTCCAATCTGTAATATTTTTGCATGCCTAGTATTATCAACACCCACAATCCTACCCATCTATACCGTAGAGCTATCAAATGAAAAATCATGTATTAGGCGTAGATCTAGCATACTACTACAAAAAGGGATTCTTTCCTCACATCCGAGTCCCAACAGATTCAAACACATCCCTTCTCATAACGATTCTGCAGTTTACACCTTTTTGGGGAACCTTTGATTGTCAATTACAGGGCTCATCCATCTAGGCAATGTCAAACTACCAACACTTTGTATTAGCTGAGGTTAGCAGAAAAATGCAGGCATCCGTACAGTATAAATTGGCCAAAATATTCACTGTTCCCAATAGAAGGCTTTCTCCCCAAAAGATGTGGGCCTGTTAGTTCTTGACATGAGTATCTGCAATAACTAAAGTGCCCTAATCTTTGACGTGGTGGTGGGGGTGGTGGTTTTGGTGGTAGCTGAAAGACATATTTTATCAATCAAAAATTAAATACAACACACGGAAGCATTTCCCTTGTACATGTCACTGAACCCATATTCTCTAATTAAAACTATCAATTCCTAACCAAACCTATATCCAACTTTATAGATGTTTCAAAATCAAGCAATCAGCATATATAATAACGTTTTCGAGTCAAAATATATATTTTTTTAAAAGAAAACAAGACCAGTACGTAGAATTAACCCATTAAAGTTCATCCCTTCTCTTTTCGTTCACATCTATGTGAAATCATATGAAGTTATGGCATGGAATATGAAGAAACACCACCACCAACAACAACAAACTAAGCCTTAATCCCACTACGTGGGGTCGGCTATACGGATCATATCGCGACATCGTTTACGGTCATAAGCCATATTTTCATTTATTTCTAGGTATAACATGTCTTGTTTAATAGCTTCTTTCCAAGTCTTTTTAGGCCTACCTCTGCCTCTTTTGATTTGTGTGAGTGATTCTCTACATTCTAAACGTCGCACAGGTGCATCTAAAGATCTCCTATAAACATGTCCAAACCATCTTAATCGTGTTTCTCTAATTTTCTCATCTATTGGTGCTACTCTCACTTTGTTTCTAATGTGTTCATTCCTTATTCTATCTAATCTAGTGTGTCCGCACATCTATCTTAGCATTCTCATCTCTGCTACCCTCATTTTTTGTTCGTGTTCATATTTAGTCGCCCAACATTCTGCTCCATAAAGCATTGCGGGCCTTATGGCCGTTTTATAAAATTTTCCTTTCAATTTTAATGGTATTTTATGGTCACAAAGGATAGAAGATGCACTCTTCCATTTATTCCAACCCGCCTGGATCCTATGTGTGACATCTTTATTGATTTCTCCATTCTCTTCAATTATAGATCCTAAGTATTTAAAACTCTTTGTTATACTCACTTCATGTCCATCAATTTTAACCTTCGTCTCATTGTTCCTGTTGTTTTTACTGAAGTGGCATTCCATGTATTCTGTGTTAGCCCTACTTATAGTAAAACCTTATGATTCGAGTGCTTCTCTCCAAACTTCCAACTTTGCATTTACTATTTCCCTTGTTTCATCAATTAAAATTATATCGCCCGCAAATAGCATACATTCAGGGATGGATTTTTGTAAGTGTTTAGTGATTTCATCAATATGAAGAAACACCAATTATAATATTATCTTCCAGTATCAATTCAAGTTCGCACGTATAGAGGAACTTCAAAGATAGATAACTGACGCTCAGAAGAGGGAAAATATTGACACTTGTAACTGTCATTTTAAGATCAGTACAGTAGGATTAAGTGCAAAATAGTTTCTAACCTTCCCCTGTATCATCATGGTGTTCCAAATGCTTATAAATCTCCAAAGGAGCTGAATAACCATTGATCAAAGAAAATGTCCTAGAGTGGGAGGCGCATAAAATGAGTCCAAGAGCCAGAGGTCGCAGAGCTTTTGCTATCTGTACAGTCAAAGCAAATGGAGTTCAAAGCAGCACCTATATAGCCAACAAGAGATTATGTATAAATCTTACCACAACGAGAACAGAAGTATCATTGGGGTTGTACTCATCCCGAAATAAATCAGGAAAGCTCTCAATGACAGCGGAAGCAGCAACACAAATAAGTGGATATATTGGATAAAGGAATCTGCAAAACCACACGATAATAACATGAATTACCAACCATTTCATCTGTAATTTAGTTTACAAACTGACGCTAGATATATTATATTTCTTCCATGAGTTAATCAGATGATACCTAAGATCAACCAAATTATAATTTTTGGATTTTATCCAGCTTTGATAACAAAATCATCCAGAAACAGGATAAAACACATGAACGCATTTTGCTTTTAAGTTTTGGGTGTGGGTTTCCTTGCCAAACGCTCACACATGTATGTCTACCTTTCAGGGAGAAGGCAATAAGACAAAAGACAGCTCTGAATCAGTACATTGCTTTTCCACTCATAAAAACCAGTGACCCACAAAGAACATATTACTTTTATAGCTTGCGACAAAGTCAGTCTACATAAAATTTATTAACCAACACTTCCAGAAATGATAAAAACCATCGATCAAGGATAAAGATGCTACTACAAGCTGAAACCTAAGAATAGATATCTGGAGAAAATAAAAAACCAAGGTCCTCGCATCAGGGTCAAAGGGAGGAGGAAGGATAAACTTTACCTCTCTTCCTTGTGTGGCTGCAAAGACATAAAAGCTAGCCAGAGATAGATGGGTGATATGATGACCAACAAGTCTGGAAAATACTTTTTCTTTGCAATGGGAAGGATTACAATGAAAAGCAGAGCAAGGATGAAACAAAAGTTGAAGTTATTGAAACCATTCTTCAGGTAAAACAATGGACTCTCAGTACCATACAAATGACTTTCTCCACCACCTGATACATTGTATATCAATAAATTGATAACAGATGATGTCCACTTTCCATAGTAGAAGTAGTCAACAATAACCGATAGTGCCTGAAGAATTTAAGAAAATAATGAAATCTTAAATACGGGAGCAATCCAACAAAATTGCAAAGGTATAGTATATAATCGTGGTTTTAAAAGGAGTTTGAATGATAATTTTAATGGAAGTTGCATATGTTTGAGTTGTTGACAAATTCAACTTACCATAAGAGCAAGAGAAGTTACCACACCAGACAGAAATGCATGTTTAAACCTTCTAAGTAAGGAGAAAATTGTAACAGGGAGAAATGCCAAGATTGAGAATGGCCACCCAAGAATAACTCCAGTGGCAGCAACTGCAACAGCAGCTGCAGGCTTCCCGAAAAGAAATAGTGCAGAAGAAAGAGACATAGTATACATAGAGAATGAACTTGGCAGGAGACCTGCATGTGAAGCAGTACAACAAATTATGATTTTTAACAGGAAAACGTGATGAGAATTCAGGCTCAACCGCTAGTTCAACATGCATTCGTTGGGTTGAAAACTCAAAGAGTAACTATTTACTTCAACCTACTAAGGCCCAGAACTCCTACTTACATAATCGGCATTCCCACCACCTCTTATTAGCTGTTGCCAGAGAACTCAAATATGCAAATGATGAAGAGTGAAAACCGGAAATATTAATTGGAAAAGGCTTACTTACTGGTGCTAGCGAAGAAACAACCACTAGCCAAGCATAGCATTGCGAGTGTATATGAAGCAAGGCGTTTTCCATATTTCCTGGAAAGGGCTACAACGAGGGCAGCGTCTGAAATGACAGAGAGAATACCAAGAAAAATTCTCACAGCATAGAACACTCTCACCTGAAGTTTTATAGGCATAAAGATTTTAGAAATAAGAAAAAGGAATTGGCTCCAGTAAACTGGAATACTAAAGCAGAGGAATATAAAGAAATATATTACTTTTTCTTCGCCAAACAACCAAGAAGCAGGCCAACCAACTATGTTGTGGAAAAGAATATATAAATATGACCGCAATGCAAACTGGGAGCTGCAGGATACAGACAAATGATGTTGGTAAGAATGTACTATCCACCTTTAGCGCAATAAGATTGACATAATGTCATGCACTCCTAACCCATATTCATATATAGATATGAATACCCAGACCACAATCTAGGACAAGAACTAGATAAGACAAATAAAATGATCAGATACCTAACTTAGCAATGCCTTTACCAAGGACACAATTGTTGCAACTTTACGAACAATGTCTCAACAGTTTAATAGTTCCATATATCTAATTACAAAGTTGCAAATCAAAATATGAGTAAAGCCAGTTTGTGCATATGATTCTCAAAACCAAAGCTCAGGAGGATCAACATAAACCAATTGCTGTTGTGCAACATATTATGCATAAATTGCAGTGTTCTAATGTGATAAAAGCATCTTGTAGAAGCTTAATACAATTCATCCAATTTCGTGCATACTACACATAAAAAACAAACTTAAAAGAGGATAAAAACTTTTTGGGATAAAAACATTCAACCCCCAAACTATTCAAGTTTTACATTTAACCATACGAACTTTTAATCGTTACACTTAACCCTCCCAACTATGCAAAATCTTACACTTTGCCTTAAATTACAGATTTACCCCTAGCTATATGAAAGTTGTGTTACGATTTACCCTCTAAACTTCAAAGTTATTGCACTTTACCACCTAGGCCATAAATTTTATTGTATGATCTACATTTACTCCTCATGGTCTTGCGATCCTCGAAAATGGTATCGAGCCTAGGTTTATTAAGAACTTTTAGTTAAATTTATTATATTTATGTAATTAACAATTGGTGAGGAGAATTTACTCCGAGATTATGGATCCGGACCGATGTCCGAGATGTACCCCCTTACAAGACATATCGTCAAATATTGACGATGTATGCACAAGAAACACCTTGACCAGGTTTCATATTGGGAATATCAACATGAAGAAAAGGAGCGGCGGGAGCCGACGGGGAAACCTTAAGCAATGCAAAATGCGAGCGAGAATATTATAAGCGATTCGGATGCTTAACTGGACACTTATATGTTCACTTGATGAACCTTCAAGAAACGGTTCATGAAAATTCCCATCGAACAATGATTCCCGATGGAGTACCGAGAATGGAACGAGATACTTCCAGGATAAATCTAAGATCTCCAAAGATCTTAGAGAAATCGAGAAGACGGTGCGAGAATTATGGCAACCGCCATATTCATCTACCAAGATACAAGTTCATCATATCCAACTGGATGGAGACGATGGTGAAATATCGAAGGAAACTCTTGAACTCCTTCATGATATTCGAAAACGAGTCAAGAACCTGGAGGATGTACTCAAGTTCATCCGAGGAAGGAAACGTATTGATTTTGGGGCGGTACCTATTTACACCAAAAAGGAAACCAACCGAAGTAATACGAAAGATGATGAGATGAGGAAAAGCTCATTGCTCTAATCAAAGGAAAATCCATCAAAAATTAAAAAAGATGGATATTGAAAAGATGAATCTTAAAGATCTACATGACCAGCGTAATCCTTCGGGATTAGGTATTGTAGATTTAAAGATGAACGCAGCGTGAGAATCGGCTTTGGTTACCTATGATCCACAAGTAGACCAATTCCTCCACCACCGCCACCGATTAATCCTAACGTCGAAGAAAGTGCGGGTTCACATCATGGAACTCGGGACGAGAGGATGCCACACGCCGGGGATTTCACAACGGGAAGTGATCCACTTTCGGGGATAGGAGGTCGAAACCTCTTACGGGAACTGCATAACCTACCGGAAGGCCGAATGTTTATCGACGCCTTATGGAAGATCGCACCTCGACCCAATACATCCGTATGGGTTGATGTTAAATCGGACATCCCGATTTTAAAAGCAGAGTTCTCATTGATGAATGGGCTTGACTATGAGAATTTCAAATGAGAACCCTCGATCTTACAAAGGATTCATTCATTTTACTCCTTGAAATGAGTCTTGAAGGATCGGTAAAGATTGCCTCGGATATGACCGATGCCGATCTAAAAGTTCGGTCACATCGGGGAATCACTTAAAGGAATTGTCGATGGTATGACAAAACTATTCAAAATCCAATTCATCGGCACGAGTTATTTCGAGGATTAGAGGATGAAAAAGAAAGAAATCTAAACAAGCCCTCTATAGCCTTGAGTTCTTGGATATTTGTCATATTGGCGAATATATCAAGTTGTTCACCGAATACGGTGGAAATCGAAGATTGAGGAGAAAGAAGCGGCCATGACTATTCTTTGCAAGATTCCGAGTCCCTGGAGAGAAATGTTTATCGGGGAATACAAGGTGGAGTCAAGAGAAACGTGGCGAAAAAATGTCTTTCCTAAAGGCCAAGTTATCCGAATGGTGCTATCAAGCGCTCTGCCGCAGAATTACAAAAGATTAAGAGGAATTAACAAAGCGGTTCCTACATGTTGTGTGGATAATGATATCCCAACAAATGTGGGAGGTCAATCGAGCGCGGCGCATGCTGAAGAAGAAGGAGAGAAGTCATCCATACCGCCGGAAGCGGCCCAAAAAGTAGGTCTTCATGGAGACCTGAAGGTTCGTCAAAACAAAAAGCCCGGTTATAAATCGGGGCAAAGACCAAAGCACTCAAGGCGAGGAGTAGAACATCATCATCAGGTTCTAATCAAGCAAGTACAAAGGCAATCCAGGAGAAGAACTTTCGGGCGTGCTCACACTAGAGCTAATGAAAGTTTCAAAGATCAGTAATTCTTTGGACATGCGAGCAAGAGGACATATCTCAACGGATTGCCCCGGACAATCAAAAACGAGGAGTCCGACGATTCGAGGCCACACCGAGAAATCGAAGAAGGCATGCTATTATCGTGATTTAATACAGTGTATCAATTCGAGGATATTCCCTCGGATGAAAGCATCTATGAAGAAGAGATCTATTCGATGATGGAAGTGACTCACTTTCGAGAATCGAGTGAAGAAGAAATTCTTCAAAGAAAGCGATCGGGGAGGATATGTCGATTCCTCTCTCATACGACGGTTTCTCATAAAACTCTTATGAGAATCATGAAGGAAGATCCAAAGCTTCAAGTACATGATGGATTTACAATCGGAGCTATGGAAAAGCGTTGGATAAGATTGGGTTTCGTAACAGAAAAACACCAAATTATTCACAGGGTAACAACCGGAGAATTAGCCATTCCGATGGAGTTTACCCAGAACTTTGATCGAGATGCGCTTGGTCCCTATTAGAGAAATACGAGATCAAAAGCGAGTTAAAAGAGAAGTTGCAAATACACTCTCATGGATTCACATTGGAGCCATAAGAGTCATTATTAAGCAACATTCAAGGAAGGAATAGATTCGCCACTCAATCTTGCTATTTTTGACAAGCGAATCTCACATCTCAAGGATTCATGCCTTGGAGCGATTCTGAAAATTTGTATGCGAAATTGGCATTTAATGTCTATCCTGAATTGCATACAATTTGGGAGATCGAGATTTCAATGAGAGTCCTAACCCTTCATCAAGATTTCAAAAGAGTCGATTTGATGAAAGAAGGAAACAGCCTTACTCGATCACATACAAGATTTCTATGCTCTCTCGAATACCCATCATTCAAGTATTCTTGAGAAAGGAATTTATTAAAGTCCCAAGAATCTTTGAGGACTTTGCCAGGGTGGTGTTACGAGAAAATCATTGAATCTCCAACTATTAAGGAGATTGATATGATAATTCAAGATCAACCATCTTCAACAAAAGTCGAAGTCTCGAGTTGAGCCTGAAGGATGTCTTTCCAGCAAGCAGAATGGTGAGTAGCGGCCGTTGGGAAGAAAAGCGACCAAATGCTTCAACGCATCCCCGACGTTTTCAAAACAAAGGAGAGCCGAAATGTCGAGGGATGGCGAGAGGTTGAAGTAATATTCGACATCACTCAAAAGGATAACATTTTTCCTTGTGATGTTCTATATTATCTCCAACAACCAATCGTTGGAAGGTATCGAGAAGCCTCAAGATAGGAGAAATTGAGCTTACTATCACAGGAGTTGCGGGAAAGATCCCCGAACAATTAATACTTTGGGAATTGAATTTCTTGAGGAGCATAAGCACTGGGAAAGATTACAAGAGGGAATGGAGTTCACGAGTGGCTAATAAAAGATACGAATCGATGACCACTAGTCCATTCTCCATATACATTTCTATTGGAATGTTATATGCCGAATACAAGGCCGAGTATTTCGCCGCCTATATTGATTCAGTCTTAGGAATATGTACTTTGCAAAGCGGATGTTTTTCCTAAAGAAATTGGAGAAGATTTACCACCTATTGCGAGGAAGAGATTTCTCTAAAAGGATTCTTATCCTTAACAGGGAATTAAACAAGCGAAATAATGATCGGAGGCGCGGGCAAGACTTACCACCGTAGGCAAAGTAAAGACGCCACCAATCTATTTCCATGATACAGTGCGGATATTTTGCTAGAAACAATTTCCTACAAACATTCAAGCGATTCACACAAGAGAACGAGACGAGAAGACTTATTTTCACAACTTTATGTGATCATAAGATTATTGTCCGAGATCGAGGATGCATTTTACGAAAAAATGCCTATTACTTTTCGCAGCACAAGCGTGGTGATGAAGCCAAACTTAAATCCAAAATGGCGGATCGAAGGAAATTTGGTGAAGTTTTATTATCCTATGCAACCGTTCCATTCAAAAGGATCGAAGATATGGGATAATAACTTGTATTCATTCGAGTACAAGAGAAGAACGAGTAACTCCGAGCCGTTGCGAGAATTATGGATGAGTCAATGGAGAGTCCGCAGAGTGACGTGACCCTGGAGGAACAAATATCACTCGAGGACATCGAAGAAGATCCAAAGGAATTACAATGAAGATCCTTTGGCTTGGTGGGATAAGAACGAGCTTAAAGCTTCCTTAAAGGTTAAACCTGGAAAGGAGTACGAGTTCGTAAGATTAAAACCAATCCTTATGAACCGGGAAGATCGTGAGGATATGCAAAAGATACTTAAGGAACATCTTGACCTTAAGTTAATTTCACCAGGAGTTTCTCCATACAAAGATCCAGATTCTTAGTCGAAAACCACGGAGAAATCAAAAGAGAAAGCGAAGACTTATTATTAATTACAAAGGGATTAATAACATTTTGGAATTCGACGATACTATATCCCAAGCAGAACATCCGTTAATCGTATCAAAGGTGCAAGATATTCTCAAAGTTCGATTGCAAGTCCGGATTTTACAGTTAAGATGGATGAAGAAAGCGAAGTTCACGACTTTCTCTACACCACAAGACACTATATTTGGAATGTGATGCACATGGGATTGCCAACGCACCCCGGATATATCAAAGAAAGATGGATAATCTATTCAAAGATTATTTCGATTTCATGTTTGTATACATCGATGATATTCTTATCGCTTCAAAGAACATGAAGGAGCATCTCAAGCATTTGGAAATATTCTCGGATGTTTGTCACAAGGAAGGATTAGTGCTTTGAAAAAGAAGCGTGATTGCAACAAGACAGTTGAATTCCTAGGAATTGAGATCGACGAATGGAATAATCCTACAAAGTCATATTGTAGAAAAGATACGGGATTTCCGGATACATTGAAAGGCAAAGCGACTTGAGTTTTCTTGGAGTTGTCAATTTTGCTTTGGAATGTTCATAAACAATCTAAAGACATTACGGGAAGGTGTTTAGCCCGTTGCTTAAAAAGGATTCAAGATTCAAATGGGAGAATGAACATCAAGAAGAATTAAGCAACTTAAGGAAGTTTGCAAAAATCTTCCGAAACTTGCAATTCCATAGGATGAAGATGAACTGGTTCTTTATACGGATGCCGAAAGATTATTGGTGGCAAGCGCGTACTTACAAAAGCTACACCAAACGGAGAATTGCCATGCAGATATTGCGTGGTTTATTCACCCCGATAATCGACTTCGGTGGCATATCAACGAGAAAGAATTCTTTGCAATCGAAGAAGCTTTTAAAAAATGGCCTTTATTTTTACTTGGCTAAAAAGTTTATCTTAAAAATTGATAATTCAAGTGTTAAAGCTTTTACAAAAACAAAATTGAATCAAAACCAAAAAAAGCTAGAATACTTAGATGGCAGTCAATGCCAATATTATGATTATGATATTGTCATTATAAAATCTCATGAAAATATTCTTGCAGATTTTCCGACAAGAGATGGAGGAATTGAAGGCGATTCCATCCTCACCGCATCAAGACATCTTGGAGACCACCGAAATGCTACTCCGAGAATTTGATACCCTGGTCATCAATCTTTGATTTGGCCGAAATTACAAAGGAATGATCGGGACAAAGTAACCGATCGTATACGAGCATGTGTCCTGGTCTCACTCTCGATTGAGAACGGCATTTCAAGCGGCCACTCCTCCGGCCGCTAATAAGCAAACGGAGCGTTTAGAGCGCAGGCTCCCAACATGTAGCAGAGGATTCCAATACCTGCAGACAAGTCCTAAGTGCGTAAATGTTGGCCCAAGGAAAAACCGATACTCCTGAGTCAAATCCCGAGATATCACATCAACCCAAAGACGTCCGGGGTAAAGGACGAAGAGATCAATCTTGGGCTATGATGGGCACTTCTGGGTTGATACTAACGAGATTAAAGTTTCTTCTTCGCGGAATACCAGGCAAATCGGGAGAAACTAACTACCGTGCATGGGATATCTCCGAAAAAACAAAGATTGATGTTTTACGAAAATATCCAAGGTTTGATGCTACCAAATTCGACCCTCAAGAAGTAAAGAGGTGGTACGAGTTTGGGGCTTTGGCCTCGATCTATACTACTTCACCAGGATTCCTGAGATCACAAAATTACCGAAGTGGATCCGGAAGTCGCTTTTACGAATGTTGGTCCAACAATGACAACCTAAGACGAGGGGATACATTGAGTCAGTATTTCATAAGTGCGGCAGAACAGAGCCCGGAAAAGGTGGACATGAAGCCTTCCATTACATTAAAGCCAAGACCGGATGAGAGAGCTTTGGAAATATCAAGGAGGCAAGATCGGAAGAAGTACAATTGGCGCTGACCCTTCATCAAGATCAAATCACTACAAGAAGGGCATGGGATTGTGGGTCCGTCTCACGAGATGGACAAAGTCAAGTTTCCGCTCAAGTTCTACCGTATCGGTGAACGGGTCATTCCTCGTTGAATACCATGACAGAAAAAACTACAGAGTTCGCAGAAGATCCGTTCAAAAGAAAAGAAATCTTCTATGGGAAAATAAGTCACGGGGAGTAAAGACACTCACGGAAATATTGTAACATGGCTCATATCGGCCATTGGGAACTTCGGTCTGTCCGAATGTCAAAACCAGAAGAACCTGGAATTTGGCAAAGGATTCGGCCAAAAGTCGATCGGAGAAGACCCGACGACGGAGAAGAAAAGTCACGAAGTATCCAAAGTTTCGGGACCACCAAAAAGTAGATTCCCCAACAAAGTGGTGGAGACATGTGACTCAGACAGGTAACAACCCACTTAGAAAAAAGACGAAAAGTGGGTCCATGAAAGATGCCGTCCAAAGTATTACAAGACAAAGGGCGAGTCGAGCGGGGATTTGGAAGTTTGCATAAAGAACTTGGATACTGATAAGATGGGGCGATCCATGTGAAGAAAGGAAAGGCCAACTAATTGCTGCAAGTGGAAGCAAGCAATAATTCAAAAGTTTTGATGTAAGCGAGACGTCTTACATTCTAACAAGAGTTCAAGTCCGAAATTGAAATCCGGACTTACATCTATTTAAACCAGAGTTTGAAGAAGGGCCGAGGACATCGAACATTTCCCTTAGTCTTTTTACAATAAACTTTCTTTGTAAAATTCTTTCATTTGTGAGCTTAGAAATTTGAGTGTTTTCGTTTTCGCTTTTAGTTTTTAATTTTATGTACAAGAGTGTGATAGCCTTTATGAGAGGCTAAACAGGTTTTCTCCTCCCAAAAGGAGATTACGATGTAATAAATTTTTCTTTAAGTTCTTAATAAAATAAAGGCCGTTTGTTCAACATGTGTTCATAATGTATTATTGATCAATCCCTTTGAAGAATTACTTTTACGCCTTGGAGTAGAAACGAACCAAGTCATGTCTTGCGATTTAAGAAGGAGTCGGATAACTTGCGATCATCTTCCCGAGGTGAGGTTGAACAGTGAGGAGCTGTTTGTCAAACGATCTGGGGCGTAATTTTCCGATCGGTGGCGTTGCGAACCACTTAACCCTGGTTCTGTTTTGGTCAAAAGAGGTATGAATTTTAAGGGATTTATTAATTTTACGGAAGCATGTTGGGCCGATATGGTCGTAATGGACTATTTCTATTTTCATCTAAAGACCCAATTTGTATACGGATAAATAGTTGGAATAAGATCCTGGATATAAGTATGTCTTGTTGAGTTTATAAGTGAAACTTGACATGATCCATTTAAAACCTCTGAATAGAGACTGGATCTAAGTAGGTGTAACAATGCCACGAACAAAACAAGTTACAGAAAAATCGGGTTCTTATTTCTCGAATCATCCGAAAGCAAATTGTTTATGGAGTAAAATTTTCATGATTAATGATTAATGCAATAAATTTATTACTATGTAGTAGATTGCCACAAAATAGAGTTTAAAGGGATAACTTGAACTATTGTTTTAAAAAGAATAAATCCTAGGGGCAAAATTGTCTATATAGGGTAAAGTGTAACGATTTTCATAGTTCAGGGGGCAAAGTGTCACGAGGTAAAGTTTGGAGGGTAAAGTGTAAAAATCAGCATAGTTCGGATGGGTAAGTGTATTTATCTCAAACTTTTTTATACAGCGAACTCGTACATAAATTCGCAAGATAACAAATGCTAACAACGTTTCATCTACACATCAATTCTCCGCCATCTTTCTTACTCGATTTCACGACGGTCTACTTACCAATTCACACTAACAGACATTAGAAAATACACTTCACCAGCTGAAAAGAACAAAAATATCCATATACACATTCTAAAAGCCAAAAGCATCAGTTGATCTCTTTTTGTTTCCAATTAAAAAAAAAATCACTCGAACGAAATACACAATACGCGTATACAAGAAAGCAGTTAGATGGTTTCGCGCTAACCTGTATTCCCAGGTTTGGAAACCGGACTTATAGAGTAGGAAATGGAGGGGCTCCCAGTAATTGAAGACCTCATCGCAGTCGTGTATTATGTTTGATGAGGCGCTCATGTACCGTAGCATTCCCAGCGACAACAACGGCAGGAACCACCCGAGCCCACCGTCGGCGTCGCCGGTCGGATTTTCCGGCTTGTCCAGCTTGGAATACGGAGAAGGAGACGACGTCGTGTGGAGATCCGTCGGCGACGAGCGCCGTTGCCTTGCCGTTAGAGCCATCTGCTTTTTACTCTTTCGGAGTTGCTTTCCTTTTTCTCGAAATTCTTTTTAAGTGTCGATGCTTTTGCTTGTGTCTGTGGAAATGTCAGTCGGGGCCTTCAAATTCTAAGAACCCGTTCACTGCGGGTAGGGTCTGGGCAAAAATGTAATTAAGCAGATGACACGAGGGTGAATTAGTAAGAATAGAGACCAAATAATATATTTTAAAGTTTTATTAGTGTATTTCCAAATGCTAATATCAATTTCCACTGATATTCTTGAAATGTTAAAGACTGTTTTTGATTTTAATGTTATGTAAATATTTGTGTTCTTGCGAACGTGTACATTATTTTATTTTATTTAAAGACTATGTTTGGTTTCCTTTTGGCAGAACAAATTGAAAATGAAAATGAGATGGAAAATAATCTTAATCATAACCTAATTTTTGTAAGAATTTGAAACTCTAGATTATTTCATTAAGAAACTCTATAAATTTAATTTGTTCAAAATTTTCAACAATGACTCAACTCGGCCCATCAATAATACTAAATCGCCTGAGCTTCAGTATGAACTTTTTATTTAATTTGATATTTTATCTTATATTAAACACACAATATTTTTAAGTTTCGTAAGCAAACTGGGCTTCCAAAAAGGCATGAGTGAGTGTTCTGGAAATAGACAGGCCTTATTTATGAGGCATTTGATCATGCAAAGGGTGATCAAAAACAGTCTGAAACGTCCAATTTTTATATGGAGTCTTATTTAATGTTGAATGTCAAATCTTATACATGTGATGAAATCTCAAACTATTTACCCACTCACCTATGATCTATGAAGCACTGATGTGGATCGGGATACGGGTATGATACGGGACGGGACTAGAATATGACATATTTTAAAATTTTAAAGATACTGAGTATGGTATTTATATATATATATATATTTATATTATTAAAAATATAGACGTACTAAGTTTAATTGAAAAAACAATGTTCAAGCATAAAAATTGTTAGAATTTCGTAAGTACTCTAATTTGAATATATATGATCATTCATATTATCATATAGACACACAAAATTGCTGAAACTATGAACAATAGAATAAATTCTGTCTCTTTTCACGTGTGGATATATCCACGAAAGATCCAGTGAAATATCGGATAAAGTATCGTATTGAATATGTATTCCGTATGTAGACGCATCCTCACAAAAATGTGTGTAATTCCTAACCACGTTAAAATCCTATAACAGCGAGTGAATTGAATACAACCTATCCACAATTATTGAAATGTCGAAATTTTATAAATAATACATCCGCATTTATTAACTATTGCTCCTCCATCTACTATAGAATTATCCCCCCAAATTAATCAATGCTTTTCATAGCCGAAGCCCAGCAACCTGTAACAATAACCTTTGCCCATCAAGATTCAAGGTCTTCCATAAAATGCAATCAGGACTGTGATTGCATTGCCTTTTCGTTCCGTTCATTTTTATTTCGAGAATCATGAAAAACAATTATTTCGAAAATGAAATAAGTTTTGAGTGTGGTCAAATATGGGATAAAATCGCAAACGGTGATAGTTAAAGTGATAAATTTTTTTAGTAGTAGTAATTGAAGTATCCTACAGAAGGGTCATTCGAATATCTTTTCATCTTACCACATTCTGTAAACAACCTATGCCAATCAGACCAGGAAAATACACAAATATACCCCAGCATCCCCATTCGAGCTTTTAACAAACAACATTCATCCAGTGAAGGGAAAAGAAACCAATAACAGAAAGAAACAGCATATTATTCATGGCCGAAGCATAAAAAAAGGACTGATTCAGCATTGAACCATTGGTCTTATGAGTACAAAATGATAGATCGTTATTCGTTAACATTAAATCAAACCGAGTCGATGTGATGATGTGGGGAGGAGTCTCTCTCTCTCACACAAACTTAAAAGGGAAAAAACGGAAAATACAAAGACATAATAATTTAACCGGTGTTCTGCAATCCAGCGGCAATACCCTTCATGGTCAAAATGAGGGTGTCCTCCAATCCAGGGGCATAATCACTTGTGGGGTTCAACATCACAAGTTCAGCAGCTTGTTTAGATTCCATATACTCCTTGGAAATATGAGGCCTCAGCTTGACGTGGTAGTTGGGGTCACGAATTCGCTTCAGAGTATACGCCTGGCAAACGTTTAAGGTTGTGATGTAGGAATCACGCAGTCTAAGTCGTTGTTTCAGGTAGGGGTCTCCTTCCAGAAGGTCTCTGTGTCCAGCAATCTATGAAAGGGGGGGAATTCATCTCAACTCATGTCTACAACATTTATTTGGAGCCTCAAATGTTAGGGATATGATAATTTTAACTCGTGTTGAACTTTGCCGTGAAAAGTTTTAAAGATAATTACAAAAAATACCCCTGGGGTTTGCCCAATGAAAACGTCACATTGTAAAAATACAAATACCCGTCGAGGTTTGTAATTATTTTACGGGATAATTACAAAAACTACCCTTGAGGTTTGGCCTAATTACAAAAAAACCCAATTATCTTCTAAAAATACAAGCACCCCATTGAGGTTTGTATTTTTCTAACAAAAACCCCTATTTGGTGCAATTTGTAAATAAGGAACAAATATCAAGGCGGTATTTGTAATTTTGAAAGGTGCAGGGGTAGGTTTTTGTAATTAGACTAAACCTCAAGGGTATTTTTGTAAATAACCCTTATTTTACAATTTAACCCCTTCAATAGTTGCAATTTGTAGAACTGATTTTTTTTTTTTTTTTTGTAATCATGCTAAACCTTAGGGATAGTAATTGTAATTATCACTAAGCCTTATAGTGACGACCATTTGGGAAAATACTATATGTAGCCACAAGAAATTACCTGGAGCAGAAAAGTCTTGGTTTCCTCATAGTTGGTCCTCAAACGCTGACCAAATGACCACAAGTCTTCCGAAACTAGGAGTTTGTCGTACAATGCAGCAATACCAGGGTCACCCTTGGCGAAAACCATCTCAACTAAGTCAATTGTGACTCTGAAGAAAGGCCATTCATTATACATATCTTGCAGCATTTTGAGGTTCTTGATGTCCTTTTTTATGGCATATTTGAATGCTGCCCCAAACCCTAGCCAAACAGGGAGATGAAATCTTGTCTGTGTCCAGGCAAAGATCCACGGAATGGCTCTTAGTGATTCAATGCCCCCACTAGGTTTACGTTTCGATGGACGACTTCCAATGTTCATTCGACCATACTCTAATTCTGGTGTGGCCTAAGATTTAAAAGAAAAAATTGTTAATTCAAACGGATGTTCATCATTATCGTTGATGTTTAGCCTGATAACAACAAAACTCAGTTATGTTTCAAAATTACAAATATGCCTTGATATATGTTGTATTGTAAGACAAATACAAACCTCAACGGGTATTTATAATTTTAAACGATAACCTACCGTTTTAGTAATTAGGCTAAACCTCAGGCATAATTTTTGTATTTATCCTTAGTTAATTACTGAAAATACTTGGATTGGAATAGACGATATTAAATATTTGTAGTCACTTACAAGGCGGAAATACTCGACAAACCGGGGTTCTTTGAACACAATGGAACGGAACTCCTCAGTGGCAACAACGGCAATTTCATCCAAAAGTGCCCGCCATTCTGGTTTTGGAGAGACGGGGGGATGCATTCCATGTTCTAATGTCGCAGCAGTAAAACGCTGAAGTGTTCTGAAGCACAAATGCTCCTCCCCAAACGATTGCTCAATAACTTCTCCTTGAACCGTAACACGGAGAGACCCATGAATAGTATCCGGTGGTTGAGACAATATAGCCAAGTGAGTGGGACCACCTCCTCTACCAACAGTCCCACCACGACCATGGAACATCGTCAGTTTCACGCCGTATTCCTTCGCAACCTTAATAAGCTCCTCCTGAGCCTTGTACAATTGCCAGGCTGCTGATAGCCGACCGGCATCTTTACCAGAATCCGAGTATCCAATCATGACTTCTTGCTTACCATTGATTCGGCTTTTGTACCAATCGATCGAGAAAAGTCGAGCAACAGCAGCTGGAGCAGCCTCAAGATCAGCTAATTTCTCAAAAAGTGGGACAACTCTTAAAGGCTGCTTCACGTGGCACTCGCGTTGTAGAAGCTCGACCGCTAACACATCGGACGGTGCTGTGGCCATTGAGATAATGTATGCGCCAAAGCAGTCGGACGGGAGTTCAGACAGCACGTGGAATGTGTCCAAAACATCGGCGATCTCTTCGGTTTTCGGGAGATCGGGTCCGAAGAGGGGTCGTTTGCCGCTGAGTTCAGAAAGGAGCCATTCCTGTCTACGCTCTTCGGACCAGTCTCTATATGAACCTATGTCCAAGTGTTGCGTAATGGCGTCTAGGACATCAGTATGCCTGTCTGATTCTTGCCTTATGTCAAGTCTCACAAGTGACAGCCCAAATGTGGAAACTTGCCTTAGAAAATCTAGAAGGCTACCATCGGCTATTGGCCGGTCGCCACAAGCACAGAGTGATCGGTAACAGAGCTCAAGAGGTTCCAAGAACTGTGTAGAAATTAAAAATGGTGATCAGAATCATACATAGATAAGTCGGGTAAAAATAATATCTAGCCAAGGTACTTGTCGTATTAATAAGTATTGAAGTGTAAGGAAAATAAAGATTAATAAAAAGAAAGGAACAAGTCAATGCATGCAAGTTCAATAAAATAATTTAGTTACATAACCTAGAGGACCCAAAACAACTAACTGTAAATTACACATTTATATGGAAATATTCGTTATTTCACAAAAGAAAGTCAACACTACATTATGGAACGCCATGAAGAGTTGGGTATGTCGTTTTGTGTGAAACACGTGCTTTAAATGATAGTCATGAAAATATAGAAAAATACCTGCTCAACGTTGGTGTAAGTTGCCTCTTCCGGGATGTCAGACATTCCATGAGCTAATAAATGACGAGAACGCTCACGTGTCTGATAGAGCTTATCCCTCACATCACCAAGAATGACACGATAGGGCTCACTTGGTGGAATTGTTTTCCAGAATTCTGCATGACAAGGAAGATTAATGTTATAAAGTTCATAAGAGAGAAAGAGAATGTGTGCATTGGACACATCATAAGATGGTTTAAAATTTTAGATGATGATAGAAAATCAAAATCTTTGAAGCAGACACCATTTTGGCCTCTGGTGAAATTTACATTTGAATGAAGATGCCTGGTTCGTAGAAAAAATACAGAAAACATCTGCGAATACAACAAGATTTGGGGTTTACCAATGAAATGCTTTGCATCTCTCCTGGATGACCTGTGGAGTTCATCAGCTCGAACACGAAGCTCATCGTTGCAACGCCACATGGACAGCTGGAAAGGTAATAATTAGAAAAGCAGCGCCATTGCATTGCAAGGTTTTTCAGGAAAGACCAAAAATCTAATGCATAGTTGTTGAGCTAATATCGGAATACCTCAAACATGAGATCCTCAATTTGGGAATAGTACAAGTTAGCAGCCATCATTCTGGCCAATAAGCAAACATCCCTAGTGACCTCCGGAGTTACCCTTGGATTGCCTGCATTTAATTTACAAAGATGTACCACAATAAAGAAATCAATATGAACGTCAAACAACTAAAAATGCTGAAAGCGGCATTTTGGAAAATTATGAGATTATGTTCTGAACTTTTTTAATTCATCAACTCTCTGAAGTTCAATAAAACCATATAAACAGATATGTATCTTTAAGAATAAGGAAATATACCATCACGGTCTCCACCCATCCAAGAAGAAAATTGAATTAGGGGGGCGTTGTATGGAATACGTTCGTTAATCCCTATATTCTTCAGTGCTGTATCAACACGTCGGAGAAACTTGGGTACACCTTTCCAGATTGTCTCATGAAAGTAACTCATCCCTGCCCTCATTTCATCTTGGGGAGTAGGTGGGGTCCTTCGGATTTCATCAGTTCGAAAAGCAGCTTGAATCTGCAAACATACAGAAGAGAGAGAACAGAGCAACAATTTAAAAATTGCTTTTCTTTGATAACATTACAGATACAGAATATCAGACTTGAGATCAACAAACAGAATCACAATGCTAAATTCATTTAAAAAGGAAATGTTCAATGAGGCATTTACAAACATCAAAGTAAATTAAGTACTCATATTTATGGGAAAACAGATGACTCCGTTCAATAGGCCATCTAGGAATTGTTCCATTTTGTGATAGTTATATGAGAATTTGGCATTCCAGAATGGTAGCACACTGAGAAAGAAGAGATGGGAAAAAAACAATTCATCCATTTCATTGACTTTTCACTGTATTGGTGAGCTGCCAATAAGTGCTTTACTTTAAAACATATTATCTTGACAAGTACTAGGATAGAGTAGCATCCAGATTTATCCAGGAAATGAAAAGTCCATGCCGTATAGAATTTTATCATATTAAAAATGAATGATATCCCTAAAGAACCTGAATTAGTAGCTAGATATTGAATTAGAGATAGAGGAAATGTGGATATTTTTGATATGGTGTCTGTGTCTCTGTGAGATATCTGAAACCTAAACTTCGAAACTCCAGATAGACCATTTACACCACATCAAAGAAATTTCTAGTGCCACTAAAACTTAAGAAAAGAAAATACATGAAACAAATTAATTGTATTTCCAATAACTAATAAGTTACCTCCCTCTGCAAAGCCTCATCAAGCTCCTGTTTATCATCAGGTGTAATGTCTTTGGCATACAACTGAGCTAAGCAATCCCGAATCCTGAACAACGCACATTCCAACCATAAGATAAAAGAGTTTAAGAAATTAATCAGATAAAAGATGCTACATTTGATTACATTTATAACAGAAAACCAAATTCGCCACACCCTTCTTCCCAAAAATGTGATCCAATAGCATGATAATTAAAAAAACCAACCTTCCATGCTTCTGAAGCAAAGATCTTCGTACAGACTGGGTCGGATGAGCCGTAAAGACCAGATCAACGGTCTGATTCTTCAGCGCATCAAAAACTTCTTGAGGAGACTTTTTCAAATCAACCACAAGTCTCTTGAAAGTCTCCTCTATGTCTGATTCAGTAGTTGCATTGCTCTCATCAGTATAATCTCCCTTTTTCTTTTTGTTACGGCGGCGATAAGCAATCTGAACCTCCTCAGCCAAGTTGGCCAAGTTAAGCATGTGAGAGAAAGCTTTAGCTATAACAATTGAATCACCGGGATCCAAACTTGTCAGGACATTTCCAAGCTCTTCTAACTTTTTCGAATCACGCTTGCCTTCGTACTCTGCGGAAAGCTCGTAACATTCTTGCACCTACAAGAATAGAGGAAAAGAACAAGATGCTATTTACTCCATCTGTTAAAAGAATTATTTGTATCCAAAGAGAAATTAGTGAAATTAAGCAGAGAATGAAGTTGTACAAACTCAAGAAATAATGGTCATTTTAAATTAGAGATAAAGATTACAATCTACCAACAAGGAAACCGATTTTTCGATTTATCCCGGAGTACTAACTTTTATTAATTAGAACAGATACAATTTCAAGGCTTGGCGATGAGATAGATATCATGTTTCATATGAAAGGTAATTGAATATTTGGAATCAGAACTAATCCAGCCCTGCTAGCTCCATCTATTTAGAATTAACATGAAAATCCGATATTTACCAACAATCCCTTTCAGAAGGGTTCCACTTTGATTCTTGCACTTGAAACTACTAGATAAGATATCCCATCAATTAAGATCAATTTTGTTGACATCATAATCAAATCAACACTCAATTGAAGGCTACAAGTCAAATCCCCAAATCCCATTAAGCAACAAATGCCCAAAAAAAATTGCATACCGTTTCCCTGAGATCCTCTCCGTGCAAATCCTGAAGAATATCAAGGAATCGATCCAAAAGCAAAGCATCATACTCAACAAGCTTGTCATCCTCAGACACTTTTCCAGGTACCAAAAGCCTCAACTGGGCATCAATGGATGCCATCTTTTCCAAGTTTCTCGAGGCCATCGAACGAATCCTTACTTTCTCCCAATCACAATTCCAGAAATGGACCTAAATTGCAACAACAAAAAAAAACCCTGCAAACAGCAAAATCACGATTTATGAACCAATCAAAAGTGAAAAGCGGATTCTAGTATGACCCGAAAGGAACGGGCTATGTAAGAAGGTACACGATTTAGACAGTAGAGAAAAAAAAAAAAAAAAAAAAGGCAGAAATGCGAGCTTCTTTATGCAAAGCCATGATGAAATTCACATGCAAAAAGATTTGGCATGTGAAAATGACGGCCTCATTTTCCTATTCTCTTGAAATCCCATAAACTTGAAAGTTTGACTGTGAGTGCTCGTAATGGTGTACCTGAATCTGAGTAAGTGAGATTCCTGGAGAAGAAGGGGATCAGAAAGTGAAGAGAGAGAGAGAGAGAGAGAGAGAGAGAGAGAGAGAGAGTTGTGATCCAAAGACACTGTCCGGTAATATCTTATATAGACAAAGCAAACAAGAAAAAAAAATTCGAATTCAACTTTTTCACTTAGAAAAAGAAAACCAAATTTGTTTTCCTTTTTGGCAGAAAATGATGTTTTTTTTTTCTTATGGGAAAGGGGAAATGTGATATCTAGGAGGAGACGGGATCAGATTCGAACCCGATTTTCTTATTCGGTAAATAGAGTTGGTAATGGACCGGACTAGCTCGGCTCTAGCCCATCAGACCAAGTAAAAAAATGGGTTGGGTCGGGTTGGTCCAAACCCAATATTTATGCGTAAGTCTAGTGGGGCCTCTTGGGCCGATCAAAGTAGACTCGGGTCATTTCAGACCTATATAAAATATAGCTCAGCCTAGCCATATCCTTGGGTTGGTCAAGTCGGGCTGAAAATTGTCGGCTCTACTGATAACACACTATTTGATCATGCATGCTACATCCGAATCATAGTAATTTTTTTTCTTGAAACCAATAGACGAATAGACTTTTTTTTATTTTTTGATGGGGACAAAATTATAAAATTTATGATTTAACTATATTGAACAAGAAGAAATGACTAAAAAGTAGTGTTGTAAAAATCGGCCTAGGCGGCCGACTAGGCGCTAGGCGCCCCTAGGCCGATCCAATTTTGCCCAAATCGGTTGAAAAAATCGTTTTGGCTAAAATCAGCCTAGGCTCCCGCCTAGGCGGCATCAAATCGAGCTAGGCGCTCTCTTAGGCCGCCAAAAAATCGGGTCTAGGCGGGCGCCTAGTGGGGCTAGGCGGTCTAGGCGGAAAAAATCGCCAAAAATCGGTAAAAATAAAATAAAAAAAGAGAAGAAAAACATGCTATTTCTAGCGGCCGCCTAGGCGCCCTAGGCGCTGGGCTGCCGCCCGACTAGCGCCTAGCAATTTCTACAACAATGCTAAAAAGTAATGAAAGATGAATGTAATGAAATAAAATATTTGTTTCAATCATCGTAAATCTGCTCTTATATTAGTAAAAGATAATATAAAGAAATAAAGGTTACTCAAAAAATAAGAATGCTAATTATTTCAAAGTCTACGCGAGAAAATTGCATGTTTTGATTTTTCTAGTTAATTCAAGTGGTATCAAAATATAATTCGGGATGCTAGTTTTAATTTCAAAATATGTTTTAATAGAAATATTACTTTTGAATTATTGTTAATGCATAATCTAAGTCTTTCTCTTCTCTTAAATGTTTCTAGATTTTTGTGTCTATTGGTTGTCAATTATCAAGCCAGATTTCATTTTCTATTCTATTTGGTGTTTTAAAAACCAATAAATGAATATCAAATATACCGTAGTAATATTGTATCAAACATGCAAAAGTCATATAGTATATTAGAACACGAGATTTCTATTATTAATTATGGCAATTCCTCATTTATTTATTTTTGCCTTAAATTCATTCTGGGTAATTCGGTATTTGGATAATAAATTTCACCAACGGAAATAAAAAGGAAAAGGAAAAAACAAAGAAATAAATAAAAGGGAGCAAGTGAAAACATAAAATCGTGGACCCCCGGAGTCCTCAAATCACAGTACAGTTTTGTACAATGTCACGCTTTATTAAAAGTGGGAAAATGAAGGGGTTTTCACTTTTCATGGTCAAAAACTCACACTCACTCAAGTTTCTGTACTTTTCTCTCTTTCTTTCGACGGACAGTTTTTTCTCTTTTTTCTCTTTTCGCATAATAGTCGCTTTCATGGATTACCAACTAAAGAATATGCCTTAAAGATGCTTTGTTACTTTTTTTTACAATTATAACTTTAACTCCCTTCCGTATCAGTTTACAATTCTTATTTATTTGAATATGGAAATTAAATCCCATAAAAACTGAAAAACAAATTTTTATGTCGTATCAATTTTATTAAATTAACAAATAGTGAATAGAGATCAACTTTATGCTCCAATTGTAGAGTTTTGTATTTTAAGGGTGATTGATATGGTTTGATCTCATACAAGTTGAGTGTGTCCCTCTTCTACTATTAAAAAAAATAGTGAATAACAATTCTTTATTGAAAGCCTTTATTTTAGAATATAAAAGTTAAATTTAATACATGTTCCTTTCCACGGTAAATGTTTTTGTCAGAGGAAAGATATTTTGAGTCTCATTGTCTCATGCAAAACATGAAAAAGTTGCGAATTGACAATTTTTTCTTGCTAAAAAGTCAAAATAATTTTGTGGGAAACAATGGCTTGGAAAGAGTGAAAATGGAAGAAAGGGGAAAGGTTGATACACGTGGGTGAAATAAATAATTAAAAGTGTCTTATTTTGTAAGAAAACAGAGACGTGTATTATCGATCTAACTTAAAATCGATCATATAAATGCTAAATACACCAAATATATGTAGGAAAAACAGACGTGTATTATGGATGCATACCAAATATATGTACACTACGTGTAGCTAACATTTATATGATCGATTTTAAGTTACGAAATTCTAAGTATTATAAATGGTAAATGGGTGGTAATGCTCTTCTATAATTAATTAATAAGGCAAAATACAATAACATCAAGGCCTTATAACTAGTGTATTCCACTAATTTAGTGAATGAAAATCCTCCAACGGTCCGTCACTTTTCACGCTAAAATGAAGATTGTGAATGTACTTTGCTACATGTTCATGTTTTTGGACATTTCGAGTTCTTTTTTTTTTAGTAATTATTGTTTCTTATTTAGTAATAGTAATTAATATATTATGTTCCTAATTTGCATGTGATCTTTTTTATAAATTAATATTTTATTGTTAATTATTTTATTATGTTCAATTTCACATATATGACAATTTTAAAAATTATTTATTTATAAAAAATACTTCAAATAAGAGATAATTCATAACACATTTTCATAAAATTACAATAGTTTAAAAAATACATTAAATAAACTAAATTACATTAATTAAAATAAGTTACCATAACCTAAAATATATAAAATAACCGAAATAGACATAAAATATCAAATACATAATATTACTGAAAGTACAACACGAACATATGAATATAATAAATACATAAAACTACTGAGCATAGAAATCAGTTTGATTATTTGAATTCAATGTAAAATATTAACTTTCAATTTTAAACTCATTCAACTAAATATGAATAAATATATTGTTATATATTGAATACACATACATATATATTTTTTAAAAATTATTGATATTTTTTTTTGTTTTCGACATGATGATATATGTAGTATTATAGTAAGAAAGGGTAAACAATAATATTTTCTTCCGGTAATATTTAAAAAGTTTTAACAATCTTTTGCTAAAATAACAAGATCTATATAGTGATTAAAATATTGTAATTGAACTAACTGGATGTAATTTCACTTGTTTTAATTAATAATATTGATTATTCATTAAATAAGACGATTTATTAATGGTATGTCATGGACTATGAATCATATTGAATAAACAATAAATAAATGAAGAAGTATAATATATATAACTAAATTAAGTTTAAAATATGCTTATTTATATTTTTTTCTAAAATTGAAATTTAACTTCAACAAATTATTAATACTTTATTTTTCTTCATTTATCATTCATATTTTTGTGTATTTATTATATTCAACTATTGTTGTAGTTTTTAAAGTTTGAATTAATGCAATTTTTGTAAGAAAAAATTATAATTTTCTCTCAAGTAACAAATAATGTACATCAAAATTGGGTAAGAATATTCAAGGTAAACTAAAAATTATATAGATTCATTTGTATTAATAGTTATTTTTTAATTATTCCATGAGGTTTAACCTAATTACAAAAATTTCAGATATCTTTTAAAATTACACAAATCTCATTGACATTTGTTTCTCTTTTACAAATCACTCATATGGAGGATGGTATATGTTAGGTAAATCATAAATATAAACCTTAAGGGGTATTTATAACACCATAAGGGATATTGTAATTTTAAAAGGAGGCTGACTTTTTTATAATTATGCTAAACCTCGAGGGTGTTTTTGTAATCCTCCCTACAAAAATGACCTTTTTCAAAATGAAATTAGTGAAGGCAAATGCCTGCACCACCCAAAGATGTGGGTTTTGTGAGTTTTTATTATAAACACAAACTATATAAATATATAATACTTTGCAGTAGTGCACCACAAAGTGATTAAAGAATCTTTGAAAACAATATAATGGGATAAATCATTTTTTGATTTATCCCTATAGGGTTCAATACAGGCCTTGTGTTTATATAAATACACATACTATATTTTTTTCTAAAAAGAAAAAAAAAGACCCCAAAAGGAAGCATGTTTCATAACACCTGACCTACACCAGTTATGACTTAAAGTAGATGCATTGGTTCCTTTCATGCATCATTAGTATTAATGTGGATTTATATATAATTCATTCTTAATTTATATATATATATATATATATATATATGATTGCTCCCAAAATTACTTCTCCTCGCCGATCACCTTCCTGCATTTAAAACCACCACGAAACCTCGCACAAAGGGGGGCCTGAGGGGGCTCCGCACTCTCTCCGATGCTTAAGTCAAGATTGCGGTGAGAAGAAGCAAAGACTAGAGAGAGAAAAAGCAATGTGAATAAAAAAAATGAGATTAGGTTAGAATGAACCTGGGCTTGGGCCTTTTATACCTTAGCTCGGATTAGGGTTTCCGTAAAATCCGGGATTCCGTTACGATTTGGTGTCGAGTCATCATTAGATTAGATCGGATCTCATAAAAACCCTAATTTTATGCCTGTAATACCGCAGCTCGATCTCTCGTAACACGCCGGCTCTTTGTGTTGATGCAAAACCCTTTAAATCTTCCAAGGCATCCTCGCCTCATACATCTCATAGCCGAATCGACTCTCTTCTTCTCAAGTCATGTTAAACTTTAACACGCCCACAACAAGTCGGCTCAACACCGCCGACTTACACAGTCGGCTAACACAATAATTTGAACTCGGGCCTCGACAGCCGACCCAAGTTGATAAGCCCTATACCAATCTCATGTCGTAAGCCTCCACGGATCGGCCCATTATTTAATGTCTAACAGATCCTCCTAAGGCTATGGGCCTCATCATTTTGGTCCAATGCCCGTATCATCAGTCGCCCAATATCCTGGGCCGCCAGTCGGCCGCCTGCATAATCATTTGCCCTTATCAATTCCTCCCCAACTACGGGGTTGGTCTCGCACCTCAACCATAGTTGCTCACAGCCGAACCGACCTAACATTTAGGGTTTGTGCTTTTCACTTTCCCGCCGACTCTTGGCTTTTCAAATTCCCGACGCCTTTTTGGCCTTTCAAGTACCGACACGCGGATTTGATTGATGAGACATCTTTTCAGCCTTCCTAACGCCTCGTAGACCGTCCAATCATCTCCTCGAAAATCGAGGCATCCCTTTGTCATCTCTCTCCCCTTATAAAAGCCATCTTCCTCATCCATTTTTCACTTTCCCACATTTCAAATTTCGAGCTTTCTTCCCAAAGAAACACTCTTCTTCTCCTAGAAATTCTCCAGGCTCCGATAGTTTCGAAAGTTCCACATCCCACACTACTTTCCTCCTTCAACCTCATATTTCTATCCAAAGAAGAACCCTTTTCCTTTCTATTTTTCTTTTCTTTTAATATGGCATCCTCTTCCTCTCACTGACGCCGTCGGACGCAGCTCCGCCGACTTAGAACGGTGGGCGATGGCGGCATGTGCTCGCTTCCTCCACCACTTTCCCACGGAGTCTCCCGACGGACCCGGGACGCGATCAATCCAGCTCACGATTCGTGTCGTGATTCTCGATAATAGAGATCCGAACTCCGTGTTCGGTCCCTTGCCCGTATATCCTCACGATTTTAAGGAGACTACCTTATCAACCCCAATCTTCGACCATTAAAAGGATGAAAATTTCAAATTCCTTCCTCTTTCAAACTCTATCTACCCAAAGCAGCTGATCGACCTAACCGACCTCCACCCAATGCCCGGCCTTCTTTGGTCGGATAGAGGAGGTCTCGATTCCCATCCATCCATTCATGGTCGGGGTTTCGAGTTCTCTGGGTGCCTTTGAATCGCCTAGCTCCGAACTCATTTCGCATCTTAGCTTGGGCCTTCATAATTTTGACTAAGTACCTGATATAGAACCCACTGACCTATTCTTCGCCTTTTTTCAAATAAAGAATTCGACCACCAAGGGCCTTTCTTCTACATCACCTCCCGAGGTGATGCTCGCTTTTAAGCAAGTACCCTTCCTCTAACAAATTCGGAAGGACAAATATTTTTTTATTTCCTCCCCCGAGCTTGGGGTTTCTATTTCTTGACTGACCCTTCCGCTCCAACGCAAACACAACCCCGCAGATCGGTCTCCCGATCTCCAAGCTCGATAAATAAACTCACCTTGGTCAAGTACGACCTTTCTCGCCTTATAACCCCTTCTCTCCTGTACTACTTTGAAATGAGCCCCATCGTGGCTCCTTGCTTGTGATATTGGTAATTGTCATTTTTGCGCTTAATTTATTTTATTCTTACTCACTAGCTAATTTTTCCTCTTTGTGCGAGATATGTTCACGGGTACGCACGAGATGGTTGCGAGTCGGATGATGAGGAGCGACCATCGCTCCCTGGCTCCCAACCTCCTTCGTCCAAAGCCCGATCTTTGCCGCCCGCGCCCGAGGTCGCCCCACTTCGGCGACCGCATTACGCTTCTTTGCAGTGATGGCCGATCTCACCGCCCAGGGGCTCAACCTTCTTTCTCGACCTCCTCCTCCCAAGAGGTCACCGCTTCACTGAAAGACAGAGTCGCCAAGAGGCGAAGAACACCCCACCTCCTCCGCTTCTCTCTCTCTCGCACTCCCATTCATACACCCAATCAAACCTTCTTTCACAGTAATTCCATCCTGAATAACAACGATGGAACCTTTGCCATCCAATATGTTCAGTGGCAATCGCCGAACCCCCGACCAACTGTCATGGAGAAACTTCAACCGATCTTTGGTGGTGACTTCATTCTCCTAAACCACTCCAAGTCCGAGGCACGCTTGGTCACGCGATCTCCCGAGCTCGGGTTGGCTTTGTCGATCCTTCCCAGTGCCTAGCTCAACAATTCTAAGAAGAGGTCATCCTACTGAAAGCTCCCGGGAGACTAAACTTCTAGAGGAGAACCGCCGGTACAAGGACGGGAAGAGGTCAACAAGTGCTACGGTGGCTTCTCTAGAGGCCAAAATAAAGGCTCGAGACGATAATGCCGACCTCAAGACCGAGCTAAACGATCTCCGGATCCGATGTATCACAATGTCGACTGCCCGAGCCGAGGCGTAGAGGCTCGGTCGGCAAAGTTTCCTCACCTCCCGAGGGCTCCTCCATAGTTCAAGCCATTCGGGAGAGGGTGAAGCAAACCTTTCTAAGCTCTAAGGAATTTATCGTAGTTCTCTCTCAGATTCCGCCATGGAGTACTATGGCTTTGCTTTTGACCAGCCGAGCTTCAACTCGGAACGCGGTATCACTACCGAGCCCTTCGATCGCCGAGGTCCCCGAGGATTCTCGCTCGACCCCAAAGGCTTCGTGTTTTTCGGCGACGGGCGGAGCGTCTCAACCTTGCTCCCGTGGAGGAGTTCATAGAGTCCTTATCTCGCTCCTTTTATCCTCTACCCCGCTCCAAATCCGGCCGGTCCTTCACAAGCTCCCCGGAGCTCGGTCATCCCCTCAACTTCTCGCAGTCAAGTTCGGGATATCCCTGGATGACGATCCCGAACTCGCTCTCATGACGATGTGACCATCTCCATGGATGACCCGAACACCAAGAATGTTCCTCCTACTACTTAGAGTTTGGTTACGCTTTTGTAACTTTCCATCATGTACTTGTATTTATTTTGAATGATCAATAAAGTTTCTTCGCACTTTCATTTCTCGATCTCTTGTCTACTATTCTTGTAAATTTTTTTTTTTGCAAAAAGATTGGCATATCGTGCTCTCGTGGCCCCAAGTATTTGGAGACTAGCTCGAGCCGAGCTCCAAATACTTGTCGCTTTTCTTTCAAGGAGGCGCTCGAGCCGAGCTCCTCGCATGGCCTCGTGGCCCCAAGTATTTGGAGACTAGCTCGAGCCGAGCTCCAAATACTTGTCGCCATCAAAGGAAGTCGCTCGAGCCGAGCTCCTCGCATGGCCTCGTGGCCCCAAGTATTTGGAGACTAGCTCGAGCCGAGCTCCAAATACTTGTCGCTTTTCTTTCAATGGAAGGCGCTCGAGCCGAGCTCCTCGCATGGCCTCGTGGCCCCAAGTATTTGGAGACTAGCTCGAGCCGAGCTCCAAATACTTGTCATTTTCTTTCAATGGAAGCTCGCTCGAGCCGAGCTCCTCGCATGGCTCGTGGCCCCAAGTATTTGGAGACTAGCTCGAGCTGAGCTCCAAATACTTGTCGATTTCATCAAAGGAAGTTGGCTCGAGCCGAGCTCCTTGCATGGCCTCGTGGCCCCAAGTATTTGGAGACTAGCTCGAGCCGAGCTCCAAATACTTGTCGATTTTTATCTTTTCCACTTTCCCGAACTCATAGTGTGGTAGCGGATCATTTCATTCAAAACGAGTGGATTGATTACATCGATATTTCTCTATTCTAGGAATGATATTTCTTCAAATTGCAAATGTTCCAAGCCCTCGGAGTTTTCGACCTCCGATCTCTTCCACTCGTCGCCCCTCCCGCTAGTACCTTGACCACCCGAAGTGGTCCTTCCCACCGCATCCACTTTCCCTTTGTTTTTGCTAGATCCGACCTTCTCAAAACTAAATCTCCGACTACGAAAGGCCATTTTCTTTACTTTCTTGTCATAAGTCGCTTTAATCCTTCCTCGTGTCTTTTCCATCTCGCAAAAATGTCATTTCCTTTTCTCATTTATCGTATCCAATGCCTCTCGAATCAACATCTCATTAATATTTTCGTCAAAATTAAACCCGTTGTGTTTCCATCCCGATCTCCGCGCTGTATGACAACATCCATACCATATACCAAGCTAAACGGAGCCTCGCTTTGTGGCCTCCTTCTGGATTAGTTCGATAAGCCCACAACACCGAACCGAGCTCCCGAACCCACGCTCCTCCCGCCTTCTCTAGCCGAGCTTTCAATCCTTGGACAATAATTCTATTAGTCACTTCCACTTGCGCCCATTATCCTGCGGTGAGCCACCAAGTGAAGTTTTGCTTGATCTTCATTTCTCACACCAAACTTGGATTTCGCCCGCGAATCGCGTCCCATTATCTCGATATCAAGGCCCGAGGCACTCCATACCGACACACTATGTTTTGCCAAATAAATTTCATTATTGCATCCTCATTTATCTTAGCAAGAGGTTCTGCCTCCACCCACTTGCTAAAATAGTCGATTGCCACAATCAAGAATTTCTCCCGACCTGGCGGGAGGAAAGGACCCACGATGTCAATTCCCCATTTTGCAAATGGACATGCCGAGCTCATCGTCATGAGTTCTTCCGCCGGCCGATGTACCAAAGGCGCATGGATCGACATTTTTCGCATGCTCTCACCAACTTTTCTCGCTTCCTTTCGTAAGGCCAAAAATACCCCGCCATAAGGACTTTTTCATCAAAATTCTTGCTCCCATGTGATTCCCACAACAACCTTCATGTATCTCTCGAGCACATATGTACCTCTCTTCTCCACTCAAACACCTCAAAGAAAAGCATAGAGAAGCCTCTCTTTATATAACTTATCCCCCGATAATGCAAAAACGTGTCGCCCGAATTTTCGCCGAGCCGCTTCACGCCTACCTCATTGGTAAGACCCCTCCTTTAAGTAAGCTATGATAGCCGACCTCCAATCCTCTTTCTCTCAATCTCTCCGACTTCCAACCCCAGTCTGCGTTTCTTTGCTACCAAAAGTGTGATCTGTTTAGCTTGATTCTCCAAGGCCGAATCGCGAATTTTGCCGTAAAATCCGCTCGACCATTTTCTTCCCTGACTGACATATCTTGATTTCTTTCACTCTTCCCGCTAAAGCTCGATATGCTTCAACATACCTCTTCATCCTCTCTTCCCTCACCTCGAACTCTCCCATAACTTGTTTATGGACGAGCCGAGAGTCCATGTAAATTATCATCCTAATGACCCCCCATCTCAATGGCCATTTGCATTCCTCCGATGAATGCTTCATACACTCGCCTCATTATTAGATAGCTTAAACTCCAACCTCACAACAAAGTCATTTTCGATCCCATGCGGGCCGATCAAAACAATACCAAAGACCACATCCCGAACTCCCTCTTGAACCATCCACATAAATCACCCAAGCTCCTTCTCTCGCTATCATCTCTAGTTGATTCTTGAACAAAATCGCCAAAGCCTCGAGCTTTAATGGCCGATCTTTCTCGAATCCAATATCATACTCACTCACTCACCGATAGCCCACTTCACTAACCTCCCCGCTACCTCGGGTTTACTCATCACATTTCTCAACGGAAGATTAGTTCGAACGATTACCTTATGCGAAAGGAAATACGGCAAGTCTCTCGCATGATCACCACCAAGGCCAAACCCGCCTTCTCGATCTCCGCATATCGCAGCTCGGCATTCTCAAAACTTTATCGACATAGTACACCGCCTCTAAACCGATCTCTCCTCCCCGATCAGACCGTGCTAACCCCTTGCTCCCTACCGAAAGATAGAGGTATAGGGGCTCACCGACAACGACTTAGTTAGCAATGATAGATCGGCCAAGTAATTTTTCAAGTCCTCGAAAGCCTTTTGGCATTCTTCATCCCAAACAAACTTTTTGGCTTTCCTCAAGACCTTAAAAAGGGCAAACTTCTCTCTGCAAGGCGTGAAATAAAGCGATTCAACGCCGCTAGCCGACTGTTAAACACGCACATCTTTGGCATCCCGAGGTGGTGCCATCTCTCTAATGGCCCCGACCTTTTCCGGTCGGCCTCTATTCCTTTCTCCGTTACCATGTACCCCGAAACTTTCCCGACCCGACCCCAAAGGCACACTTCTTTGGGGTTCACCATCCTATACTTCCTCGGGTGTCAAACGTTTCGCCAGGTCACGCACATGATCCATGCTTTTTATACTTTTCACCAACATATCGCTTACGATACTTCCATGTTCCTGCCGAGCTGCTCCCCAATCTTATCCACCAACCTCTGGTATGTGGCTCCCGCATTCTTTAATCCGAACGACATTACTACATAGCAGAATGTACCAAAAGAGGTGGTGAAGCACACCCTTTTTTGGTCTTCTTCTGCTAGCCTGATCTGATGATATCCCTGTGATGCATCCATCATACTAAGCAGTTCACACCCCGACGTCGAATCCACCAGCTGATCAATTCGGGGTAATGGGTAATAATCTTTAGGGCAAGCACGATTCAAATCCCTAAAGTCCACACACATGCGCCAATCATCCTCCGTTTTCGGAACCAACACTGCATTAGATAGCCATTCTGGAAACTGGATTTCTTTAATGTGCCCTGCTTTCAACAACTTTTGCACCTCCGCCCTAATTATAACATCCTTCTTAGGGCAAGTTCCTCTTCTTTTTTTACCGGCTTATATGATGGATTAACATTAAGCTTATGTTCAAATGATGCTTGGATCTATTCCCACCAGGTCTTCCGCCCAAGCAAATACATCCACATTACACCTTAAAACTCCACCACTCATCCCTCAATTCGTCCCAACTCCTTCCCGACCTTGGTGACCTTATCAGGGGTCACCTAGACTAGCTCGACCATCATCATTTCATCATTAGGTTGGACATGCTCCACCTGGTTCGTCCAACCTAACCAACTTGTCCTTGTTTCTATCATCATCAAAAGCACTTCCCCTTTCTCGCTTTCCGAATACTTTCTACGTACAATTTTCTAGCCATATACTGATCACCATCGACCTCCCCTACTTTCTCTCCCACCGGAAATTTCATTTTTAGATGGTATACCGACACCACTGCTTGGAAAGCATTCATCTCTGGTCTACCCAACATGACATTATAAGAGGATTCGTGCCTCGACTATCAAAAATCGAATCATTCTAGTTTTACGATTAGGCTCCTTTCCCAAAGAGACAGGTAAAGTAATCATACCTATCGGTTGGATCATTCCTCCAGCGAATCCGACCAACGCCGTGTCCACTGTCTCCAAGCCGACCTGGAGGTCCATCTTCTTATAGCAATCATAGAATAGAATATCCGCCGAACTCCCAAGATATCCACAAATACCCGCCGCACATCATAATTAGAGATCATCGCTGTGATCACAAGGGCATCGTGAGGTGTCACAATACAATACCGCAATCCTCGGTCCAAATTGATACTCGGCCCGACCGACCTGCTCCACCTTCAACTGTTCTTGCACCCGATCTGGTCTTGTCGCTCTCACATAATTTTTCCGAGCTCGCCTCGAATCTCCTTCCGCCGCCCTCCCACAATCATCCGGATGACCTCACGCGAGGTGGGGGCGGAGGTGGAGGTAGCTCTTCCCTTTCCTCCCCTACGCTCAAGCCCCCGCCGAGGTTGATGATATCCCTGGTTATCCCTCTTATATTCCCCTTTTTTCTCCTTTTTGTCAATGTACACAAATTCCTAAGGTGACCTGCTTGAATGAGCCGTTCAATCTCATCCCCGTCGTGTGTGTGTGCGATTTGTTGTGTGCCCATACTCATTGTGAAATCTACAAAACTCCTTACATTTCGCTTTTTTATCTTGCTCTGCGTGCGCCTTTGGCCACCTCAGTCGATGCCTCTCAATAGCTACAAGCACTTCGCCCGAGGGACGTGCCAAAGGCATATACTTCTCAAACCTCGGCCTTTCCCCCCATTGCCTCGGACCTCGCTTTTCTTCGGGTACTTTGTCTTCCCGATCTTCCTCCCGTCTCATCTCTTCTCTCATCTCCTTCCTCTCTTTTCATTTTTCTCGCCTCTTCCAGGTTTATATATTTCTCCGCCCGAGCTAACACTTCGTCAAATGTCTTAGCAGTGAGCTCTATCACTAATGATTCAAAGAACTCCCCATCCCTCGGGCCCCGAGCTAGGGCATTGGCCAAAATTTACTGGACTAGCCGACGCACTCCAACTTTGCCAGAAACCTCTGGATATAGCTCAAGTCCTTCCCTTCTCTCTCTTTTTGATACTAAACAGGTCGTGGCGCCTTTTGGTACTTACGGCAACTCGTGAATGATTAAGGGAAAGCCGAGCTAAAGTCATCAAAATTCGAATGGAGCCCGGGGCAAGGCGGCTAAACCATTTCTTGAGCCGATTTCGTCAAAGTGGTAGGAAAAACTCTCTACACATCATGCCATCCGTGAATCGTAGTAGCAGCAGCGGCGTTCTCAAAACGACAAAGATGGTCCTACGGATCGTGGTACCATCATATTCGAAGCTCGTAGCTCGGTGAGGCCTAAGCTCGTGCCGCCATCACCTCTTCCGAGAAGGGTGTTCCCGCCTCACCCGAATCGCATTCCCGGTTTTTAAATATTCGTTGTAGTTTTTATTATTTAATCGGGTTTTGATCCAAAGATATTTCATATTATAGTTATCCAAAAATTGTATTTTTATTTAATATTTAAAAGAAAATTTAAAAAAATGGGGAACGTCATTTATAGAGGGGTGGGCGCCCTTCCTAATGGCGCCCCCAAGTGCGCAGTGTCGAGTTTGCGGCGCCTTTTGGACCGGCGCCGCTACGGTTTTTTTCAAAAAAAAAAAAAAAAATTAAGTGTGCGAGGCGCGCTTTCTAAGACGCCTACACCTATTTTTTTTTAAAACCTCCCAACCCACTATAAAACAAAAAAAATCTGCATGGCAAATGCCACACATTGAAAAATAACCCAAGAAGAATGTGCCTTTTGATTCTCTTTCTCAATATATTATGAATTGATTAGCATTGGCATTGAGTTGTTAATAAGATTTATAATAATAAATGTATGTGCCCATTACAAGGATATGGTGGCAAGGAATAAAGGGACACTTTTGCCCCTTGTGTTTTAATTAGATGGAAAGTATTTATTTAAGTAAATAAATTGACGAATAATTGAACACCAACTGCCGACTTTTGTTTTTGTAGTGAATCCTTTAGGTATGTATATTGTTGTATGATTAACATTCATCACCAAAAATAATAGCAATCAACAATCAATACTTAGACCAATAATTTATAATAAAAATCACCTACCATTAATTAAAATAGACTCACATAGAATTTGAATTGAAAAGGCTAACCTCATATTCAAAATAAGACATTTTGACACATAATTTTTTTTTTTAAAAAAAAGGAATGGCGTTTTGACATTTTCAAAGTTCTGTGACAAAAGATTTTGCTCGATTAAAAATCTTTTTCCGAATTCAATACATGCTTACCAAGTATGTCTCCTCATAAAATCTGACGCTTAAATTATTGTTTGGTTCCAAAGCAACATTTGTTTTTGATTAAAGGTATATTGAGTATTTTAACACAAGAATGTGTTTTTTTCCCTAAAACATCACTCATTTTGAATAGGAGAGAGAATAAAATTTTGATACATTAACGTTAATTTCATCAAAGATGACTATCACGAACTTTTATGAATTCGATTTCATGGATTGCCCGACATGAACAAAGAAAAAAAAAACTTTTACATCATTGAAACACATCATATAAATCTTCAAATTAACAATTAATTATATCATATATTTACTCGCCCATCCATAGAGGATTTGATACTTGTTCTTTTGAAAAAAATAGAGTGGTCACCAAATTAACTAATTGCAATTTTATTTGCATAAAATAATTGGATAGGTTTTCGGTATATATAGTTTGATCGATTTTCAGTTTAGTTTTGAGCAGTCAATCAATTTCATTTTATAGATCTTATGGGTGGTTTAGTTATTCCGTTTAATATTGCAGAATTGCTATGTATATAAATCTATATATCTTAAAAAATAAATTAAAAGCTAATATAATAGATGATGAGTCATGACCCAATAAAAGTTAAAAACAAATGCTAAGTTTAAAAGACCCCATAGGGTGGTCCAAACCTGTGGTGGGCTCACTAAACTTTAGTGGTCAATATACCACATTATTACAATCATCCATTATTTAATTTTTTTAATAAATATCCTATTTTTTATTTTTAATTTTGAGGTATACGATTTATTGAATTATTCGTACTTTTGAATGTTTTGTTTTAATTTTTTTCTTTGATTCTGATTTGAACCTATATTTTTTTCTTAAAAAATAGTAGAATTATAAAGAAAATGAATAATAGTGCACCAATTGGGATTACGTTTCATACTTTCTTAAAATGGCAGCTGAAACCAGGTGGGCAAACACTTTACCACCACAAAGAATTGTGGGATGGAGGTCGGGGTTCAAATCCCGCCCATCAAATTGTTTGTGGGGTGGAGGTCGGGGGTTCATATCCTTACTCCATCAAATTGCTCCCCGGCATATGCGAAATTGAAGATTTGGTGGGAACTCATCTTGAATAAGCATCCGTGTGGGTTCGATTCGGGAGAGATCGTTATTAGTAGATTGGGGTCGAACATAATTTGTTCTCTTTACCTGGAGGATCTCGGTTGACGTCAATGAGACCCGTCAACACTGGCCAAAGGCGTCGACATCCCGCGTTTACCTTGGCGGCAAATGAATGCGAAATGGAATGTCTCGAGCGTAGTCGGGCGTGATACGCTGGAGTTCTGCTCTAGCTTATCAAAAAAAATAAAAAAAAAAAAAAAAAAAAAATAAAAATGGCAGCTGAAGAAATGCTATTATTTGTCTACTTTGGATTTGTGGTCGATGAGTTGGTAGCATAATTTGGTCCACCCATTATGTCTTGCTGCAAATCCTCGTCCGCCTGTCAATTTTGTCTTCTATCTTTTTGCTTTGTCCCCATCTAGGAAAGTAAATTAAATAGTGTCGCTAATAATTAAACAAACAAACTAATTATTAATAATAATATTTATTTTTTCAAATTATTTCTTGTAGATGAAGCTTGTAATGGATTAAACACTTAACATTTGGATAGATAATTACTAATAAGTAGTAAGTGAAATTTAGCTAAGAAATGGGAATACAATTGAAATAATAGTAAAAGTTGAATAGGAAATCAAATAGTGGTTGAGTGGTAAGGCGCTTTGTTTGTTTATGTTTCCAGCGCCAATTTTCATTTTCAACTATTCATTGAAATGGAATCGTGTTTGTTTAAATTTTCCAATGAAAATCATCATTTTCATTTTACAATTTTTACATAAAACAACATCTCAAACCTATATTTTCAATTTCCAACCCTATACTATATCCTACATCACTCATCAATCAATTTCTCACATTTTCATCCAATTATACATGTGGGACCCTCCATTACCAACTACATCTATATAAAATATTACTATTTTTTAATTATATATATTTAATGGGATCCACCAACCTACAATCTTCCAAATATAATATTCTATACAATTAAAAGATTCAACTACTATCAACTTTTCAAATTATTATATACATAAAATAATATTTCAAAACTACTCAACCAAACATAATCTCATTTTCAAACCTATATAAAACTCATTTTCATTCTCTCATCCAAACATAATTCCAGGTTTTCACACGAAAAACCAATAAATTCTCAAAATTCTATTTCCAACACTAAAACTAGAAATGGTCCATGGAAACATAACCATACAAGACCTAAGACTTTTAACACCATCCTACATATTTAAAGTTCGATTCTCGTCAATCTTCCCATCTCGTGGATATGTACTAAAAAATTAGTAAAAAAGAGAAAAATACGCACTCTCCTTCATCCTTATTTGAATGACACATTTTAAATTTAATTCATATAGAATTCTAAATGAATCTCACAACAGAATTTCAACAAAATGAAATTTTGGATATGTTTTAAATTCGATTATTAAAATATTGAGTACAAAAATTATTAATTTTACGATAATGGGGTATAAACCTTGACATAAGCGAAATTATACGCGTTAATTATTCGCTTCGATCCGAGTGCAACATAACCAATAATTAAGAGTCATAAATCGTTAACCAGGTGGCTTAGCCTTCTTTACCCACCACAAACATTGTGGGATGGAAGTCGAGGGTTCAAATCCTCGCCCATCAAATTGTTTGTGGGGTGGAGGTCGAGGGTTCATATCCCTACTTCATCAAATTGCTCCCCGGGGCATATGCGAATAGTGAAGATTTGGTGAAACTCATCTTGAATAGCATCCGTGTGGGTTCGATTCGGGAGAGATCGTTATTAGTAGATTGGGGTCGAACATAATTTGTTCTTTTACCAGGAGGATCTCACAGGTTGTGCGTCGCCTGTCGACCATTTGGCCAGTCGTCACATCCCGCTTGTTTACCTTGGCGGCGAATGAGGAGAATGGAGTTTGTTGTCTCGGGCGTAGTCGGCGTGGCGTTCTCTCTTTAGCTTATAAAAAAAAAAAAAAAAAAAAAAAGGAGTCATAAACTGTTGGAATGCTAAGTCTCAACACAAATGAAATGATTTGTTTTATACAAAGAGGATTATAGAGGTTGAAAATCCAACCATTGACCAAGTGTCTAAGAGCACATGGGTCTTAGGCACACCAAAAGATTATTAGAGATCCCAGTGTTGTTTTGCATAAAGTCTTTTTTGAGTACGTTTTACGGGGAGTTTTTCGGTCCTCAATCATTAAATAGAAAAAAAAAATGAATTTATCATATTAAATAATATTTCATGGATTAATATTAATATATAAAAGAAATATTCACAGGCGTTTCAAACCGAACTTAACCGACATAGGAACAATACAAAGAGAAAGAGAGAGAAAGATAGAGAGTTGTGGTGGCGTGGTAACCAATAACTTTGCAATAAAAAATGGGAAATTATTCGAGTTTGAAACTTGGGACAAAAATTAGGTAAAATTGCTCATTTGTGTGTGTATGTGTTTCTTTTTTTGTTTTTTTTTTTGATAAGTTGACTCAACTATGTGGTCGGTGTCTATCTCATTATTAAACTAGTACTGTTCACTTATGTGGATTTTCTGATTTGATATAAATTAAAAAAAAAGTAAAAATACAATTTAAAAATGCAATAAATTAGTGTTACTTTAATCTTAATAAAAAAATATTTGTCAAGAATTAGTGTGTCGTGTTATTAATTTTGTAAAAATACTTTTAGTTTTTCTAAATATATCTTTATAAATTAAAGGATTAATTGCAATGTTGATCCCGTAACTCTTAGGATAGACAATTTTCGTACTATAATTTCTAGATATAACAATTTTTGTCCTTAACGATTTTACCATTTAAGCAAAATTACTAATTTTTGACTGGTAGGTATTTTGGGTATTTTGAGAATAAATAAAATATTAAGAAAAACTCATTTGGGACCAAAACTGCACAAAAGCAAGATGTGTAGGACTAAAATTGCGCAAACTAGAACTTATAAGGCCAGAATTGTACAAAATCAAAATCATATGGGACCAAAATTACTACCTAAAATATTTACAGGAAAAAAATTGATAGTCTCCCACAGCTAGGGGACCAATTTTGCAATTACATCAAAATTAAATCTAGTTTTAACTTTTAACTCTTAAGTCGTTCCCTCAAAATAATTAATGGAAATTTGTTGTTTGAAAACAAGACAGAAGACTAAACCAGAAACCCTAAAGGGACATGACATTGTACCAAAACAAAAATAGAAAATAAAAAAATTCATTGATTATGCTTCAAAATTTCTGAAAACTATTCCTATAAGTTTAAGATTCAAATCATGTCTTTCCATGTTTATTTTCCCCTTTTTCTTTTGCTACAAGGATGAAATATTTGACTTTTAGGACATATAATACTACCAAATGGAATTTTTGTTGTCCAAAATATTTGTGAAAATGTCAAATATGAATTTTAGTGAACATTGAAAGTATATGCTAGCTAATATTCGGATCAGGCCACGTAAATTCCATGAACCTTTGCATATGGTCCAATTACTTCTCCCACAAAGTTTAAAAAAGTTGACTGTTGATTAGTAGTCCCTCCCCATGACTTTTTAGCACAAAATAAGGATCTATCCTAGCCTGCACAATAAATGAAACGTTGAAAATTGTTGATCTCTAGAGAGTTTAATTTGTAGATATATACTATAATTTATAAAAGAATAGACTTTTTGGAGTCAGTTTCCAGTATATATATAAATATTGTATCATTAGTTTGGTGATAATAAACATAATAAGGGTGGAAGGAATATAATGTAGAATTAATTAAACTGTTGACGGTTTAAACTTCCAAATTTTTGTTTTTTAAAAAAAAAAACGAGTGTGCGGGTTGTATCTTATAGTCGTATATATATAAACTTATGCTCCTAGTCTGACCAAGGTTGTGGACGAAGCCATAAAATAAAGTTTTGGGGAGCGAGATTTAAATTTTCTGAAAAATAGTAAATACATAGATGTTTTTATTTTTTTATGAGGCAAAATTTTAAAAAATTAAAATATTTATATACAAAATTTATTAATCATAAAAAGAATTTGAAGTTGAGGGGTGCACCCACCATCACTAGCTCCCCGACTACGCCCCCTGGTTGTGGTTGAATCAACATATTGCCACCATGGTCCTATCCTGTAGAAAGCATGATTTTTTTTCCTGATAAGCTATGTTCCAAGTTTATGCTTGCGGTCCCCGGGGGTTGTGGTTATATCAATTGATCACGCGATGATTCTACTACCCCGGAAAGAAGCATGAATATCCTTTTCTTTTTAATAACTCAGATTATACCAAGCTTACGCTATGTCTAACCAGGGTTATGGTTGAATCCAGTATTCGAACCCATGTTGATGACCTTCAACGCGATTTTTATCCCACTCCTTTGCCAATTTAGCTATACCGAGCCTTACAAACTTGTATTTTGTACATTAAGTCGGAGGATAGTTGATGTCATACTCAAATTGTAATTAATATTCCATTGAAAATTGAGTTGTTGAGTTGTAATGTAGATTTCAAAAGAAAAAAAGATTGATGGAATCTTGATTTAAAATATAATGATTGATTTAGACTTGCTTCAAATCTTCTGATGTCTAAACCCAATTTTAAGGTAGAATAAGTATTGGGAACATTGCTCCCTCTAGTGAGGTATGATCATTTGACTCAAAATATTGATAAGTTAGAGCAATTATTGCACGCATGGCTTATTCAATCATCTTACTTGCAAATACTCTTGACTTATGGCTTCTGTGGTTGGGAATAATTGAAGGGTTTATTTATTTATATATGTGTTGAAAATTTTACATCCCTTTCAAGCTTTATATGTATCAGTTTTAGTTCCCCATAATAAATATAAATTTTTAACCAAACTTTGACCAAATTACTAAATCAAACTACACGAGATCCATACCAGCTAACTAGCTAGTTAAAATGCTAACGAAGCAAGGCTTGATAAATGGAGTTTGATCTGACTGTGCCTTTCATATCGTAATATGTCAAATCGGCCACTTACGTTTTTTTAGGAATAAAAATATTCATGTTTTTTCAAGAACATGTTTAGCAATTTTGACCAAAAACCGAGAAATACCCTTCATATATTCTTTGGTGATATATTTGGTCATTATTCAAAAATTTGATGCGGTGTTTCTGCATCAGCATTTCAAAAAATGAAAAGAGGCACAATGAACAATTGAACCCAAAAAATGGCTAAATAGCTCACCTTTGATTTCGTGTTAGGTATAATTTTATTTACGTGTGTAATATCACTTAAAAGTCTATTATTTTGATATCGATATGCAAAAATAAAATATGAAATTAGACATATCAAGAGCGCATAACCATTTTAATTCGATGTTCAAACATTATCCCAAGCATTCTGTACACATAATAGATTAATAGCCCAGTTCTGCAATCGGGCCTCTCCCTTGGGCCCATATTTGAATAATTGGCGATACTTTGTTTGGACTGACATCTGTGATCCAAACAAAACTTCTCCCAAGAATGTTTTTTTTTCAAGTACCATTTAATAGCTAAAATACAAATGGTTAGTAAATGGGCTGTGTCTTCAAAAAAAAAAAAAAAAAATGGGCTTCGATCCAATGGCAAAATATTGGTATATATAGGTAAATAGGATGTGACTAACTCCACCTATAGCAATTATTTCAACTGATCTCGTTTATGATTTTGAAATTTTCTATTTTTCCAATTCAACTTGTATGAGAAATTAGAGTATTCTATCACGATGAATGTCAAAAAAATTAACCGAAGGTAATTAGCGATTGGAAATTAGAGTATGTATCTAATAATGATAAGAACTTATATTATTCAATAAAGTTTCCACACTCTCTCTATAAATCTTAAATCGTTTTCACCAATGTTATCATCTTCAATTAGGTCCTTCCCCTATAGTAAATATTTTCAAGGTTCGTTTTATCCCTTCAAACATTTGAGAATTACATATTGATTCTTGTTTGATTATAACTCCACACGTCAGAATTTGTTATTGTAGGTTCTAATTTTTTACTTCTCTAATCATTTTAATAACATCACCGGAAATTTGGGTTTTTACAACGACAAAAATATTGGCGCAAAAAAGCAAAAATTTTCGATGTAATAACTAGACACTATAAAACACAACTGCATCCTAGTAAATATATGTTCTTGTAGATGCTATTTTTAGAGGAATACACTAAGATGAAATTATATACCGTAGATCTCCACACAATACACGCCGAACTATGTAATTATATGTGAATTTTTACATGCCTATAATAAATCTATGGTTATTATTAACCTGAGTACTGCTACAGGTCTAACATTGAATCATAGCAAAGAAAATTTAGCCTATCAGTGAAAACTGAGAACTATCTTTTATATTTCGTTGCTATATATATTATAGTAACGATAGTTTTTAGCGACGATAAATTTTTTTCTTTGCGGTCAGCACTAATAATGTCGTCGTAAAAGACATTTTTATTGTAGTGCAAATTGGAAAACACACTCTTGGTATATATGTTGATGGAAGGGCAATTCGATCCACAATAAAAATATTACTTCTTAAAATTCTACAAGCACAAGATCTTCTACATTATTTTATTTATATTTTTATTGGAAAAAAATAAGAAAAAGAATCACTTCCTAGTTCCTAAATAACCAGTTAACCAACCCAATACTCCAATAGCCCCCTTTGGGCAAGAGGCCGACCATACATCATTTTTTTTAAATAAATGAAAATATATAAAAAGAAAGAAAAAGGTCCCGATCATAAGCCGATCAGGTAGCAAAGGAAAAACAATGCAAAATTTCAAGAAAAAACAATAAAATAACTTAATGGTGTAATTTAAATGAACTAGTCTTTTACCGTGCGATGCACGGAATGTTTACTGGGGTGTGGTGTTGCTATATAAATGAAATATTAATACCAAAATATAATGTATTACAAAAGTTTTTGAGAAAGAAAATTACAATTGCACAAAAAAATTACAAATTTTGAAATACTTTTTGTACACAACATTAGTTGTTTGTTTGTTGTTTGACGATCGTCGCCGCAAACTAATATTTTCATCCCTTTCGATTGGTAACTCGAGAAATCGCCACGCGTATAATTGGCCATGACTAAAAACCGGATTCTTGAGAAATAGATCGACATTCGAGAGAGACTCGCCTCGCTTTTATTTATGGTCATGGCATACGACACGATCAAAGGAAATCGTCTTATTGAACTTGAAGGGAATCCACGAGGTCGAAGGGTAAGTGTCATTCTCGGGATCAACACTTTATGACCGCATTGGCTCGGTGAGAATCTTGGATTCAAGCACATGTTTACCGAGCCTTGTAATCACCAATCGTGTACCATTACACAAACCATTTGAATAGTCATATTTCTCGGAGCATAACAGAGTCCCAACCTTCAAATGAATTTCATGATTAGGTACTCGAACATCTTATCCCATTTAAGAATTCCTGTATGCAAATCATGTAAGAAATCAACATTAGCGTCCGATTTGCAAGTGCTATCCGAACTCGATAAGTCGACCTTCCGATGTGTTCAAAGAGGTCATATATTGATTTATCGACTCAACCACATCGAGAGTAGGTGCCAAAATAGCTCTTTCCTTTAGATAAGTTGGATCCTCGATCGCATCTTTAAACATTGGATAAGTACTTTCAATGATAGTCGAAATAGGATCATCACTTGATTCGAGGAAAATATCTTCGGATGTCAATAGTGGTGAACCATCATTTCCTCCTCCAAAGTGTTCCATCTCCGATATTTGCAATCCATTCGAAAAACTTAACCAAATCCGCATAATCATCGCTTTCACCTAGACTTTGAAGCCGCATGTTCTTAGTTAGCCTAAGACAAGCGATCAATGCCTCCACAAATGCGAAGAATTTATCGTGGCATTCACGATATCCTGCCGACTTCCCTTGGGTACGACCGTTGCAATATCTGTCTCCCAAATCTCCACCAAACACAACAGCTTTACCTCCAAATGGGATATCTTGACTTCCTGGTTTGACTGTCTCCATAATATCTTTTATAGTTGTGTCCACGACCTCAAAGCAATGTTTGTGCATCATTGAGCTTAGTCCCATATTATTAGTTTACTACGCACAATCAATTCACAAAGAGGATCGCCAACTTTGATTTCACACTTGATCCTTCATGTGGATTTATATGAATAACAAATCGAGAATGTGCGATCCTCCCACACTGGCAAGAGAAGAAGACGCTATTCCACTTGACGCCATGTTAAGTACAATTTGTCCTTTTGATCTCAACCCCAAGATAATGCCCTCAACAAATAGGTTTTACCAAGACTTCCATATCCATATACAAAGAAAAGACGACCTCTATCCGATTGAACCGCACACATGATTTGTATACACGTGCCTTTGCTCATCGATGAGGTTTGACAGAAGATCTTTGTGCTCTGCGGCAAGGCCTTACGATCGTATCGTAACTCGTCGTAAACTAATCTGTTTTGGTGAATTCGACATTGTCAATGTTTGGAAATGGCATCATAGAAAACTCACGTAGACTCCCGCCAGCTACGCAATAACTTTTCAATTTCCGAAAGTGCAATATTCTTAATTTCATTCTCACTTAGAACCGAGATCTATCAAAAGAAAAAAATTAAAATCAAAATAAATAATTTAATTCTTATTATTAGATACAAAAAGAAATGAAGAAAAATATAAGTACATTTATATAAAGTATAATATATAATATGTAATGTATATACCTTGGTGTTGAAAAAGAATGCACCGTCTATATAAAATATCGTCTGAAAGAAGTTCCCGATTTATCCCACACTTTCTCGGTCGGCCCAAAGAATCAAGACAATAATGATGCAAACAAACTCCCGAGATTCTCTGCGGATGCCCAGATTGACTCGCTTCAATGATGCCGTCAATATACTTTTATCGTCTTCTAACAAACCCAGAGCATATAAGGCATCACGATAACAACTATGTTGCACACCTTGTACTTTCTATAATCGGCATGACACGTAGCACCACGCACAACATTGATAAGGCATCTCGGATAGTACATGTCACTGACCCGGAGGAACATAGAAAACACGACCTATAGTATATCCGGACTTTCTTGGCTCCCACTTCTTCAATTGTGATTTCCATGTGAATTTTGTAGGAGCTTTAGCATAGGTCAATTCTCCTGCTTCGTGGATAAATTTTATTGGCTTCCATCCAAGCCAAAAACATGCTTTTTCTCGACAGTGGTTGTCTTTAGAACATCGTCTATTCTTTCGAATCATGAAATATTACACTTTGTTCGTTCTCGAGATGGAAACTAAGACGTTCAACTGGAGGATATTTATATTGAATTTCATATCCCAAATCTCCATGTTGCCTCACACGATGAAACATATCTCGCAATCGTAATACATGCTCACTTCATCTACTGACTTTCCGATTCTTCATCACCACCACCGCTCCGATAGAATGATGCGACCCGACCATGTCCCTTATTGACATATTTGAACAAATACTTGATTGATCTAGATTGATTACACCATTCTACATTAACGGGCACCATATTTAAGTAGCAATCGACGATTATGTGGCATGACGATTCTGTTATCAAGAGGAACACCATTTTTCTCGACAATCCTTCCATTATCCCTACGCCGATAACATAGATAACCTTCTTCATCAATACACGTGGCATCCACAAATTTTTTAGGAAAATGCTTCGTGCAACGACCATCAACCATGCACGGAGAATTTTTCCTTGCTTTTGCCACACGGACCATGAATCATAAAATCTCTAATCGCCGCAAAGTAGAATGGATCATCGGCTTCATCCGGTATCTCCGATATAATTCTATCTATATCTTCCGTAGTTGGATATTTATCTTCTTTGCCGAAAGAGAAGAATATGAGCATGAGGGAGCCCACGTTTCTGGAATTCTATTGTATATATAACTGTAAAAGTTAAAAATGAAAACAAATAAATAAATATATAAAAACTAAATAATATATTAGAATAATAAAAAAGTGCTAAACTATGGAAGAGGATTCAACAACCTGATACAACTTTCCCGAACATCTGATTATGACGAAGATCCTTGATAAGAGCATCCAATTTGACTTTAAATATTCGGCAAATAATGTCTGGACGGTCTTCGGCATTGAGATTTTTCTTCTCTAGAAAATGAACAATCTCGGGCAATTTTGGATTGGAGGTAAATGTTATAAATAGATCGGGATAACCGCCCATCTACATATAGCCATCGCATCTTGATAATTTTGTATCATAAATCGTGCTCCTCCGGTAAAACTCGACGGAAGTATAATTCGTTTGCCTTGTGACCTGGGATCAGTGTCTCCATTCATCATAATATCTCTGAGACCCTTATAGATATCACAACGCAACTTCTTCTCGATGTAAGCGCACATATTTGAATCGGGCTGATTCAACCATTGTATAAGCATCCACGACAAATCAAACAATCTTCTTGAAAACAAAATAGTAGAAGCTTCATTATTCCTTTCGTGCAACCGATAGGCAAAAATTCTCGAACACTAATCTGTTTTCCTTCCTCCATGAGTTCTATTCTTTAAGTCCTAAAATGGAATGTCTTCTCTAAAGCCATCGTCACCGTAAGGTAACAACAAAGGATACTTTACGCCAAATACGCAACATTCAACTCATTTATCCTCTCAGAATCGTCCGGTTTTTGTTTCAATCAATATATCTCTTTCTCCTAAAGCCTCGATCAAAATCACCAACAATCAAAGCGGCGACCTCGAGCTCGATGGCAAGTTGTATCTTCTAGCATCCTTGCCTCTTTTACCAATAAGACGTGTCGACATCCGCATTTGCACATTCTCGTATCTTTTCTCTTGCTACTCAAGGTTTTCACCAACATATTATTTTCATCTAACATTTTTTGTAGTCCGACAACAATATCTTGGTGCATTATTAGTATCACTTCCTTGCCTACTGAGAATAAATAACGTCGAAAATGAATAGTTAACATTAATTATTATATATATCTAGTATGCACATTTAATATTCCGAATTTATAATGAATAAAAAAATACAAAAAACAAACCTGACGACATTCATTCTATAATTTATCTCGTTCTATGTATCGTATATATAAAGTTGTGCAAATTTAGGTGTTGAACCATCCGACGGCAAAGAAACTACCAATTAAATGATAGTTTCGTCCCCGTACATCCTAATCTTTGAGCACCATGACCTCTGATGTCGATGTCGATCTTTCCTCCCATTGATGTAAAGCAAAACATACTATTATACGATCTTATGTTTTCTTGAAAGTGTTTGCTTTTATCACTGTCTCCATACAATAGATCACGAAGCAAAGTAGGTGGTTGTTTCATAGGAGGAAGTTCAATAATGTCGTGACTGCAACATGATCCATATTTCGGACAAGTAGATCTCACATGGGATTGTATCCTCTCCTCATACCAAAACATGGCCGCACAAAATTGGCAAGTGTAACTTGCATCACCGATATCCCAGTACTCTGTTTAAAAAGTGTATAAGTAGGTGTTTTTTATTAAACAATGTTAAAGTTTTACTTAAGTTAAAAAACGAAAATATAATTAAACAACAATTCTCACCATTGTTAATGGATACGATCGTGTCATGTAACTGAGATTTAGTTGTATTTGACTTTATTGTATTGGTTAATATTGTATTTGAATTGCAGTTCTCCAAAGTTTCAGCAGAGTCTTTCGTAGTAAGGTCAATAATTTCAGAGACATGAGAATTGTTCATATTCTGAGTAATGTTTTGAAGCAGTGGTCTTCTCCTGCAAACTAATTATCAAAAACAAAAAAATAAAACTTTAAAGTAAAAATTTACATCTAAATGTGTAAATTAATAACTGCAACATATAAAACAATAAATTGAATATACCATTTGCCTTTGTCACCAGGATTATTTTTTGAAAAACGATACACAATCATACTTGAACCATTATTTGAAAGAACTCTTTTAGGACCATATGTTGACTTTCTTCTCGCAATGCTCCCATTTTCTTTATAAAAAGTAAAAAAAAAATATTAGTTCAACAGATAAATGTATCTATATATATAAAATATATTTATTATATGTACTATAAGTATATGTAAGTGTATTTCACAACATTCAAAATTATAAATGATTAAATAAGCTAATATTCACTCAAAATCTTTTTATATATTTGTAATACAAAAATTTATAATGTCAATTTGTGATTGATTTAAAAATAAACAACTATCTTTAAAGTGTTGTCATACACATGTTAATATTCCAAAGTCGGAATAATAATATTATTTTTTAAAATTGGTTTATTGTTTTTAAAATATAATTTTAATATAAATACATAAAACGATTTAAACATATAACTATATAAAAATAATAACAATAAAATAAAATATACCGTTTGTGATGTCACTTTGAGAGAGAGATGGAAAATGGAGAAGCACTTTGCTTGAAGCATTGTTTTGCCCAACAACTCTTTTAGATCCACCAGTAGATGTTATCCCCGCCACGCTCCCATTTTCTATTTAAAAAAACAAACTAATAATTATATAAAAATTTGCGAGAAAAGGATATATATATTTAATGACAATTTTAATTTTAAAAAGAAATATTGGTTTCAATTATTTTTTTTTTCGAAAGAAATAAAATAAAAAAGTAACAATAATGGGAGGTTTTTAACTACTAAATAATTAAGTTGATTGTTTTTTTATTAAAAACAAACATAAAGTAAAAATTGAAAAAATTGAAATAATTAATTAAATAATTTTTAGGGAATATATAAAAAAATTCTCTAAAATAAATCATAGCCTAAAATATCATAAATAAGATATTAAATAAGAATCTAAATGAAAATCAAAACTTTATACAATCCTATTACATTTAAATAAGATATATGTATTTTTTAAATTTCCGAAAAATGAATATTAAAAATTAATAATCACAATTTAATACCAAAATAAAATAACTACAGTTTTATGTTTGAAACAATTAATGTAAAAACTTGAATAATTTTTTTGCTTTGAATTTAATTTTGTTAAAAAATTATAAACTACAATTTAATAAATAAGCTCCCAAAAAATAAAATCAAAGAAAAATGGGCCACACAAAATCTCTTACCATTTAAAGTCCAATTTAAGCCTTTTTCACCCATTACAATTTTCGAAAAAAACAAAAAAAAAAAAAACCCAATGAAATTCGCCCACCAAAAATCGGCATGTGAAACTCAAATACATGTGTACGATGTGTAGGTGGAGATCTGAACCTTCCTAGCAAATCTACGGTCCACATTAATTCTTACACTATTAAACAACAAAACATAAAAAAATCAAAACCCTAATGCTACCCTCACTCACCAAATTCTCATTTCCCCTCATTCATTTCCCCAACGTTTTTCTCTCTTCATTTCTATTGCATCTGAAAAAATCTTCAGAAAAATTTTCGATTAACTGAAATTTATCAGTTTATCTCGTATATTTGAGTATATTCTTCGTCTGTTTTCATTATAGGTTAAAGATTCGAGCATTTGATTTATTTTTTCGATCCGAAGAAACCCGAAAAAATTTCGTTAATTTTTGTGTCTATTTTTAGTTCATGCAAAGATTTTTTTAAGTTTTCGATTCCGGAGTTAAACAAATGATTTCGTCAAAATTAATTGTATGTTGTTTGGTTATTTGTAGGGCGATTTAATTTTTGAGCATTTTTGCGGTCTCTTTTGTTTTTTGGTTTGGTCAAAAATGCAAACTATTTCGTAAAATTAGGGTTTATGTTTTTTGTTTATTACTCGGTTAAAGTACTTTTTTTTGTAGATCTCTGAAATTTCTCATGTTTCGTTAAATTTTTTGGCCTTCTTTTTTGGGTCAAAAATATCATTTTTGTTTTTCGATCTAAAAAAAAAAAATAAAATCAGTTTGTAACATTATTTTTCGTCTTTTAAGTGCTTAAGATTACCCGCATGTTTTGCGAAAATGAGAAAACCCTAATTTTTTTATGTTAGATTTATTATTTTCAGGTTTTTTTTATAATCCTTTAAAGTTCTCTTTGGTTGTTCTTTTATACTCTGTAAATTTTTAGAGAAAAAAGCGAACAAATATTGATTTTTATAAGTCGGACTCAACTATTTTTGTGAGTTCAATATTTTTAAAATTTTTGATATGCAAACTCGGAACCCAAAATCGCTTGACCCTATACCCTGAGTATAGTGGAATCCTCTGATAGATTTGAGGGTATGATTTTTCGTAGACATGTTTTTGGTGTCATCTTGTTTTTGATAACACACCTTGACATATACTTGAGATCTTGTGTTTTTTAGAAAGATTTCTTGATTCTGATGAAAATAAATATATAAGGGTGTGCTAGAACTTTAAAAAGGTAAGGATTCTCTTAAAAAATATTTTTAAGTATATTATTATGTATTCTTACACATAGGCAAATCGATAAGATTTTTTTCTCATACGGATCTCAAGTCTCAAGAACATGCGGATCAATAGTTATTCGTTTTGAAGGTAAAATAATGTTTTGTGTTTTTTTAGATATGTAAATGTTTATTTAAGCTATGTTTTTAATTTTTTGGATATAACTGGTCGACATGTTCATAATTTTTAAATATTATATGTCCGTTTATTATTTATGTATATGTACACCCATTTTTTTATTTTTTAATGTCTTTTTTTTTTGCCAAATTATTTTAACAATAAATTATTTTTTTGTAACCATGTATTGATAATAAGGCATCCTAGTTCCAAAGATCCGGTTTCTTCGATTTATTATTCGGCTAATGAATATGGAGATCCAAAAAAAACAATTGACAAGATAAGTTTATTTTTAATTATCTTACAATAAATAAATTTTGTATTGAATATATAAATGTTTCACTATTAAAAATATTGATATGATTATGTCATTGAACACGCATAACGTTTACCAATATCTATTTTTCGTAATGAAGAAACAAATGACACGACATCCAATCAAAAATCTACTGAGATAAGTATAAAAATACATATTTCATATCGGGCATCTCATTTTACCTATTACTTACAATGTTTTTATGTTGTATTTTCAGGATCAAGTTCGAATTTGACAAAAAGAAAACATTTTCACAGCCATTGGAGTAAATATAAAATACAGATAAGTTTATATTTAATATTTCATTCATATATAAACCACCACTGCTTATTAACATATTTTCTATATCCACCTATTCAAAAACAAAATTGATACCATCTTCCGTGATGTTATCCCTTGTCCGTTTATTGCCGAGTACAGTCGAGCTTTTAATATGCCGCATTGTGATCTCTTTCATGGTTTTGTATGTCCGCTTTCTCTTTTTCTTGATGATCGAGTTGTGTTAAATATTTCTCTCTGTGGCTTTTAAGTTGAGTTTTGATTATGATAATTGAAATGTGAACTCTCTATAAGTATTTATATTGGTTGTGGCCTCTAGCAATGGTAAGTCTTGATAATCAAGAATCAAATTTAATGACCTTATTAATGAATATATTCCTACCATATATTTTATATAATCCGAATTTAGAGATATACCTATATATTTATTAACAGTTTTTTGTGGTTTATAAGGTATATTTGACTAAATATTTTTAGTGAAATCCTTGATAATGAAGAATCATTAATTAATTAGCATATTAATTATTTTTAATCAAACCTTATATGGATTATTGATAAAAAATTCAGATCTTCACAAATTTATTATACAATATATGTTAAAATATTTTTTTAAATCGGTTTACGATAGTTTTGACTAAATTTTAAAATTGAAATAATTTGAAAAAGTAGAATTAGAAATCAATTCCAATTTCTATAGGTAATATTTTGTTACAAATTTATTTTAACAATAAATTGTATTTTTAATGTTTCTTCAATTAATACCTATAGAAACATAAAATATATTTTATTGGACTAAATATTTATTTTTTAAAATTTGAAAGGTTTTAAAGGTATATTTACCTACAAATGTATTATCGCGAGAAGATAGGATGCAATATATTATACTTCATCTTTTCTTAAAGGTGTTGGTCCGAAAATTTGTACTAAATATATAAAGTCATATTTGTTGATATATTAAATGTGGCGTGTTTTATTTAGTGATGTTCTTTTGAATGGATGATTCAATTACATTATGTATCTATTTGGTATCAAGTTATTTTGATCATGTTTTATGATTATGTACTATCTCATTGATGTCATGCCTTTGTTTGGTATCAAGTTATTTTGATCATGTTTTATTATTATTATGTACTATCTCATTGATGTCATGCCTTTTTTTCTGTAAGACCAAAAAAAAAGGGCCCTCTATGCAAAACCTTGACCTACACCATGAGTGTAGTGGAATCCTACTTGGTGCTAGGGGGTCTTTCATCCTTTTTAAAAAATTCGATCGGTGTTAATGCTTTTAGATATAAGACATGTTTTCATAGCTTTTTTGTTGGCCATTTTTTAATTGTTAAATTTAAAAAATACCTAAGGGCAAATCTTAACATTGATTAATAAAAAACAAAAAAATGTTAAAACTCCAATTGAAAAACTTCATTAGAATAAAAAAAAATTCAATTCAAACCAATGGCATTAAATACTGAATGGAAATTGCCCTATAATGAAATGACAAATTGTCATTCATTTATTCTAATTAAACCCCCAAAAAAAAAAAATAAAGCTAGTCTAAGATCCTAAGAACTAAATATATAAAACTACCAATCCAAGGAAAAATTATTTCTTCGATTGTCATCCTCATTCTCCTTCTTAATAAACTCCTTCAATTTCTTTGCACTTGTAGAAGATGTGAAATCTTGAAAAGTGCCCGTTTAAAAGATGGGCTTTCTTTCACCATCTCTTTCTGCTTATTATCCTTACTTGGAGTATTGACTTCATCTTCCGAAGAATCATCCCAAAAAATATTTTTGTACTTATTTCCCACAAATTAATAAAAACAGTTTTAGTATTAAGACATAAATATATTGCGAGACCTTTTCGTACTCTCGACAAAAGTCCGATTTCTACAAAATTAAAATTAAGTAAACATTTAAAATTAAATAATTTAAGTAAACAAAATTAATTAAGTAATTACCTGACTCTCAATTGCAAACATTCCCGCAAATGTTTTAATCAATTCGGATTTTTAGTCAATTTGAATCGTCGAGGATCTGTCATAATGCTTCAACTCATCTCCCTTAACTTGCACCTTAAAAAAGGCCTGTGTGTCAATCGACTTGCAATGTCATCTCAAATGTCTTGTCCATTAGGCATCTATTATAATTAAAAAATATTAAAAATATATCAACAATAACATTATGTTAAAGATATATCAACAATAACATTATAATACATAATCATTAAAAAACATTCTTCGTACATCCGTATGTTCTCTCCTCGCACTTGCACACGGTTTTCCTATGAGTTTTTCACAATCACGATCCCACAAAAGAAGCGGAATATTTCCGATATTATCTACCACTTGAATTTCCAGTTTATACCTAAAAAAGTCATAAGAAATTAATTCAAGAATAATTATTTATAATTAATGACCCAAAAATTTAATTCGCATAGTAAATAAATACCTTAAATTCCCATTTTCGGAAATTTGTCACAACCAAAACAAAGACAATTTCTCTCTTGCCTCTTTCGGTTTCTTTGGACAATGTGGGCAAGATAAGTACCACCAATCTCCAACAAATGAGATTATTGTACCACGATCCAAAAACTTCCAATCAGAAAAATAATAATTAAATCTTTTATTTTGTTTTTATTTTTTCTAATTTTTGAGAATTTTTTTTTGCAATGAGTAAATTAGAAAAATAAATATTAAAAAAATCAAATGAAATTATCACCTCTCGTTTTGAATAAAGTTGCTCTATCGTTCGGAAAAAGATTTGCGGATGTTAAATCCTCCAAATGCAGACGATTTGATGGCAAAGTACGATAAGCGATCGAACACGTTGGGGTGCTAACATTGACAACGCTGAATTAAAAAATAATATGTTATTTAATCTAACTAAACAAATTAAAAATATTTTTATATCAAAATTTTTACTGACAAAAAAATATTCGATCTAATAATTATAATGTTATACCTTCTCTTGTATTCCTTGATGGCATCTTCTTCCCCATCGACAATCAATTTCGTTACATGGTAAGTGTTGGACATTTTTACCTCTCCTACATGTTGCAAATGTTTAAAAAAAGATATTGTAGTCGGTTTCAACAAAAAAATGTGTAATTATTTTAACATATTCAATATTACCTCGATACACCTTAGCGACGACACATTTGAACAATAATTACGAATGGTTCTCGACATTTGCTCTTTCGAGATATGACAATATAGTATCAACGTAGTCTTCCCATAGAGTGCATGTAACACGATTATTACTTGCATTCGAAAAAAAACAAATAAGGCTTATTTTTGAACTGAAACATCAATATAATTTATAAAAAATAAAGCTACATTTAATGTTTTCTTACTCCAAATCCTCCAAAATTATATCCATAAAACGTGTGGCCCTTCCCTCAACTTGTTTTGTTTCTGCAGATTGCATCATTACCACTCTTCCAATTATGTCTGTTTATAATTAAAGACAGTTAAAATTATAAGTATCGATATTAACACAATAAGAAAATGAAGTTATTAATTCATAACTTACCGAAAAGCATCTTTGTCATCAACTTTCGTAACATCAAGCAATTAGTGAAATCTTTGAAAACATACATAAACTTTGGAAATTTTTTGTCAAAAATTTCAAACATGTGTGTTTTCCCATGAAACACAATCTTATATTTAGTCGCACAAGTTTTGTATTTATCCATTTGATTAGTGACTAAAAAATCTCGAATCGCATAAATACGTCCTTCGTTGAGCATCTTCTTGTATTGTTCCATATGCATTTTTCTTATGGTTCCATGAATTCTCTCGCCCGCGCAAGATGTTTAAATTAACATAAATTTTAAAATAGTCAATTTAGTTTATATTGAGTTTACATAAAATAAAATATTGCAAAAATATTCATACCTCAATCATGAAACACACATTCAATACTTTCAATTTTTGTATTGTCTTTAAAAGCCGGTTTAAGTAAACACGAACCAAACATACTTTCAATGCCCAAGCGGTCTTGCTCTTATTCAAATTTTTGATTAAATCGAACATGGGTACCATAGTATGAAGTAGCTTGAAAAATTGTAATTGTATCTGTTATAAGAGCTCTCGAGATGATGATAGAGTGTAAACCGATCAATATGCACAGGTATTTATAGTGCAGATTATTCAAATAAGGAAAGAAAAAAGTGTAATTTAGTTACGCTATTTTACAAATTGATTTGTCTTTTTTGGGTTTTTTATTTTAGTAATCGGTGTAATTATATTTGTTTTTATACGGAATAACGTTACTGCGCAAGTTTCACAAAGTTTCCTAAAACCTTTTTTCAATTATTTTTCGATATTATTATTGAATCATGATTTTTAATATAATTTGGTAATTGATATTCGGCACATTACCATAATTTGGTAAGTTAAATTTATAAGAAAGTGAATCAAAGCAATTTACAAAAATCACGAAAAATCCGGATGATATTAACGGTACTTTTAAACCAATCAATGGACTAAATTTCAAATTGAGTTTTTGGTAAGTTTAATTTATAAAAAAGGAATTAATTACATAATCGAAAATCATGGATGTATTAATGATAATTATAAAAAAAATCGGCGGACAACTATTACATTAACGGCCAAAATTAAAAACTTGCCATGTTTTAAAGATATCACGCGGAAATTTTTGCAATAAATTCCAGGACAAAAATAAAACAAAAAAAAATGGAATTGTTTTTAGAAAGTGAAAATTGGGCGGGAAAATTCGGCCATACTATTCATAGAATAGTACTTTATTATATATATATAGATTAAGGGCGTTTATGTCTCAAGGATTTTCGAGTGATATTGTCATTTGTATTTTTGTACGTGCTCGAGTATCATCTTGATGGTCGATGTAGCTTGTGGAATGTTTGCCCAGGATCCTCGAGCCGCAATTTTGAGCCTTCATAGCTTCCGAGGAGCACATAAGTGAATAACAAGTGGAGTAGTTTCTAGCTTGGTCTTTAAAGCTTTCGATTCATCTTGTTCTTCTTCATCCAAAGATATCGGACCAACGCTTCCGTGTTGATGCGGTCATTGCTTCCTCTAATTAATCGTTAGAGCTAAGGACATAATCATTAAACGGATGATTTCTAGATACAACTTCCATGGCACTTTGTGGAGATCCGTTTGACTCTGTCCAAGATCAACATATGGTTGATCAAACAAAGAAATCATTTAATTCGATTAGCATAGTTAGTTAGTTCTCATTATTCATTATATTCTTATATATAGCAAGATAGGTGATGTAATTAATCAATCAAATTCATTATCATCTTTGTATACATTCTTCCTCCAAGATTATTCAAGAAGTTTTACTTTCTCTATTCAGTTTTATTCTTCTCGCAAATTCATCTCATAGATGAATTCTATATGATTCTCGCATCATAACATGGTATCGATTAACATTTCGATCTTTGATCATCCGGCTTCTATAGATCATTGTTCTTGGGGTTCCTTTTGGGATGAATGCATTCAAACTCACTTTGCTCATATCATTAATAGAGTTCCAACTCCCGTATTGAACAATAAATCTCCTTTTGAATTGCTCTTTAATAAATTACCAGACTATTCTCACTTGAGAGTGTTTGGATGCTTAGCTTATGCTTGTACTTTGTGTGCTCAAAGAACAAAGTTTCAGCCTAGAGCTATAAAATGTGTCTTTATTGGTTATCCTATGGGTTCAAAGGGATACAAATTATATGATATTGTTAATGATAAAGTGTTTATTTCAAGAAATGTTCAATTTTGTGAACATATTTTTCCTTTTGCTGATGACACCAAAGATCAACATATGGTTGCTCCTTTTATTCAAGACATTAACAAAGATCAGAATAATTTCTATCATATCCCTCCCTAGATTTCTCCTGTCATTAACAATTCTCCTGTTATTTCCCTTGTTGACATTGATAATACAGTTACAGAAACAATCAATTCTGATCCTATAACTACTGATATAGCTTCTATACGATCGAGAAAATATCATATCGACACCTTATTCAAATTATCAACCAAGAACCTACAAGCAAGCAAGTCAAAGTCTTGAATGGCGGAAAGCAATGAAAGTGAATTAGATGCACTAGAAAAGAACAACATTTGGACCTTAACAGAGTTACCTCCTAACAAGCATTGCATTGGTTGCAAATGGGTCTACAAAGTCAAATCAAATAAGGCGGATGGCACTATAGAAAGATACAAAGCAAGATTAGTGGCAAAAGGCTACACACAAGAAAGAAGGCCTAGACTACTTTGATACTTTCCTCGTAACAAAATCACTACTTGTTCGTTTGGTTCTAGCCATTGCAAAAGAAAGACAAAATTGGTATTTACATCAACTAGATGTCAACAATGCCTTTTTACATGGTGATCTAGACGAGGAAGTCTACATGAAGCCTCCTCCAGGCTATTGTATAGATAATAGGGTCCGCAAGCTCATTAAGAGCCTTTATGGTTTGAAACAAGCCTCTAGACAATGGTTTCAGAAATTGACATCATGCCTCTTGACATATGGTTTTATACAATCAAAATCAGATAGTTCTTTCTTTATTAAAAGTTCATCTTCTTCAATAACAGTGCTTTGTGTTTATGTAGATGATATTATTTTAGTTGGCAACAATCTTCAAGAAATACAAGCTATAAAAGGTCATCTGGATGCAACATTTACAAGCAAAGACATGGGCACACTGAAATACATATTGGGGATTGAAGTAGCACGAAGTAAAAGGGGGATCACTCTTTGCCAAAGGAAATATGCATTGGATATTTTGACAGACACTGGTTACATTGGATGCAAGCCATGTCCAACCCCAATGGATTCAAAAACAGAACTTAGAGCTAAAGACAACACCCCTTTGACAGATGCTTCAGAATATAGAAGATTGATTGGAAGATTATTATACTTAACAATCACAAGACCTGATTTGTCATACAGCATACACATTTTATCACAGTTCATGTCCAATCCAACAACCACTCACTTATCTGCAGCTCACAGAATTTTGAGATATCTCAAATCCAGCCCTGGGAAAGGTCTCTTCTATCCAGCAACATCAACTATTCAGCTTAAAGGTTATACAGATGCAGACTGGGGAAGATGCTTGGAAACAAGAAGGAGTGTTAGTGGATATGCCATCTACCTAGGTGATTCTTTAATCTCATGGAACGCAAAGAAACAACCCACAATCGATCGTTCCTCTCATCAAGGAATCGGGCCTTAACAACAATCACATGTGGAATTCAATGGTTGATCTACCTTATTCATGACATGAAACTCTCACATAATCATCATGCCCTAGTTTATACCGATGCAGCGATCGCCTCTTCAGTATTGCACATAATCCTTTGCCATCATGAAAGGACCAAGCACATCCAAATCGATTGCCACTTTGTCCGGAAAAGATAGAAAATGGTTTACTAAAACTCATACGCATACCATCTTCACACCAAACAACGGACATCCCGACCAAGCCCCTATCACCTCAACTATTTCAACATTTCATTAACAAGTTAGGCATGATTAACATCCATGCCCCACTTGCCGGGGGTGTCAAGATCAACATATGGTTGATCAAACAAAGAAATCTGTTAATTCGGTTAGTATAGTTAGTTAGTTATGTTATTCATTATATTCTTATATATAGCAAGATAGTTGATGTTATTAATCAATCAAATTCATTATCATCTCTGTATACATTCTTCCTCCAAGATTATTCAAGAAGTTTTACTTTCTCTATTCATTTTATTCTTATGCAAATTCATCTCATAGATGAATTCTATATGATTCTCGCATCATAACAGATCTATTTTCATCTAAATTTGGTGCGGTCATCGTGTCCTCATGAACAATAAATCGAACTCCGTTACGGTAGTTGATAAAGAACCATAGCCGCAATTTAAATGAAGGGCCATACATCATGTGGTTTGGTTTGGTGATGCCTTTGCCCTCTTGTAATTGAACTTGAATTCTCGTTTTTAAATATTAGAATCAAACTAAATATGTGTTTTTCATCTATTAATATGAATTCTCAAATATTATATATATTTATATTTATTCAAGATTGTTAAAAAATTCACATATTAAAGCTGGATAAAATATGGGTCAAATTAGTAATATTTTGATTAAAAGGATTAGGTGAATAAATTATGGAGTAACGTGAATTTGTTCGTTCATATTATAGCTCACTATTGATATTATATTTTGTCCTCTAGTTAATTTTTAAGACCAGGGAAATAAGTGAAGATTTTCTTTAGAATTAAAATGAATTTCATCCATTTATCATAAGAAAATTACGACCGATCATAACATCAAATTAAAACAAAGAGTAAAGCCCTATAGATCATAGACTTATATAAATCTAAAATAAAAATTCTAAACCTAAATAGATTTAACTCGATACGTAGAATCGGTAATTCTCAACGAAGACGGACAAAACACGTCTCCAAAGAATTGATCTCGCTTCATTATATATCATCGCAGGTAATGACTCATCCGAATATTCTCAACAAAATCCTACAAATGGGACATACTTGTTTACTGAAAAAAAAGTTACCTATTGGGGACAAATAAAAACCATCTATTGCGGACAAATCTTTTGTACAATGAGACAAAGAAGATCCGACCTTATTTGTTTTTACATATCAAATATTGTTTCTTTTCAATTGTAAGCATCTAAATATATGCAATTCAGTATTGTTAATTTGCTTGTTAATTTATTTCACATTTTCCTAATGGAACGTACCCCAGCCACCATCACTATCTATTGAAAAATAGTTTGATTTCTATTTTGAACTAAAGAAAAATTGTTTAATTCCTAACCTACCAAGTTGAATTTTATGATACCATATTTATAAAAGAATTCCTATAAAATCAAAACAGAAAGTATAATCTCTGAGCAAGAATGTCTAAATTTGAAACCAAAACAAATAAACAAAGAAACAAATAACTGAACAGCAATGAAATGAATAATTGGAAAAATAGGGGGCTGTTGAGCAGTTGAGTGTTGAAATTATGAAAGTTGATTGTCCAATTAGTGAAGCAATCTTTTGATTAATCCTTTTTAACAAATCTTTTTTCCTGATTCTGCTGCACGTTAATTTAATTTGATGGAGACTTTTGAAAATCCTAAAAACGTGAGAAACTTAGTTATGAGGGCCATTAGCTTATTAATTATTTGAGTTTAGGTCTCTTGACAATGTTTGGCAAAATAAATTAAGTTGGTGTTGTTATTGGAGGGTGCAGTGTTTGGCTAAATTTATTTAAAAGATTTTATAAATTTTTACATCTTAGACGAGATCGTTTTTATATAAATAAATATTATTGATTATAAAAACAATATTGTCGAAGTATTTTGATCATATTTAAAAGATTTTATAAATTTTCACATTTTAGACGATAACTTTTGCAATTTTTGGATTCTACTGGGAAAAATATTTTTTCAGAAAATATGTACATGTTATCAAGTACAATTGACAATTAGTAAACACATGTATAGTGATTATAACACTTATATTGCCACAATGATATTTGACAATATATGTGTTGCCACTTGTCACTGAGTTTTATTATACATGTAAGTATGAACAACATTAATTGAGATACAATTGTCATCACCTCTTTTTTCTATTTACTATTTAGAAATGACTCACTACAAGAAAATTTCAGTTTATCGATAGAATTTACCGACGTAAATGATTTTGTCACTAAATTTTACAGTTACCTACAGAATACCTACAAAATGAAAAGTATTTTTTCCCCAAATTATATAGCAAATTAATTACCAACAAATCACCGACAATTTTAAATTTACTCACAGAAATACTATAGGTACCTACCAATATATTTAAATTTTGTTGATAAATATTTACCTCAATGATTTTACCTACAACGATTTTACCTACACTTTACGCTTATTTTATAATTTTTTTGTAGTTAAACCAAAATTTTCTTGTAATGACTATTATACTAAACTAAATAAAAGTTATTATCAATCAATATATGTTATATTAACAGTTAACATATTGTCATTAAGATAATTTTTCTTCCAATACTATCTAGGGGTTAAATCATATTTTATATAATATAGTTTTAGTTGTTACCTAATCCTCTGTTGGATAATGTGCTGAGGCAAATTTTTAGAGCCAATCAAATCATCTGATATTATGATGAGAGCCCCATGCAATGTACGGGCTATTCTATTGATAGGTGTTGGTCCTTCGGGCCAAGAAGAAATGTGGGTCAAACTAAGACGAAATTTATCATTGAGGCAACTATTTTTGAGACTCAAATTTTAAAAATACACATGAAATGACAAGGTTAGGTAGATTTTTGGGCCACATAGGTGCAATATTTTCGGGCCTCTAAAATTACAACCCGGCCCATGAAAATACTATTTGACACCTCTCGATAATTAGATATTTGTATTCATATTAACCCATATTGAATAGCACTGTAATAATGGTGATCGAGTTCCATAAAAAGTTGCATCATCAATAATGGATAAGTTGTCTTGACGGTATACGTGAGATTATTTCCATATATATAGATTTGAATATAACATAAACATTGGACACGTTAAAATGTACCGACTCATTATAGATATGTAAATTTTACAATATAATCGAAATATATAATTTTCAAATATAATAACTCATTAATATATTTTATATATCAAAGACACTCCTTACATATTTTTTCCAGTTTGAAATAACATTATATTATTTTTCATCATTTATAGATAAAATAGTATAGTACAATTACGAAGATCGAGCCAGTAATGCAGATTCATTTTCATATTTTTGTTTAGATATTTTAGAATTTATTTGATACAATATTTAATGCTGATAAATAATATATAAATTAGATTGTTAATACATGCCAAAATTAAAAAAAGACAAAATTAATGAGAAATTAAATAATATCGGTCAACAAACTATTTTTTCTTGTTTTTTATTTTTCCAAATTTATGTGTATAGTATTTAATACTAATTAGACATAGCTAAATTAAAATGTATCTAGATTGGCCACCCTTCCTCCTAAGAGTCAAATTACCCAATTTGAGGGGCAAAATCATGGAAGTGATGCTAAACAGGAACATTAACAATAAAATAAGAGACCAATCATACACTGCTACAAATTAATGAAGCCATCACTATTAGCATGAATAAATAAAATAATCATAAATAATTATTCATTTTTTTACTATATACAAATATAAATTAAATCAGCTGAAAGTAATTGGAGCTAGGATCCACAATGAATTAATTATTATTTAAGTCTATCTATATACTGGATTAGCCAGCAGAGATATTTATTCTTTGTCTTTTAGACATAAGGTCTATTGGAACTCTTAGCTACATCACCTTCCGTAGAACAGCACAAGTGACAAATCAAATACTCAAGATAATAACCAGTTCCCTACCACTCCCATTTCATTTATTCAAATAAATGTTACAATAAAACAAAAGAAATTGTACTACTGATAATCTGATATATATGTCTTGACTATATAAAATAGAATATGAAATCTGAACTAAGAACAATGTTTAAGGAATTGTCAATAGCGGATCGAGTGTGGCGCAAGTGGTTTAATATTCAATGTCCCAAGTTTAATATACACCGAGTTCGATCCCCACCGCACCCACCCAATCAAGATTTCTCATCCCTTTGATCAAGGTTGTACTGAAAACAATTGTCAGTAAATTTATGAATTATGGATATAATATACTATTGATTGAGCAAATAAAATACACAATTCAAAATGACATATGTTGGAAATTTGGTTTTGATAAAGCGGACGTCGACCCGACTTTGACCAAATTTTCGGTGGCTAAGAATTTAATTCGGAGGAATTAAATTGTGAATTGTTAATCTACCTTTCGAGTAGATATTTGTAGTATTTTATATTTCTCAAAACCGAATTTCGGTGATGAGTGAGAAATTAATACACGAAGTTGGCCACGCGATTGGGTAGGGGCAAATTGTACATCACAAATTGTACACGTCCGGACTTGGCCTACCTTGTAAATATGTTGAGTAGGTTCATGAGCAATCCAAGCCACGAGCATTGGAAAGCGTTAACCAAGGAGTTAAAATACTTGAAGTATACCTTGGAGTATGGGCTATACTACTTGAGATATCCGATTGTACTTGAAGGGTATAGTGATGCTAGTTGGATTTCGGATTCGAAAGATTCTTATTCTACTAGTGGATACATATTCACCATTGCGCGGGTGCAAGATCGTGGAAGTCCACGAAAAACGTGTATAGCTCGGTCCCACCATGGAATCGAGTTTATAGCTTTGGATAAAGCGGTGAAGAAGCGAGTTGCTTGAAACTTTTTGCAAGATATTCCATGTTGGAGGAAGCCTTGTGCCTTTTGTGATGATTCACCGTGATAGCCAAACGGCTATAGGAAGAGGCACAGAGCAATACGTATAATGGTAAGTCTGACATGATTCATCGAGAGACATAATACCGTTAGACAATTGATCTCAAATGGTGTGATGTCAATTTACTATGTAAAGTCAAAAGACAATTTGGCGAGATCCTTTGTGAAAAGGATCAATCGAGATCAATTGTGTAAATTGCTAGAGGGAAAGGGCGTAAAGTCCACAAAGTAAAAATAACCATCATAGTGGTAACCCAACCATGATGATTGGAGATCCCAAGAACTTGGTTCAATGGGAAAACTAAGCTATGAAGGTTAAGTTGTAACCCTTGGAAACAATGTTTCAACCCATCCCTAGAGAAGCAATGCCAAGTGTTGAACACCGCAAGTTGTGGTGAGGCTAAGTCATTTGACTTTTAATGATTCCTACACCTCGTTGAGGTTGAGTATGGCAGATACTCGGATATGAGATCACCTATATAAGTGAGAAGTGAGGGCCGCTTCAAAGTAACACTTATGAATCCAAAGTGGTGTCCACGGCCGTAAAAAGACACAAAAACGTGAGAACAGGAGGTGTTGAGACCTTACGTTAATCTTATTGTCTCGGTATACACCGTGGAGGAATAGTTCAAGGCATTACGTCCACTAGGCCGCCAAAGTGTACCCGATAGTATTAACTACGGAAGGTTCAAAGCCACAAGCTACATTTCCGGATGCAGATTGTCTCTTGAGGATCAAGTTGCGTGCCTACATTCATGCATGCATTAATTTTCACTCATGTGGGGGATTGTTGGAAATTTGGTTTTGATAAAGCGGGCGTCGACCGACTTTGACCAAATTTTCGGTGGCTAAGAATTTAATTATGGAGGAATTAAATTGTGAATTATTAATCTACCTTTCGAGTAGATGTTTGTAGTATTTTATATTTCTCAAACCGAATTTCGGTGATGAGTGAGAAATTAATACACGAAGTTGGCCACGCGAATGGGCATAATTTATCCTAGTATAAATACTTTAGAAGGTGTTATTGGTTGGATATACTATAACATAAGTGTATGATCACAAATGGGCTCTTGACAGACCGACCCTTTGGGCTCGGGTTCGAGTTCGATTAGTTTTGTAACTTGAAAAAGGGCTTGGCTCAAATTCAAGTAATCTGTGGGCTGATGAATTTAGACATTGGAGGTGTCCAAGTTCATGTGTGGATGAATCTGACATTGGAGAGTGTCTGGTTCATGTGGCTTTTGAAGTTTGTAACTCCTCAAGTAGTGGTCATAAGTAGATGCTTGTAACTCATGGGAATTACATATGGTTAAATGCCCACTCTATTTAGCTTTAATTCCCTACAAGTGTTGGAAATGATGGCCTTATATAAGTCTTAGGCTTTTTCTTTGCTAGGAGGAGTTAGGAAGGAAGAGATGGAGTTAGTATACACGGAAAAATCGCATATCTCTCGCATATTTTTCAAGTGTCGGTAAAAGTTTCGTAACTTTTCGAAGAACATTTTCTAGAACACTTCCTTCCTCGCACTCGTGTCTAGCAACCGATTCTCGCTCCTTCGAGTTCGAAAGGTGCCTTTGTGTCGGGTGCTCACGCACACATAGGAGGTAAAGCCGTTTTATCTTTGGGGACATTACGTCAAACCGTGAGCACTAGCCGGGCGTATTTGTCTTGCGGATAGATTTCTACTCGACTCGACTTTTGTTTTTCAAGTTACAGTTTCATGCTTCCGAGTTGGAATCCATTCAAGACTTGTTATAGTTATGTTTTACATTTCTTTTAATTTTATGTTTCTTTTTATAAGCCATCTTGAAGGCTTTTCCCGTTGTAACCATTGTAATATTATTTCCAACAACATCTGTGCAAAAGACGGAATCTAAAAACTAATTAAAGCCCAAAAACTGATCAAAATCCTAGTCTAAATCACAGGAGAGACAAGTTTCAATATCCCTGTGAAATTTAGCAAGAAAAGAAATAGTGGGATTTTATGATGTCTCATCTTTAATTAACTTTTTTTTTTTTTTTTTTTTTTACTTTGAACTTGTTTGCCTAGGCACTAGGTAATTATAAATTATAATTAAATTAACCATGTTCTCATTTTTCTTTGCTAATATATATACTTGATAATTGATAGTGATTGTCTTTCAATGCCACCCACAAATACACACGCACTTATATATATATACACACACATAAAAAGAGCAGGGATAATTACAAAAACACACCTGAGATTTGGGCTAATTATGAAAAAAACCCTGAGATTACTTAAAATTACAAAAACACCCGAGTTTTTATTTTGTCTTAAATTAAGGAATAAACTGTAATATTTCTATAAAATTCAAGGAGGTTTTTGAAATATTTTTGTTTATAATCAAACTTTAAGGGCTTTATTATAATTTTCAAAAACTTCTGTTTTTTTGTAATTAGCCCAAATGTTAAGAAATATTTGTAATTATCCCTTATACTTAATACACTTAGTACCATTAAAGGAAGAAAATAGTCTTGTCAAATGAAGAAAAAGGAAAGCACTTTGATTGGCCCATATATACCTTTGTCTCAATGGCCTCTTCATTTGATTTCCCTAACTCAATCAAATTCATCCTCATTTCATTCCCAACCCAAATTATAAAAGTTCAATTTAATTTAATTCCCTTCAACATTTAATTTCTCACAACAATTTTCATAAAAAAAAAAGATGATGCCCAATATTGATCCAGGTGGAGAAGCCTCATCATCCTCGTCATCAAGAGTACCATCAGCTTCATCTTCAGCCGATCATCATCAGCCGGCGGCTCAGCCGAGCCGCTACGAGTCCCAGAAACGGCGCGACTGGAACACCTTCGGACAGTACTTGAGGAACCAGCGCCCCCCGGTGGAGCTGCCCGCTTGCAACCACAGCCACGTCATGGATTTCTTAAGATATCTCGATCAGTTTGGGAAAACTAAGGTTCATTTACAAGGCTGCCCGTTTTTCGGGCAGCCGGACCCTGTGGGCCCCTGCGGCTGCCCGTTGAGGCAGGCGTGGGGCAGCCTCGACGCGCTCATCGGGCGGCTTAGGGCGGCGTACGAGGAGAACGGCGGGTCGATGGAGACGAACCCATTTGCGAATGGGGCGATAAGGGTTTATTTGAGGGAGGTGAGAGATACTCAGGCCATGGCGCGTGGGATTCCATATAAGAAGAAAAAGAAGAAGAAGAGGAAAGCTATGGACTCCATTTGATGAATGGTGCTTAAAAAGCTTTGAATATGGTAAAATTTTGCTATATATGTATGTATATTTGGGGACAAAAACTCACGGTCTCGCGGATTAATTTCGTGAGAACGGATCCTAAAATGATCCGTATTAACTAATTCATTTGGATTTGGAGATAAATTGCTCTGGTTTGTAAAATGAATTGGATACGTCTCATGAATTTTAATCCGTGAGACGTTCTCACATGAGACTTAGTCATATTTGGGAAGTTATTTTTATCAGTTGATTTTTATTTAATTTACTTCTGCTGTTTTTTTATTTTTGATCTTGAACTTGAAGATCATTTTGATCATGTGAAAACATGTAACCTTTTTTTTCCCCCCCCCACCTTTTTTGGATACATAAGATATAAACCAAATTTGCTATTTGGTGTGACAGTTGTAGCATCATCTAGTACTGGAAAAAAATTCAATTTTTGGAAATGAAAATCCATATTTTCTTGGACTTGAAGAGAATATCTTTATCAAGAACCCTATCCCTAAGCTAGCCCACCTGATCTTAAACCCTAATTTGCGTATTTTTTTGGATTTAAAGAAAAATATTACAAGCTAAGATAATTTAATTATTTGAAAGCACGTAGATAAAAAAAGGAAATTAATAGGAATCACACATCAGTGATATTGTGGTTTTCTGGATTTAATTATATATAAAATCAATCAAATCACATATTAATTAATTAAGGTTTACTTTTGTCCAATATTTTGGTTGTGGGATTCCGCACGATCTTCTGTCTCTACTCATGGATTTCTCCTTCATTGTGACCTCATTGCTAATCTCACACACACACACATATATATAGACACATATATATTGAGCATATTAATATATACATGAAATTAAATACTATAAAACATATATGGCACACGTCAATTATTTTACATATATATGTAATTGGTTAATTTCTCCATTACATCATTAGCAGCTCAGCTTGAGTCTGATCCTTTGTGAATTCTTCTCCTCCATTGCGTACGTATGAATTGTTTGTATTTCATTTTCAATGATCAAAATTAGTACTATACTAATATATAATGTCCTTTTCTTTTATAAAAAACAAAAGTAGAATTATTTGTCCTTTAGTCTTTTTTAATCTACAAGATCAGGGTGTGAAGATTCTGTTACTAAATCAGGTCTAGTGCATCTGACCAGTTGTTGAACAATATTTCCTAATTAACATAATTATAATTTATAGTTAATTGATCACTAAATTATATATGTATGTGTACATGTGTGTGTGTGTGTTTAATTTTTTTCCCTTCCATTTTTAAAAACTAAAAAAATATTTCTCAATCGAAATCGATCAATAAATTGTATATACATAATCAAGAACTGTGTTTTTTCTTTCTTTTTTTTTCTTCCAATTGATTATAACATGACACATTCTTGATTTTATTATAATGTAGGTAGCTAGGATTGTATATGTCTTTTTTTTTTTTCTTTTTTTCGGTTAAGATATTTGCTCATATTGAACTCCACTTAGTCCCATCAAATCCTGCCTTATATATACACTTTAACTAATTGTGTGCCCTTAGAGATTTCATTCAATTTGCCAACATAATTATATAAGGTACGTATAAGTCAAGAGATTAATTATTTTATATTGTACGTTGTCTACGGGACGCATAGCCATTATCCTGAACTTAATTATGTAAATATAGAGTTGTGTTATAGAACAACAATTTAAGAACACAAGAGAATTATTATAGAACTATCAAAATATTAAGAAATAAATATTAGAGAGAGAAAATATTGTAGAGAGAAAGTAATTCTTTCTATTTCTCTTTGATATTGTTGTGTGTAATTTACATGTAAAACTATGGCATATTTATAGCCAAAATTCACCTACCAAAATTTATTTAGTAGTTGCACATGTGAAAAGAATTTTCAACTTTAGACTACAAATATTGTGCTAAAGTCCATATTGTACAAATTCAAGATTCTACAATTTATTATAACACTCCCCCTTGGACGTAGCACTGTAGTAAGTTGAATGAGTATGCCTCGTTAAAAACCTCACGTCGGAAAAACCCTGTGGGAAAAAATTCGGACATAAGGAAAAAAGAGTACATTCTCAAATCCTGACTTGTGCATAAGCTGCCTCGTTAAAAACCTTAAGCTGGAAAAACCCAATGGGATAAAAACCGCAAAAGGAAAAAGAGTACTGACGCACAATATATTCGCTCCCCCTGAAATGTAGAATATTAGCTGCATAACTTGATCCATTAATCTTGCTTCATATTGACTCTTCTCATTCCAATGCCGTAAACTAGTTTCTCGAATGTTGACGTCGGCAAGGATTTTGTAAATAAATCAGCAAGATTGTGGCGGAGCGAATCTGAATATCCACCTCTCCATTTTTCTCGAGTTCATGTGTATGAAAAAACTTTGGTGAAATATGCTTGGTCCTATCACCTTTTATGTAACCTCCTCTTACTTGTGCTATACATGCCGCATTATCCTCATAAATAATAGTAGCGATGTAATAACAGAATCGCTTCAATCGACAACTATTTCGAATATGAGATATAACGAGATCTTAACCAAATGCATTCTTTGTCGGCTTCATGAAGAGCAATTATCTCGAGTGATTAGAAGAAGTAGCCACTAATGTTTGTTTGGTAGATCGCCATGATATAGTCAGTACCATTATAGCAAAATACATAACCGTTGTGGCCGAGCTTTGTGTGGATCTCGATCTATATCCCGCATCAATAACCAACTAATCCAGAGTTAGTGGATTCCTTTGAGTAGAATAACCCCAAATCTATAGTACCACCGAGGTATCGAAAAATATGTTTAATACCATTCCAAATGTCTTCTAGTTGGTTCGAATCAGATCGCGCAAGTAGATTGACAAAGAAAAAAAAGCGATATCCGGTCTTGTGCATTGTCTTAAATACATTAATGCTCCAATAGCATTTAGATAAGGTACTTCAGACCTAAAATCTCTTCATCGGACTCCTTTGGTCGAAATGGATCTTTATTTGGATCTAAACTTGCGACCATAGGGGTACTCAAGAATGATTATTTTCCATATTAAACCGTTTGAGCAATCTTTTTGTATAAGCGATTGGTGGACAAGTATTCCATTATCTTTATGATCTAGCTCAAGACCAAGACAAAGTTTGGTTTTCCCAAGATCTTTAACCTCAAACTCTTTCTTTAGATATTCAAATTAGATTAGATAACTCTTCGGGAGTGCCAATCAAATTCATGTCATCGATATATACAAATATGATAGCAAATCCGATTCGATCTTTTAATAAAAATGCATGGACAAATAGGATTATTTTTGTAACCTTCTCTAGAAAGGTATTCATTCAAATTATGATACCACATGCGACCATTGCTTTAACCCATACAACGATCTTTGCGGTTTGATCGAGTATATCTCACGAGGAGTGTCCGACTTTGGCATTTTATATCCATCGTGGATTTTCATATAAATATCGAATCCAATGAACCATATAGATATGCGTTACTACGTCCATTAGACGATATCCAAACTTTCATGGACAACCATACCAATGAGAAAACGGGCGTGATTGTATCCATCACGGTGAATATGTCTCATCATAATCTATCCTGTGTCTCTCGAGAGAATCCTTGAGCTACAAGTCGGGCTTTATATCTCACGACCTCATTTTTCTCATTTCTTTTTCGAACAAATACCCATTTGTATCCTATGGGCTTTACATTGTCCGAGTTCGAGTAATTTTCCCAAATACATTTCGTTTCTCCAGGAAGCTAACTCGATTTTATTGCTTCCTCCCACTTAGGCCAATCAGGCCTTTGACGGCATTCTATTATTGAATGTGGTTCACTATCATAATCATCATCAATGATTTCTTGAGCAACCGAGAATGCAAATTTATCATTAATGATTATTTCATTTCGATCCCATACCTCATTACAATAGCTCAAGGGTTCTCGGTGCTATCGAAATTTTTGTCCGAATATTTTCTGATATATTAGGCTCTACAGATTCATCAGGAGCTTGCTCATTAGTATCAATTTTTCCTTTTCTTTTTCGAGGAACAGTATCTTTTGAGCCAATAGGTCTACCACGTTTTTGACGTGGGATATTATCATTCATTTTCTTATGTTCTTCAGAACAATAATCCTGGCCGAACATTCGCGGCGGAATATGAGACCTTATAACTTTACTAGCATCATTAAATGCATCGGAAGTTTATTGGCAATATTCTCAAATGAATGATTCTACTCACCTCACTTTCACATTTAGGAGTACGCGGGTCCAAATAGGATAAACTTTGTTCATTCCAGAGAGATTCTCAACTCGGCTTTTGCAACACATCTTTATCATTTTCCATTGACGGAAATGTTGTTTCATCAAAATGACAATCCGCAAAACGAAGCGGTAAATAAATCTCCGTTATTGGTTCCAAATATCGAATAATTGATGGAGAATCAAATCCAACGTATATACCAAGTCTACGTTGTGGACCCATTTTTGTCCTTTGATGAGGTGGAATCGGCACCAACAAAGATACCCAAAAGACGTAGGTGTGAAATATTTGGCTCAAAACCAAGAGTTAATTGCATGGGGAATGCATATGATAAGCGAGGGCGTAATCTGATAAGTGCTGATGCATGTAATACTGCATGACCCCATGCTATACTAGTGAGCTTTGATCTCATTAATAATGTACGAGCAATGACCGAACTCGTTTAATTAGGGATTCTCGCCATCCCATTCTCGAGTATGAACATGTCTTTCTTTGGATGTTCAACATTAATTCCCAGTCTTTGCGCAATATTCATCAAAACTTTTTGATGTAAACTCTCCCAAGATTATCCATTCTTATATTCTTAATAGGATAATCAGGGAAATGTGCTCGGAGTTTAATAATTTGCGCTAGTAATCGAGCAAATGCAACATTTCTAGTAGATAATAAGCATACGTGTGACCATCTGCATGATGCATCTATTAAGACCATAAAATATCTAAACGGTCCACTTGCTGGATGTATTGGTCCACAAATATCACCATGAATACGCTGTAAAAATGATGGTGATTCATAACCAACCTTTTCCATTGAAGGTCTAGTAATGAGTTTTCCTTGTGAACACGATTCACAGAAATAATCTTTCGAAATCAACATTTTTGTACCTTTCAATGGATGTCCATTGGTATGCTCAATAATCCTACGCATCATAGTAGTTCCTGGGTGTCCTAGGCGATCATGCCATAACCCAATTATATTAGGATTCACCAGCTTCCAAGGCATGGTGGCGTAGGATTCGAAAGCTTTAATTGGAATATAATACAATCCAGAAATTGTCGCTTCGAATTTCTCATGGACGTTCTTCTTGCCCATTTTATATGATGTGATACATAGACACTCTTTATCATGGTCATTTAGTGTCTCTAAATGATATCCATTATCACGCACATCTTTAAAACTTAGTAGATTTCTTTTTGATCTACTAGATAATAATGCATTTTCAATCTGCAGGATTGTACCATTAAGCAATATTAATGTTGCATTCTGAGCCATCAATAATCTCAACAGACCCGATATAGTTGTAACTTGTGCCTTGCATTTTTACACTCGAGAAATATGATTTACTCGTTAATATTGAGTGCGTTGTTGCACTTTACAAGTAGACAATAATCTCTCTTCTCGGTGTTTCCCATATACACCTAATATAACATTATTGAATTAATATTATACAATTATGTTTATGATTTCATATTTATAAAAAAAAATCGATCATCATGAAACATTAAATAATAACATCGAGGCATAATAAAAATTTAAATATAAAAGATTTTATTCGAAATCATAAATGAGATAGACATACATAATCATCTAACTATTACATGTTAAAAATAATTGCCCATGCTAACAAAGGAAAAACCATGAAGATATGAAGATTAATCATAAGCCAAAAATGCTCCTGGAGGATATTCCCAAACAAAAAGTAAGATAATGTTCAAATTGACCAATGTAATGAGATAAACTACAATTAAGTTAAGCATTTTCTTGAAATGGAAGAAATGTGAATTTTTTTTTTTAGAGAGATGGGATAATATGTATGAATTTGTTGAATGAAATATTGGTATATTTATAGATAAAAATCACTTTTTCATAGCCGTTAGTTAGCCGTTGGGGGAGAAATTTTGAATTTGAAATTTGTGAATGATTTAGTGGAATTATAATGATATTTTGTGATTGAATAATAAACACAAATATTGTGATAAAAATATCATTCATATAAAAGTTTAACCCGAAATATATCTTTCCTGGAAATACATATAAGCACAATCAAAATATTCTCACTTTTACAATACCAACAAAATTACTTAAAACTAATTTAAAGCATACATATTATTGATTAAACATTTCCATCACCAATTAAGTGATCAATCCTCCCTTCCTCGGATGCTCAAAGAAATCACCACATCCGGATGTGTAATATCCACATTCAAGTCATCAAAATTATTCGGGATGATCGGAAGTGAAATTTGCTTGACATTTTTATCTTGCTTGCGAATTGATGCTTGATAAAGCTCCACCAAATGTTTGGCCGTTTGACAAATCGTGACCCGATGACCTTTTATTCCGCATCGGTAACACTTCTCTCCACCATTCTCCGGATTTTATCACTTTCTCTTTTCCTTCTTATCATTTCTCGCTCCACTTCAGGTTGTTACTTGTATTTCCGTGATTTGAATTATTCTCGATTGTCACGATTATATGGAGTAAATCTTCCACGACCACGGCCACGATCACGACCACGGCCTCTCCCACGACCTCTAAAATTATTAACATTTTGAGCTCTAGTCGCATTCACTTCAGGAATGGAGTAGAACCATGGTCGGATTCGTGATTTTTATTAATAATTCATTATTTTGTTCGCCACAAGAAGGCACGAAATCAAGTCGAATATTTCGTGAAACCTTTTTCTCGATATTCCGCATGAGCAAACCCGAAGCATGAAAAGTAGAAAGTGTCTTTTCGATCATATCTCCATCCGTAATACTATCTCCACATAATTTCAATTTTGAAGAAATTTTAAATAACATGGAATTATAGTCACTTACGGATTTGAAATCTTGAAACCTTAATTTTATCCAAATCATATCGGGCCTTTGGAAGTATAACCAACTTCGGTGGTCATACCTTTCCTTCATATTTTTCCAAAGGATAGATGGATCTTTTACCGTAAGGTATTCTATTTTTAAATTTTCATCCGGATGATGACGTAGAAAAATCATAGCTTTAGCTTTATCTTGTGCAGATGCATTATTTCCTTCTTTTATAGTATCACCCAAACCTTTAGCGTCTAGATGAATTTCAGCATCTAAAGCCCATGACATATAATTTTTTCCAGCAATATCAAGAGCAATAAAATCGAGTTTTGCGAGGTTAGCCATAATAATATTTTAAATTAAGAAATGAATAAAACTTACCGTACTCACCAAAAACTTTAACAATCGGTTAGAGACTCGTCGATAACGTGTTATAGAACAACAATTTAAGAACACAAGAGAATTATTATAGAACTATCAAAATATTAAGAAATAAATATTAGAGAGAGAAAATATTGTAGAGAGAAAGTAATTCTTTCTATTTCTCTTTGATATTGTTGTGTGTAATTTACATGTAAAACTATGGCATATTTATAGCCAAAATTCACCCAAAAAATTTATTTAGTAGTTGCACATGTGAAAAGAATTTTCAACTTTAGACTACAAATATTGTGCTAAAGTCCATATTGTACAAATTCAAGATTCTACAATTTATTATAACAAGTTGTTATTTTTTTACTTTATTTTTTTCCTTCTTGATGTTCTACACACACACACACACACACATATATATATATATATATATATATATATATATATATAGTTGATGATCTATTTGAGTGTTAAGTGGCATGGGAAGACTCTTAGGTCAAAATTGGGAAGGATTTTAATCAAAATACACTCATAACATGCTTAAAAACATCATAATTTGATGATGTATTATTAATTCTGCACTACAAAATAATTGTATTGTGATTACTTTGATTATAAATCACTACAACCTACGAAAAATATGTAGGTATTTATTAAGAAAATTATAAAGTGTTGGTAAAATCATTGTAGATAAAATATTTACCTACAAAATCTAGAAGTGTTGGTAAATAAATACCTACCAAAATTTGTCGGTAATTGAAAAACTGTCGGTATAATTTGGGGAAAAATGATATTTTTTATTCTGTAGGTAATTGTAAAATTTAGTGACAAAATCATTTCTGTCGGTAAACTGGAATTTACTTGCACTCCGAATTTTCGATTATAAATTGTGTTTTGCATCCTCTATTATAAATTTGACATTGAAGATGTTTATACTTGATGTGTATTGTAAATATTTAAAATATTGTTAACAATGAAACACAATTTGAAATATATGATTTTGAGTCAGTTATACGTGTAGGCCTTTATGTTAATTAAGGGGCATTACCTAGTTTGGTTCATTTTATTTTATGTTTTTTTAGCTCGTAATAGTAATGAAATTTTGCCTTTGAATTGATGGTTACAAATTATGATTCATATAGCCGACTCCACATAGTGATAATGAAAAAAAGCTTAATTGTTGTTGTAGACTTGTACGTAGTAGTAATGAAATTTCATGTATATATACAAAATAACAGTTTGCCTATCGTTTGTTTGAAAATGCATCCTTGTCGTGCATTTGGGACGAACAATATTGAACCAAAGCCCTTCATGCTAATTTTCAAACCTTTTACTCATTCATTTTTCTACTTTGGAATTACTCGGGGTTCGAACTCCTGGTTAACACCCTTATAAAGAGTGAGTGATACCACTTGAACTACAAGTTCGTGGTCTAGGCTCGATGCCCCGATGTTAATATATATATATATTGATTACTCCCAAATATTACTTCTCCCCGCCGAGCACCTTCCTGCACGCAAACCACCACGACACACGCAAAAAAAGGGGCCGGAGGGGCTCCGCACTCCACTCGATGCTTAAGTCGATTTTGAGAAGGAAACAAAGGCTAGAGAGAGAAAAAAGTAATGTAACAAAAAATGGGATTAGGTTAGAATGAACCTGGGCTTGGGCCTTTTATACCTTAGCTCGGATTAGGGTTTCCGTAAAATCCGGGTTCCGTTACGATTTGGTGTCGTAGTCATCATTAGGTTAGGATCGATCTCATTAAAAACCCTAATTTTACGCCCGTAATACCGAGCTCCGATCTCTCGAACACGTCGACCCTTTGTGTTGATACAAAACCCTTTAAATCTTACAAGGCCTCCTCGCTCATACATCTCATAGCCCGAATCGACCTCTTCTTCTCAAGTCATGTTCAACTTTAACACGTCCACAATAGGTCGGCTCAACACTACCGACTCTACACAGTCGACTCAACACAACAATTTGAACTCGTGCCTTGACAGTCGGCCTAAGTTGATAGGCCCTATACCAATCTCCTGCCGTAAGCCTCCACGGATCGGCCCATTATTTAACGCTGACACCATCCTAAGGCTATGGGCCTCATCATTTCGGTCCAATGTCTTGGGCCTACGATTCGCCTGCACAATCATTTGCCCTTATCAATTATGTTTTGGGCCTATCAGTCGGCCTGCATAATTATTTGCCCTTATCAATTCCTCCCCCAACTATGGTTTGGTCCGCACCTCAACCATAGTTGCTCATAAACGAACCGACCTAGCATTTAGGGTCCGGCTTTTCATTTTCCCGCCGACTCTTGGCATTTGAAATTCTGCCGCCGCCTTTTGGCCTTTCGAGTACCGACACGCGGATTTGATTGATAAGACGTCATTTCGCCCTACCGACGCCTCGTGAGACCGTCAATCATCTCCTCGAAAATCGAGGCACCCTTTTGTCTTCTCTCCCCTTATAAAAGCCACTTTCTTCCTCCATTTTTCATTTTTCTTTCTTTCAGTTTTCGAAATCTTTCCCAGCAAATATTCGTCTTCTCCGGCAAAGATTCTCCAAGTTCCTAGAGTAGGCTTCCCAAAGTTTCACGGTCCAGACCATCTTCCTCCCTCAACCTCCTATTTCTATCCAAAGTAAGTAAACCTTTCTTCTCCACTTTTCTTTTCCTTTAAATATGGCTTCTTCTTCCTCTCACTCGACACCATCGGACCCGAAGCCGTCGCGACTTAGAACGGTGGGCAATAACGACGGGCTCGCTCCTCCGCCCCTTTCCTCGCGGAGTCCGTCCATCGGACCGGATGCGGCATCAATCTAGTTCGATTCGTGGTTGGGATTCCGATACAATAGAGATGCGAGGTCCGTGCTCGGTCCCTTACCCGTATATCCTCATGACTTTAAGGGGACCACCTTATCAACCCCAATCTTCAAACCCTTAAAAGAACCGCCCAAATTCCGTCCTCTTTCAAACTCTATCTTCCCAAAGCTCCGACCGACCTAACCGACCTCCACCCAATGCCCTATCCTTCTTCGTAGGTCAGATAGAGGGCGGCCTCCGATTTCCCATCCATCCATTTATGGCTGGGGTATCCGAATTCTCCCGGGTGCCTTTAAATCAACTAGCCCCGAACTCCTTCCGTATCCTAGCTGGCTTCATCATTTTGACTAAGTATTTAGACATAGAACCCACTCTAGATCTGTTCTTTGCCCTATTCCAAATAAAGAGCTCAAACACCAAGGGCCTTTTCTACATCACCTCCCGAGGTGATGCTCAGTTTCTAAGCAAGTATCCTTCCTCCAACAAATTTTGGAAGGACAAATATTTTTTCATTTCTTCTCCCCGAGCTTGGGGGTTTCCAATTGCTTGGACCTGGACCCTTCCACTTCAACGCAAACACAACCCCAGAGATCGGTCTCCCGATCTCCAGGCTCAGATAAATAAACTCACCTTGGTCAAGTATGACCTCTCTCGCCTTATCACCCCTTCTCTTCTGTACTATTTTGAGCTGAGCCCCATCGTGGCTCCCTTGCCTTGTGATATTGGTAATTGTCATTTTTGTAGTTACTTTATTTTATTTACTCACTAGCTAATCTTTCCTCTTTGTGCAGATATGTTCATGGCACAGATGGTTGCCGAGCTGGATGATGAGGAGCAAGCCATTGCTCCTGGCTCACAACCTCCTTCATCCAGATCTTTGCCGCCCCACGCCCGGAGGTCGCCTCCTCCACTTCGGCGACTGCACACGCTTGCCGCAGTGATGGCCGATCTTGCGGCCAGGGCTCAACCTCTTTCCGACCTCCTCCTCCCAAGAGGTCACCGTCGCACCAAAGACCAAAGACAGGGTCGCCAAGAGGGCGAAGAACACCCCACCTCATGCTTTTCTCTCTCTCTCTCGCACTCCCATTCATACGCCCAATCAAACCTTCTTCACCGGCAATTCCATCCTGAAGAACACCGATGGAACCTTTGCCATCCAATATGTTCGGGGCAACTCGCCGAACCCCGACCGAACCGCCATGGAGAAACTCGGTGATCTTTGAGGTGACTTCATTCTGCCTCAACCACTCCAAGGCCGAGGCACGAGTTGGTCGACCGATCTCCCGAGCTCGGGTTGGCTTTCTTGATCCTTCCCAAAGTGCCGAGCTCAACAATTCCAAGAAGGAGGCCATCCTATTTGGCTCGGGAGACTAAACTCCTCGAGGAAAACCGCCGATATAAGGACGGGGAAGAGGTCAACAAGGCTACGATGGCTTCTCTAGAGGACAAAATAAAGGCTCGAGACTGATTATGTTGACCTCAAGACCGAGCTAAATGATCTCCACTCGGATGTCTTGTTAATGTCGACCAAGCCCGAGCCAAGGCGTAGAAGCCGGCCGGCAAAGTTTCCTCACCTCCCCGGGGCTCTTCCATAGTTCGGGCCATCCGGAGAGGGTGAAGCAAGTTTTCCTAAGCTCTAAGGAATTTATCGAGTTCTCTCAGATTCGCCGCCATGGAGTACTATGGCTTTGCTTTTGACCAGCCGAGCTTCAACTCGGAAACGCGGTATCACTCCGGAGGATTCTGCCCGACCCCAAAGGCTTCCGTGTTTTCCGACGAGGCGGAGCGTCTCAACCTTGCTCCTGTGGGGGAGTTCAAAAGTTCTTATCTGCTCCTTTTATTCTCCACCCCTGCTCCCAGCTCGGCCGGTCCTTCACAAGCTCCTGGAGCTCAGTCATCCTCTCAGCTTCCTGCAGGTCAAGTTCAGGATATCCCAGATGACGATCCTGAACTCGCTCTCATAGACGATGTGACCATCTCCATGGATGATCTGAACACTGAGAATGTTCCCCCTACTACTTAGGAGTTTAGTTCTGCTTCTGTAATTTTCTCTCATGTACTTGTATTTATTTTGAATGATCAATAAAGTTTCTTCGCATTTTCCTTTCTCGACCTCTTGTCTGCTCTTCTTGTAATAATTTTTTTTTTTTTACAAAAAAGATTGGCATATTGTGCTCTCGTGGCCCCAAGTATTTGGAGACTAGCTCGAGCTGAGCTCCAAATACTTGTCTTATTTCAAAGGAAGCTGGCTCGAGCCGAGCTCCTCGCATGGCCTCGTGGCCCCAAGTATTTGGAGACTAGCTCGAGCTGAGCTCCAAATACTTGTCAGTCTTCAAAGGAAGCTGGCTCGAGCCGAGCTCCTCGCATGGCCTCGTGGCCCCAAGTATTTGGAGACTAGCTCGAGCCGAGCTCCAAATACTTGTCGATCTTCAAAGGAAGGCGCTCGAGCCGAGCTCCTCGCATGGCCTCGTGGCCCCAAGTATTTGGAGACTAGCTCGAGCCGAGCTCCAAATACTTGTCTTCTTTCAAGGAAGGCGCTCGAGCCGAGCTCCTCGCATGGCCTCGTGGCCCCAAGTATTTGGAGACTAGTTTGAGTGAGCTCCAAATACTTGTCGATCTTCAAAGAAAGCGGCTCGAGCCGAGCTCCTCGCATGGCCTCGTGGCCCCAAGTATTTGGAGACTAGCTCGAGCTGAGCTCCAAATACTTGTCAGTTTTCATCTTTTCTACTTTCCGAACTCATAGTGTGGTAGCGGATCATTTCATTCAAAACGAGTGGATTGATTACATCAGATATTTCTCTATTCTAGGAATGATATTTCTTCAAATTGCAACTGTTCCAAGCCCTCGGGAGTTTTCGACCTCCGATCTCTTCCAGCTAGTACGCCCCTCCTGCTAGTACCTTGACCACCCGAAGTGGTCCCTCCCACTTCGCATCCAATTTCCCTTTGTTTTTGCTAGCATCTGACCTTCTCAAAACTAAATCTCCGACCGGAAAGCCCTTTTCTTTACTTTCTTGTCATAAGCCGCTTTAATCCTTCCTCGTGTCTTTTCCATCTTGCAAAAATGCCATTTCCCTTTTCTCATTTATCGTATCCAATGCCTCTCGAATCAACAGCTCATTAATATTTTCATCAAAAGTCTGAACCCGATGTGTTTCCATCCCGATCTCCGTCGGTATGACAAAGATCCATACCATACACCAAGCTGAATCGGGCCTCGCCAAAGGTGGCCTCTTTCGGATTAGTTCGATAAGCCCACAACACCGAATCGAGCTCTCGAACCCACGCTCCTCCCGCCTTCTCTAGCCGAGCTTTCAATCCTTGGACAAGAATTCTATTAGTCACTTCCACCGCCCATTAGCCTGGGTGAGCCACCGAAGTGAAGTTTTGCTTGATCTTCATTTCCTCACACCAAGCTCGGATTTACGCCCCGCGAATCTGCGTCCCCATTATCTCGATATCAAGGCACAAGGCACTCCATACCGACACACTATATTTTGCCAAATAAATTTCATTCTCGCATCTTCATTTATCTTAGCAAGAGGTTCTCGCTCCACCCACTTGCTAAAATAGTCGATTGCCACAATCAAGAATTTCCTCGACCGCCGGAGGAAAAGGACCCACAATGTCAATTCCCCATTTTGCAAACGGACATGCCGAGCTCATCGCCATGAGTTCTTCCGCCGGTCGATGTATCAAAGGCGCATGAATCTGACATTTTTCACATGCTCTCACCAACTTCTCTGCTTCTCCTTTCAGGTAAGGCCAAAAATACCCCCGCCCCTAAGGACTTTTTTCATCAAAATTCTTGCTCCCATGTGATTCCCACAGCAACCTTCATGTATCTCTCTGAGCACATATGTGCCCTCTTCTCCACTCAAACACCTCAGCAAAGGCATAGAGAAGCCTCTCTTATATAACTTATCCCCGATAATGCAAAAACGTGTCGCTCGAATTTTCAGTCGAGCTGCTTCACGCCTATCTATCTGTTGGGAAGACCCTTCTTTTTAAGTAAGCTATGATAGCCGACCTCCAATCCTCTTTTTCTCAATCTCTCCGACTTCCAACCCCAACTGTTTCCTTTGCTACCAAAAGTGTGATCTGTTTAGCTTGATTCTCTAAGGCCGAATCGGCCAATTTTGCCGTAAAAATCCGCTCGACCATTTTCTTCCCTCGGGACTGACATATCTTGATTTCCTTCACTCTTCTTTCTAAAGTTCGATATGCTTCAACATACCTCTTCATCCTTTCTTCCGTAAAATCCGGATTCCGTTACGATTTGGTGTCGAGTCATCATTAGGTTAGGATCGGATCTCATTAAAAACCCTAATTTTACGCCCGTAATACCGAGCTCCGATCTCTCGAAACACGCCGACCACTTTGTGTTGATACAAAACCCTTTAAATCTTACAAGGCCTCCTCGGTCATCTCATACATCTCATAGCCCGAATCGACCTCTTCTTCTCAAGTCATGTTCAACTTTAACACGTCCACAATAGGTCGGCTCAACACTACGACTCTACACAGTCGGCTCAACACAACAATTTGAACTCGGGCCTTGACAGTCGGCCCAAGTTGATAGGCCCTATACCATCTCTCTCGTAAGCCTCCACGGATCGGCCCATTATTTAACGCTGATGACCATCCTAAGGCTATGGGCCTCATCATTTCGGTCCAATGTCTTGGGCCTCGATTCAGGCGCCTGATAATCATTTGCCCTTATCAATTATGTCTTGGGCCTATCAGTCGGCCTGCATAATTATTTGCCCTTATCATATATATATATATATATATACACATATATCTTGATATTGTCGTTAATGAATCCCTTTCATCACTTAAAAAAAAAAAGAAAGGAATAAATAAAGAAAAGAAAGTTATGGGAAAAGGGAGTATATATGTTTATGATAATTTGAAACCCGAGCTCAAATTCGATAAGCTTAAAGAATAATGAAATATATTAAGAATATCAACTTATTCGAGCTTGATTAAAATAATTGTGAAATTTTTCAAAAATGATTAAGATCACGTTAAATGAGATCATATACATGCCTAATGGTCCCATCAATTTTTACTATTACAGTTTAGTTGCACTGTCTCACAATTAAGTAAAAACAGTAAACTTATTTTTCCTTAATATAATTAATGTCGTGTTTCAACCAGGTGGCTTAGCCCATTTGCCACCACAAGAATTGTGGGATGGAGGTCGGGGTTCAAATCCTGCTCCATCAAATTGTTTGTGGGGTGGAGGTCGGGGTTCATATTCCTGCTCCATCAAATTGCTCCCCGGGGCATATGCGGTAGTGAAGATTTGGTGGGAACTCATCTTGAATAGCATCCGTGTGGGTTCGATTCGGGAGAGATCGTTATTAGTAGATTGGGGGTCGAACATAATTGTTCTCTTTACCTGGGAGGATCTCGGTTGTACGTCGCACCCGTCGAACACCGACGACCAGGTCGTGCACATCCGCGGTTTACCTTGGCGCGGCAGAATGAGGAGCGGAGTGTTTGTCCTCGGGCATAGTCGGCGTAGCGCTGGAAAGGCTGAGTTATAAAAAAAAAAAAAAAAAAAAAAATTAATGTCGTGTTTCTAAAAAGTTTAAAAAAAATGCTACACCTATACCTATAATTTTATATAAGATATATATCAAAGATGATATGATCATCCGAGGCCTATTTAAAATGAAACCTTGTCGACAAGAAATAATTGAGTTCCCTTCACTTTGAACTCATGAATAATTTGCAAAACTCATGATCATCTTGTTCTTTTTAACAATAAAATGTAGAAAAACTGAAATACTACAAAATCAATATAATACACTCAATTTCTTCTAACATAAAAACATCATCCTAAAGAAACAAAACAAAGCGGATAAAAACAAGAAAAAAACTCGATAGAATATTGAAAGTCCCAAATTTGGCCAAATTAAATGGCAAAAATCTCCATAGAGTAATTGTTTGCACGACCATAGAAAAGCGGATGACCAAGAATCTAGATTCTCCCCAAACCAGTAGATTTGACGAAGCAAATTCAAACTCATCAAAATCAAGCCAAATAATCTTGGTGAAAACACTCATACAAGAGAGGGAGAAGAAAACTTCCACTCACAAAGAGGGAATAACCTACTCCCACAAAAGTAAAAACTCTACTACCATAAGAGAGAAAAAACATAAAAACAAAAAAATAAAACAAAGAAAAGTGTTGGCCCCCTTATACTATCTTTTAGACGACGTAGCAAACAAAATACAATTGTCAAAGTAACGTAACAAAATATCAATACATAAATCTATATGATTGATCAGCACAATAAATTATGTGTGTTAACGGAAAAGAAAGTATTCATCATAACAAATAATTGAATAAATAAGTAACAAAATAAAAATAAAAATTTCTCGAAACGACTTATTACCCAAAATCAACCCCTTAAATTTATTGATGAACAGGGACTTCAAAGAGAATTATATATAAAGAGGCTAAAAACTCTACTCTAAATCAGCTAGGCCATATATACTTAAATCAACCATGACTATGATGATGATCACGGTCATGATAATCATATTATTTTTGGTTGCACATAAGATTTTAGCATTGGAAACCTTAAAAGATTCTTAAATTGTGTCCAATCAATAAAAGATGTTTACTTTTGAAAATGCAATCATTACAAAAAAAAATATATGCGGGACAAGGTTCAACTATTTTTAGTTTCCTACCATTGAAAAAAATAAAAAAGCAGTGCTCTAAAATATTTCTTGAAAAAACAATTATGATGTAAGAGCATCCCCAAGAGATCTACTCTTTAAATTTAAAGAACATCTTTTGTAATATAAAGAGCATTTTAAATTTAAAGAGTGATATTTTTTACATTTTCCAACATACTCTTTTTATTTGGCTCTTTATTTCAAATTTATGTTAATTTTTAGAAACTACCAATCAAAAGGGTCATTTAAAGTGCAAGAAATCAACAAGTTGGAAATTGGAAGTAACAAATCCTTTAAGAAATTAATTATAGAGAGTTGTATTGGCTCTCCAAATTTGAAGAGTGAAAATTCATTCTCTAAATTTTAAAGTTAAAATCAAGAGTTTGTTGGAGATAATTTTTGGTGGTTCACTCTTCAAAATAAAGAGTAATTTCTCAATTAAAGAGCCTCTTGGGAATGTTCTAAGGCTTCATAAATATATTTTCAATTCAAGGGTGTCTGTGTGTAGGGTTCTTACATAAGTGCACATAATGGTCATGGAATATATATTAGGATTATTGCATAGTTTAAGTGAGAATGTCCTAATTATTTTATATATGGAATACCAATTTTAATTATTATGGTATAACAAAGTGCATAGAATAAGAAACTTAATTTATATATGAGTGATGTAAAATAAAAGGAGAGATTAGACATCGTATGGATACTCAATGCCTTTGAACCAGTATGTTTTCTTTAAGGCGTAAAAGGGGAAATGAGATGCCCCGGAAGAGGAAGAGTGAAGGAATTCGAAACTGTTCGTACAATAACATATTTTTGACCACTTGAACTGTACCGAATCCCGCCTTGAACCACTATTGTGTTAAACTCAATTGTCCTTATCTTGATGTCTTTTTTTAAAAAAGAGGTCTTGTTTGTGGCATGACAATGGACAGATTAGATTTTTTATTATATTTTTACTTTCCATTTTGTGTTGCATATGTATAAATCTGAATTACGCGCATATATTACGCACATAAGACATATTTGTAGTAATTTGAAACGACCTATCACTCAACTCTATTAAATAAGTACATGCACTTACTTTGTATGTAGATACATTGACCAATACATATAATGAACAACAATAATTCTTTTTCTTAGCATCAAAAAACTTACAACCGATTACATATGTGTAAGAAACATTTGCAAGGTAACAAATCATAAACATCAAGAGATCGCGATCTAAAACCAAAATTTTAAAGCAAATTGATTCGTAGAATTAGAAAATCGCAATGAGTGCGTTGGACAAAAAAAAACATACCAATAAAATTAGTTTCGCTTCACGAATTATTGGATAATGACTTATCCGAATCTTCTAAACAAAAGACACATAAGGAGACAAACTTATTAAATTGAAACAAAAATCATCTATTGGAGACAAAAAAAAATCACATATACAGACAAAATACTTATTCATAAAGTGGGACTAAAATATTAAAAATCATTTCCCTAAACCTCATAGGGAAAAGGGAGGAAGAAGATGGAGAAGGGAAAGACTGATCAATAACATTATACCATAAGAGATATCATCAAAATTTCAAAATTATTATTATCAACAAAAACCCATTATATTGCCACCACGTATGGATTACATTGAAAATAAATAAATAAAAGGATCCCATTTGGGGAAGGATATTGAAAAAAGTAAAAGCATAATGGAGACCCCACTTTAGCATTCATTTTTCCATAGGTTCTTGCAAACTTTTCAAGCAGCAATGATGGGCTTAATAATTAGCGTCCAATTTAGTGTAGCTGGAATTTTCCTTGTATACTTCCATTTCCATTTCTCCGAGGTGTCGTATATTCTCTTTTGACGCCCAATTTTTCATCATTATTATTTTTTTCCTTCCAGATTTTGTCTTATTCTTGAATGCTCCACCATCCTCTGTTTTCTTTTTTTTTTTTTTTTTTTTGAATTGCGCTAACATATATAAAATCTCCAATCTTGTTACTTGTTAGTTTAAGATTTATACTTTTGTTCTTTTTTTTTTTTTTTTTTAAAAAAAAGGCTTTATACTTTTGTGAAGTTCAATATTCTCGTTTCACGTTACCATTTAATTGATTATAATTTCGAACCATTTGAAGAAAATAAAAATAATCAAATTTTATTTTACTTAAAAAAGTATCCTAAATAATATTTCTATTAAAACTTAAGGTACACAAATTACTTTTCTCATAAATAAAGATGCACGAAGACCAATATAAAGATTCGTAGCTGTAGCCATTGTGACGAGGTCCTAGGGATTTTATTGTGTACATTTTTATTAAGGATAATTACAGAAACACCCCAAAGGTTTCGGTTACTTACAAAGAAACCCGATTTTTTTAAAATTACAAAAATCCCTTGAAGTTTGTTTAATTCCGTCTTACAAATTCCCTTCATAAGACAACAACCTTTCAAATAGCCCCTTCGTATTTATAAAATATTATAGTTATTCCCTTAAATTTAAAACTGAATCAAATCTCAAGGATTTTTTTGTAATTTTCAAAATCCTATAGGGTTTTTTATGATTAGCCTAAACCCAAGGTGTTTTTTCCCCCAAATAACCCACAATTTAACATAAATAGCACTGGAAGATGTATTATAATTGTTGCAGAAAACATCTCCCATTCATATATATATACTGAATTGACCACATATAAGAAAATGGAATTGAATAGATAGAATCAATCAAAAACGCATGGCTCCCCAAGGCTTTACAATTACTAAGAGAATAATGCAAAATGGGACTTTAATACATAGATAAATATCAATTAAACTATGCTGCAAAAATCGAATAAGTTACCTCATATCAGGAATGAACAGCCTATTTATACAACAAAATTTCATCTCGCGCCACAAAATTCAACTCTCAAGCTACCAAATTGGGTGCCCCAACTGCCTGACCGTCGACTTGGGAATCAAAATTGAAGCTTCTTGCAACGTCAAAGAAATGCGCGACTGCTTCCTCAGGAGTACCAACAAGAACTCCATGGCCCAAGTTGAGGATGTGGCCCTTTGTCCCTGCACATTTTACAACCCTGACAAGCCACACGAATCTTGTCAGCTTTGCAATCAAGTTATCAACTTGAAACACATGACGCACTTGATCATGATTTAAGGGATAATTACAAGAAGTACCCTTAAAGTTTGACCTAATTACAAAAACACCCAGCTAACTTTTAAAATTACAAAAAGTGCGAGTAAAGTTTGATTCACTGTTAAAAATTAAGGGGATAACTATAATATTTTTATAAATATGAAGGGAACTTTTGAAATGTTCTTTTGTTTATGAAAGGAGTAAATGTTAGAACAAAATAAAACCTTAGGGATATTTTTGTAAGTTTGAAAGTTAGTTGGGTTTTTACGTAATTAGGTCAAACCTCAAGGGCACTTTTTGTAATTATTCCAAGATTTAAATGCTAATTGCACCATCAAGTCATGAGGGTCGATCAGAATAATAAATGGATATGGATAATTACAAACATTACCGTTGAGGTTTAGCCTAATTACCAAAAAAAAATTAGTTATCTTTCAAAGTTACAAATACACTCTTGACACATGTTTCTATTTTACAAATTGCACCTATTAAGGGGTAATTGTAACACAAACACACCTCGAGGGGGTATTCATAATTTAAGAGATAACATGATCTTTTCGTAATTAAGTTAAACTTCATGGGTAGTTTTTGTAATTATCCCTAATTGGAAGTAGACAGTATGGGCACAAAATGATAGTCTTAACTGCAGCCACAAATAAATGGGGCTTGTCGAATCATAATCAACTGCTTTTTGAGTTTATTTGACGAACCTTTCAATTTCGTTGGTTATGGCAGGAAGAGGAGAAAATAGATAGGCGGGGTCCACATTTCCTTGTATGCTAATATCATTTCCCAAGCGTTTCCTTCCATCGGCCATATCCACTGTCCAGTCGAGCCCAATTACGTCAACTCCAGTTCCTTTCATCCGTTCGAGAAGTCCGCCATTCCCATTGATATAGAGTACAAGTGGTGTTTGAGGGCACTTCTGCTTAACTACTCTTACTATCTGCATTCATAAATTTAATTGTTTTCAGTAAGGCAAAGGAGTCTTGAGGATACACTTATCAAGAAGAGCTTCAAGCAAATGCATTCTGGCTACACTAACAAATCACAGAGACATGAAACCCACCAAAAACCATAAAACATAGGGATAATTGCAAAAAAAAAAAAAAAAAAAAATTAGAAAACTTGAGGTTCGGGCTAATTACAGAGCAAAACTCAGAGGTTTTCGAAAATTGCAAAAAACCCCATGAGGTTTAATTTCGTCTAATATTTTCCCCCTTCATAAACAAAAAAACATATCAAACCCCTCCCCCCCCATATTTATAGAAATTATTACAATTACCCCTTATATTCAAGGCAAAATCCAACATTGGGGCTATTTTGTAATTTCAAAAGTCTCTGGATTTTTTTGTAATTAGCCCGAACATCAGGTTTTCTTTTTTTTTTAATTATCCCAAAAACAAAATACTAACGATTTCAAGTTGATGCAATTTAAAATCCCCTCATATTCAGGATTTTACAGCTCTTCTATGATAAACAAACTTATTTTCTAATCTCCAACTTTTACTTGCCTAAAGCACAAGTTTGAGTATATAAACTGGTGCTTGTTCATGAACTAAAATGTCAGCATTAGCCAAGCTGTCAACAAAACAGCAGGCAGGAGAAAACTGAATCAGACGAGAAAAACGGAAGTTACCTCATTTATATAAGGCTTAGACCACTGGTCCCACATATTAGGTGGCAATTGGCCACCCCATGAATCAAATATTTGTATGCAATGAGCTCCAGACTCCACTTGGAAGACAATGTACTCAGTTATTGCCTTCGTTAAATGAGACAGAAGACTCCTTAGCAAATCGGGTGATGTATGACACATGCTCTTTATTGTTGTATAAGTTCTAGTTGTCCCACCTTCGACTATATACGTAGCAATCGTCCAGGAGCTCCCACAAAGCCCAACACTGCAGCTTGGTCCCCTACCTAATATGGAAAGAGTTAGAAACAATACTTTCATAAATAAATGGGATAGTTACAAAAACTACCCTCGACATTTGAGCTAATAACAAAAAACCCAGAAAATTTTGAAAATTACAAAAATCCCCTTGAGGTTTGATTCTCGTATTACAATATACCCCTTCATAAACATAAACATTTCAAACACCCTCTTTAATTTTGTAAAATATTACAGTTACCCTTTTCAACAGAATCAAACCTCAGGATTTTTTATAATTTTGAAACTTCAATGGGTTTTTTTGTATTTACGCCAAACTTCAGGGGTATTTTTTGAAATTATTCCTAAATAAATATAGATCTCTAGACAAGGATTTTTCTTTCCAATCAAAGACTCACTTGTTTTCGCAAAATCCTAAGTGATTCCCCAACAAAATGTAGTTTCTCCAAATCAATCGGGTGCAATTTTTTCAAGTCCTCTTCCGAACGAATGGGAGATTGTATTACGGGACCTCGCACCTCTTCTATGTCAAAAGGAACACCAAACGCAGGTAGCGGAGTAAGTATGTCGGAAAATAATAACTCCATCGGGTCGGAAAGCTTCCCAAGGCTGCAAAGAAATTTGCACAATGAGATCAGTTGTCTCTGATCTCTCTCTGAAGGATGGATATTTCTCCGCAAGCTTTCTATAAATAGCCATATACCTTCCTGCTTGACGATCATCCATGCAGGAGGCCGGTTAACTGGTTCGCCTCTTGCGGCCTTGACCAAAAGAGGATCTGCTTCCAATCGGGAAAAATCAGAAGCAACACAACTGATTCAGAGACTCAATCGAACAATAAAACAATTCTGCAAGAATTCTCTAATTTTATATATTAAAATAATGCAACCATAATAAAAGTTCTCGCCGCCATATAAGAAGCCAAATGAGGAGAGACAACAAAAACTTCAATGATAAAATTCCCGTTTCTCTACTCTGTGCACCCCCATATCAAAACTTGTTTAATTTGTGGCAAAATTTCTCAAAAGGTATTCTACAATCTTCTTACTTATGTAGTGCTCATCAAACTTAAAACAAAAAAAAAAAAAAAGCAGGACAACAGCCCATTATTTTCCTGGCTCTCAACATTATTTTGTCATAAGATGAGAACCCAAAAGTAGGGGAGTAAACGAATCGAGTCAAGCTGCAATGTTCACGTTTGTTTGAATTTTTACCGAGCTTCAAAAATTGTGTTTAAGTTCGGTTTGATTATTAATTAAATCGAGCTTTAGTCTAGCCGAACACGAATCAATATTATGTTTTCTTTTACTAATCTAATCGAGCTCGAACCGAGATTTATAGTTTATCGAACGTAAAAATATGTTCAAGCTTGGTTTGATTTGTTAACGAACCGAGCTAAACCGAGCTTTAAATGATCAATCTCGAGTCGAGTATTCAAATAATTTGGTTCAATTTTCAGCCCTACCAAAAGCTAAAGCTTTACACAGTAAGATAAACACCACCAGACATATAATTAGCAAAATGCAAATTCCAACACTTCCTCAACCGTGCATACATGATGCTAGATGAACTACCACAAAGTTCCTAAAATCAAGACATTGCAGTTATGAGTCTAAACATCAGCTCAACTAAAAAGAGTGGATAAAGAAAAACAAATTTTACACACACACACACACACACGCACATTAAAAGTGGGAAGAAAGGTACCAGAAGAAGAATAAGCAGCGCGAGGGGAAATGAACTTGTGCCGCTGCTTGTGAGAAAAAGCAACTCCATTTGAATTGTTAATGGGTAGAAAATTCAGGGGCGTAAATAAGCTCGACGATTTCCAGCCCACACCCACGGTGCAATAACTGCGCACAAAACCAAAAAGACAAAAATGTAAATTGCCAGATTTTACGATAAATTCAATGAAGAAAAAATTGAAAAGATAAATTCTACATAGAAATTGAGAGAGAACAAGCTTGCCTGCTAATGGTGGAGAAGCCCATTAAAATTAGCGATCCCCTTCGTTTCTTAGTTCTCGCTGGGTTTCTCCTCTGCCCCTTATCTGTTTCTTCGGGTAGAACCGTAGAGCAGTGATAATAAAAGAGTAGTAAAATGCAGTTTGGTACATGAGTTTTTATATATCTAACACATTGGTGTCTGAATTGTTTTAGAATGGCTCATTTAGTACATTATTAATTTTTTTTTTTGATCGGTTACTTAGTACATTATTAATTTATTATTGAATTTGGTTGGTTTTCTTTCAAATATTAATTTGCCCCTTATTAAATTGAAAAATATTAATTTGGCCCCCAATTTATTGAATTGGAAAAGAAAGATGGGAAAACAATTGAATATACAAATTGTTCATTTTCGAGTGGAAAATCTTTTATTTAAATCCAAAATGCAATTGTATATTTTTTCTCACCAATCACATCTACTCATTTTTTATGAAAAAAGGAACCATCAAATCAACTATCATTGGCACACATTTTTCTCACAAATTGCATTATTCACTCACTTATATATTTCCAATTAACTCTTATCGTTACACTTTAATTTCATATCTAATCACGCTCTCAATATTTATCATCATTTTATCAAATCTTTTTTTCATCACTAGTAAAAAAAATTCAAAATGAAATGATATTCAATCGCTTCCCATAAAATTTGGAGGTTCTCACCCTATAATTTTCAACCTTTTAAAATACAAAAGTGTATATTACACTTTATCATTTCTAAGATAGTAGACTAGTGGTATAAGTAGAGCTTTCAATGGGCCGGGCGGGCTGATTACGTCCAAGCCCGTTGGACTTTTGAAATTTTCGTGCCGGTGGCCCGATTTTAGCGGACAAGCGAAAATGCATTACCAACACAAACCACCATATGTACATTTTGTACAATTAAACTGTTGGCTCGGGATAAAATCAAGTTAACTCGGCCCTACAAAGCTAATCAAGCCAAAGGCGAATAGGCCAAAATTTTTTCGAGCCTAACAATTGGCATAGCACAAAGCTTGAGCCTTGATCAATTTTGTCACTCTAGGTATAAGTATTGTATTTAATTTGTAAGTATTAATGATTATTAACGATTTTACCCTTTGCTAGTAATGATTATCACTTTTCACCCCCATTGTATTATGTATTTTTAATGTTAATAATATAATATTGAATTTCTCTTTGGTTATATTATTTGAGGAGCTCCTAAAGCATGATCACATGATTATGAAAACGCTTTACCTTTTACATAAAGGCAAATAAATTTAATTTCCCAAAAATGATTTTTAAAGAGAAATCGTGATATCCCCTTTTTTGGGATTATAAACAAAACCATATAGTTTTACCATCACATTCACGGCCATTTTATTTGCATCTAACAACAAGAATAACAAAAAGGCAAAATACAATAACGCCCCTAAACTTAGTCTTGCGTCTCATTTACCCAGGACCTTACTAATTTAACACTTATCCTTGACACATTAAAATTTAGTGTTTGGACTAAATTACCCTTTATAGCTAGTATTTAGCATGTTTCAAATATTTGTACCTTAATTTGATTTTAGATTCTTTATGAATTAGAAAAATATTTTTTATTTTATTTATGCTTAAAAAAAAGAGTAACTTAAGTAATTCAAATCTTAAAAATACTTAAAAAAATACTTCAATAATAAATAAGTATAACAATTACATGAAACTATATATTGAGCATAGAAATTATTTTGGTTATTTGAATTCAACATAAAATATTAACTTTCAATTTTTAAACTCTTTCAAATAAAGATGAAATAATATTTTTGAACACTCAATGTACATACACATTTTTTAAAATTATTATCCAATATAATGATATTATATATATATAATATTTTAGAAAGAAGAATAAACAATACATTTTCTTCTAGTAATATTTTAATATTTTAACAATATTTACTCAAATAACAAGAACACACCCTACTCTACTAGGCCATCCATGAGAGGCACATGTAGCATGTTTTTGATATTATTGAAATAGGAATTATATATATCAGGTAACATATCAGAGCAGGCAGGATGGAATATTTATAGTGACCCCAGTCCATTCAATTTGAACAAAATATTCAGTAGCAAGATTTTCACTGTGCTTCCAATATACACAAACCTTGATCAGATCTTACAAGAAATAATCAGAAGCAAGAACCAAAGAGGGATCTAAAACCTTGACAAAGAATATCATATATGTGTGATAGAATGTAAGAACAATCAAATCATCTCTTCCTTTCCACCATTCAAACCCCACATTTCAGAATGTTTGCAATTTTTGTCCTCATTGTCATACAAAATAGTGTAGTTTGAGCTTCTTACATTCCTAGAATAACACAACTCGCCACCAGAATATCGATAATCTTGTCGTGTACTTCCCAATCCATCGACTAAGTCCGCGTTTTTCAGAAGCATATATCCATCTCCATGTTGCCAATTACTCAATCTACGAACGGATGATCCAAAATCCGAACTCTTTCGACTCTTCTCATCAAAACTAAGCGTCACATTAGCTAAAGCAACTTGACTTCCATTTCCCTTGTCCACAGTATCAGAGTACACGTAAACACGAAACTTTTTGAACAACTTTGTCGACCAAATTGAAGACGAATGCGTCTTAAAACCAACACTCCCTTTGAACTTTATCGCCTGATCCAAAATCTGCAAATTCGCGTGATTTCCCAACGTCATCGCGTTACCATACTTAAATTCTTGGCGTGATTTCGTTGTGATCACTCCATGAGACGATTTCACCCATCCACTTGAAACTATTGACCTACTAACATTTGTAGTGGACAATCCATCAAAACCGGTAAAATTCGACACGGTAGACATTGAAAGAGGTGCGCTTTTATGTTTCAAAAGCTTTCCTTTGGTCCTCTCACATTTCTCATCCAACCAAAGATGCAAATTTGCATCAATGTACCAAACATTCAAAGCATTTGTCACACTAAATGAAAATGTATGATTGTTTTCCCCATCCAACAATTTACCCAAAAAAGGGGTGATCTCAATGTTATAAGTAGGGAGATCAAAAGAACCAATTCCACTAATTGGTCTCCATAAAAATGGATTTAAACCCCTGTGTAAATCACAGTAAAAGGCCAAATTGCACCAACTAACAAATCATCCAATTTAACAATCACCTCTCTAAATGGCCCATTTCCAGGATAACTAACATTATTCACAGAAATATACTCATTTGGATAATTTCCATACCAAAACTCATCATACTCATGAAAAGACACATAAACCTCAAGAACAGCCCTATATGCATTTTGGGGGATTTTGAACTCTTTTTTCACCACATCTGTAGAATTTTCAATCTCAAACCACAACCCATCATTCAAAGGCAAATTTCTTGAAATGGGCAGGATCAAATCAGCCCTAGAACCAAACCCATCACCAGAATTAACCTCATTATGACTGTAATTTTCTTCAGGAGGGTAAAAATGGAAAGTTAAATTCACATGATAAACACCAGTGTATTTACTGTCAACAACATTTCCCATATACACAGCCAAACTCTGTTTTTTCATCAGCAGAGAATAATACCTCGTTATATCCTTTTTAACGGTCCAAACGATGCCGTTTCGTCTGGGCTCAGCGGTGCAGCTGCGGAGAATCTCAACCCCACCGACCCAAACGCCGAAAATTCGATCGAATTGACGCCCTTTCGAAGTCGCGGTCCATTCGAGAACGATTTTTGAGAAATTGTTGTGAAATTGGCAATTTGAAGGGGGTTTGTAGTTAACGAGAACTGGAGGTTTGGTGTATGTGTAGGCAAATTCGTGTTGAAGGATTAAATGTGAGCAGGGTTTGGTTTTGGGAAGTGGGATGGGTTTTGTGACTTCGAAGTAAGTGGTGGGGGCGGCGGCGGCGGCGGCGGTTTCCGGGATGGGGTTTGATCGGAAAAGGGATGTTGATTTGTGGAGGTTTGCGGCGGAGAAGAGAGGTTGGAGGACTGTGAGAGTGAGGAATATGAAGAATGATAGAGAGGAAGCCATTTTATGTGAAAAGATTTTTTTTTTTTTAAGTCTAATTCTAAATGACAACTCTGGTAATTATACAGTGGGATCAACTATTTAAGGAAACAAATTATTCCAAATCAATTCATTATTTTGATTACAAATCATAAAAGAATCATTGGAATTAAATTTACATTTAATCAATTTTTAATAATTTTCCAAATCAAGAAATGTTAAAAAAGAATGAAAAGAAAAGGTAATTAACAAGCTTAATAGCTTATGGTTATATGTAAATTTTTTAGAGATTTTTTTTTTCAATAAGTTGAGAGTAGTAGTTGGATGGGAGATAAATTTCAAAAATTGAAAAATACAAAGTTTGAACTCTGATTAATATCCTTACAAATGGTGGACGATAACACTTAAACTACAAGTTCGTGGTTTTAGAGAGTTATTTTAAGTAATGAAAAAAAAGAAAAAAAAACTTGAAGTACCAAAACAAGAACAACAAAATTCCTCAAAGAAAAAAAAACAAACAAAACAACAAAATAAAATAGAAAGGTTAAAAGAGAAAATTTGAAGGGATCAAGGATATTTGGACGTGAGATTTAAAATGAACAAAAAAAAAAAGATATGAAGAAAAATACAAAAAGAATATATATTTAAAAACAAAAATTGGGATAGCGTACTATATATATTTCTTCTTTGAGTCAACATGCACCAGAATTTGATTGATCTCATTTTGAGGGTGGCCATGCACACGTTCCATAAATAGTCAGCAAATATATGATATATCCACCAAAAAGGGCATTTTGGGGAATCAAATTGATTCTATCATTATGGCCCACCAAAATTAACGCCAAGAAATCCAATAAGAATAAAGAAATCGATGTAATTCTCTCTTTTATGACCTGCCAGAAATAATCCCAATGAATGATGAATCCCAATTGATCCCATTTTGAGGGGCGGCTTTGATTAAATGGAATGCTTCTAATAAAAGTAACGCTCTTATTCAGAGATCAAGGATGAAATCTCTGGATTCTACTCTAGTCTTTTTAAATCTCCTGTTCCTGTTTCTCCTGATCATATCCTGGAACGGATCAAAAGGTAATTACTCCTGAATTGAATCACACTCTTATCAGGCCAGTTGAAGAATCAGATATTAAAAACCACTCATGGATCAACATCCTCTCAAAGCTCCAGGTATTGATGGCATGTATCCTCTTTTCTTTCAAGTTTTCTAGAATATTATTAAGCATGATTTTGTTTTGGTCATTCAAGATTTTTTTGCTCATGCTAAAATTCCTCGAACTACCAGTCACACACTCATCACCCTTATCCCTAAAATTAAAAATCCTACTTCTATAGCCCACTAAAGTCCTATTAGCCTTCGTTCAGTTACTTATAAAGTCATATCCAAAATCATTGTCAATGGGATTAAACTTGTGCTTAACTGTTGCATTAGTAAGAACCAATCGACTTTTATTCCAGGTAGACAAATCATAGATAATGTGTTTGTTGCCAATGAGTGTGTTCACTATCTTAACTCTCTTAGAAATGTAAAAATCATTCATGACTCTTAATCTGGACATGGGCAAAGGCTTATGATAGAGAGTCGAGTGGTCTTTTCTTTTGCTATTTTGTCTAAAATGGGATTTTCAGAAGTGTTTGTCTCTTGGATTAAAGCCTGTGTGAGTTCTGCTGTGTTTTCTTTTAACATTAATGGGCAGCCTATGGGTTTTGTGGTCCATTCTCGTGGTATTAGGCAAGGGGACCCATTATCCCCTTACCTATTCATTTTGATGTCTGAAGCTTTGTCTCATCTTATTAATGAAGCTTGTAAGGTAAAATCTTTTTAAGGTCTGAAAATCAGTTTTCATTCTCCTGTTATTTCTCATTTGTTTTTCGCGGATGATTCAATCATTTTTTGTAGAGCTGATAGTAAACATACCCAGTTGGTGAATGAAATTCTTCAATCCTATTGTGAAGTGTCACGACAACTGGTTAATCATGAAAAATCTTCTGTGCTTTTTAGCAAAAATATTCATGTTTTGGCTAGAAGTGAAATTTGTCAAACTCTTCAAGGGATACTGAGCATCATAATTCTAAATATTTGGGGCTTCCTTTGGGGATTGATAAATCAAAAAGACACTTTTAAGTATATTTCTGACGTTGTGCAAAAAAGAATTTTGGACTGGAAAAATATATTTCTTAGCTCGGCAGGAAATGAAGTTATTCTCAAAGTTGTAATCAGTGCATTGCCCACATATGTGATGTCCTGTTTCAGAGTGCCAATTGGGGTGTGTCAGGAGATATGAAGATTGGCTAATAAATTCTGGTGGGATGGGATTGGAGTGGAGCAGAATAAAATTCATTGGACAAATTGGAAAAAAATATCTTTGTCTAAAGAGGAAGGGGGGTGGGATTCAAGGATTTACAATTTTATAATGAAGCTCTCATTACTAAACAGCTTTGGAGGGTTGTGTCTCAACCTAACCTTCTCATGAGTAAAGTTTTGAAAGGAAAATATTTTCATAATCAAAAACTTTTTGAAATTAAGCCTAAAAACTCAGATTCGTGGCTTTGGAAGTATTGAATTTAATCTAGTGATTCTTTGAAATGGCGTGGTCATGTTCCATGATCTACATGTTGATTTTACAACATCAATCATGAATGGAACATGACTAGATCAACTATCTCAACTCATCGCCGCCTCATCGTATTTTCCATGCAGTGGAAAACCTATGATGCTTGATGGTTTTGGAATTTAATCTCATTTCTCCTTCATATGAAGGTTGCGTCATGAAGGGAAGATCCGCGTAAAACTTTGCCACTTTGCTTTTTGTGTGAATTTGTAGTGTTAACTAATTTTAGACAATTAATTGACACTATAAACTTCACACCACCGACCCCACATAGTGGGATAAGGTGCATTGATGATGATGATGATTCTTTGAAACTGGGCATTAGATATCAAGTTGGGAACATGGAATCTCTCAAATCTGGAAGCCCCTCATTTGTACAAAACCCCTTCTTTTATTCCTTCTCCTGTGGAAGGTTTCTCTGGGAATGTGTTTTGGGCGAGGGAGCTTATGGCTGGGAATATGAAGACTTGGAATAGGGAACTGATTGTGGATTGTGCCTTGGAGGAATGAATTGAGTTTAAAGAGGTTAATGTAGCTTCCCAAAATCCGCCTGAAGCCTTTAAGCTCTTATCTGTGGAGTGTGAAAAGTACACCCATGGGTCTTTTGAAGTAGGACTTGCAGCAATTGAAGTCAGTGCTTTGATGGGTGAGGATGGGATCTGCGGGCTGGGGGTGGGGGTGGTATGGAATGAAGACATTTGTCGTGTGATGGTGTGGTACTCCTTTAGGAATTTGGTGTCTAATTCAGTGGAGGCAACCCTAGTTGCTATCAGACATGGATTGATTAAAGCTTCTCAACATGATTTGAAGAAGATTTTAGTCTGTATAGATGTCGAGGAGATCGCTCATCAACTTGACAGAAGGGTGGCCTTTAGCTCAGCGGTTATGATGATTGCCTAAGACATCTATTTGCTAAAAAATCTGTTTGATTTTTGTGTGTTCCATTCGGTTAAAAAAGATTGTATCATTTCTTGTAATAGACTAGCTTCTTTTGTTATTGTGGAAGAGGATTCGTGTGAATGGCTCTCTCCTTGTCCTTCGTGGATTTAGTTTGTTTGATTCGGGTTTGATGTCGCCAGTTGGCGTCAGGTTTCTCTTGTTTCTTCTCATTGAGCTATAATATGCCTACCGTTTGAAAAAAGAATCGAATCACTAATTCAACCTCGAAACCCTATAAATCCCTAATCCCTATCCTTAATCTCTAATCCCTAATCCCTAATCCCTATCCCTAATCCCTATCCCTAATCCCTAACACTCTTAAAAGGATGAATATTTCTGTAAAAATATGGAGAGACAAAAATACCCCTCACTTAAGTATTAAATTGATAGTAAAAATACGGAGAGATGAAGATACCCCTCCCTTGAGTATTAAGTTGATAGACGAAGAGTCAAAAGTTTTACGGAGCATTTAATCTGCTAATAATGACCCGTCCCCAATGTCCCCATACGTTTTCTTCACCAATTTCAGAAGAATCAAGCCCCAAATTTCAGTTTACTTCACAGAAGAAACGGTCATCCCTACTTTAACTCACAATAGTTTTTCTGAGATTTCCCAATGGGCAAGGATTTTTTTCCTGGAAAGAAGAAAGGGATGAGATTTTATTCAGTCTTGCTTTTCACCACAGGTAGAGAGTCGAATAATTTTAGAAAATTTTACAAGCAAATCAAGAAAATTCATCCTAATTGAAGTTCTTGAAGTCAGACGAAAGGAATGAAATTGCAAAACCAGAGAATTCTGGGCGCACGACATTCATGGAAATTTGATCAGATTTGATACTTCTTTCTCTCTATTCTTGGGTTCATTATTTGATGCCACGTTTTAGCGGTTTTTTTAATGGATTGCAGTTTTGCAGATTTTTTTAAAATTTTGTTGATTATTCAATTGTCATTTGATTTCTGTGTTCATTGTTTTAGTCTTCCTGTTTACTTAATATTAGAATTTCCCCAAAGTATTCCCTTGCTTATAAGAATCATATCATAATTTCTTGATCAATGTTTTATAATTGATTGTTTCATGAATTTCACACTCCCAATTCAACAGAAGAGGATTGGAGTATACTCAATAGAAAAAGACTGAAGGACAAGCCAAAAAATTTGGAGATGCTCTATAGGAAGTCTGGCTAAAATCTAATGGAATGAAAATTTACATTCGATTTGGAAGCATCTCGGTAAAAATTTAATTGTAAAACACGGTTATGTTAGTAGATTACTTGGAAATTCAACGAGAAGGAGACTGGAGACGAATGAAACTACACATAACACGTACTTAAGTTCTAAATATTAATCTTATCTCAATATGAATGTTCTATCAAAGTAGAGATTCACATCTCTTCAAATCATTTTTGTTTTTCCTTATGGTTGTTTTTCTTGTGATTTGTTGAGAATATGAATGTTGATGAAGTTAAGTTGGATGAAAGGTTGTAATTTGCAGAAAATGATTAATGGGTTTCTTGGTTTTTGGTTTTGAGTTACAATTTTTTTAAATAGAATTTGTGTCTGAATCTGCCATGTTATCCTGATGTACTGTTTCTCAAGACAACTTTAGCTAAGTATGCTTCTAGCCCTTAGCTAGATTAAGAAAATACGGGTCGACCCTTAAAGGGTACAGAAATATTGGAATCTTGTGGATGTAGTATGTCAACTTTTTCTCAAAAAATTCTTATTTCCGACTTATGCATTTGTTTTAGTGCTTTACAAATACTTTCTTACAAAAACATGTAGGTGCATTTAAGGATGATATCCAACTCATTACTTTTAGTGTCCATTTGCAAACCAACAGGCTTACTTAAAATTTTAAATTACTGTTTATATGAGATTATTATTAAAGATGATTAAACCGAAAGATTTAAAACGATACACCTAGCTCCTTCTTTCTTTCATTTTTCTCGTGATCTCAGCTGGAAAGCTGGGAATGATTGATATCAATTCACCAGTTTGAGGGGGCATTGCTGGGAAATTAGAAGAATCTCTATTATACAAGAAGTAGTTTAGAAAACCTTTTATTGTAATAAGTTGTAGTTGCATATTTAGATTCCCAATTTTAACTTCTGATAGTGGTTTAGTTTCCTATAATGAGAGAAATGCCTACATATTTTATTACCTCATTCATGAAATATCAATAAAATGAAACTCTACCAACTCTATGATTGGAAGGATTCCTTCTTCTTTTTTTTAGTTTTTATTTTTTTGGTTTTTGAGATTTATAGGCCATTTTCATTGCTGAGTTATTGTTATGGTTACAGGTTGATATAGATAATAGTGGAACCATAGACTATGGAAAATTTATAGTAGCAAGAGTTCACCTAAATAAACTAGAAAGTGAGAAACATCTTTGGCAGCTTGCAGCATTTTGACATGGATGGAAGTGGTTAGATTAGAACAAGTTTGTGTATAACACATCATCACAGGCGTTTTTATTGATGATATAATCAAAGAAGTCGATCAGTATAATGTATGTGATAGTTCATGATGTTGTGTCTTATTTATGTTGATGTCCTATATTCTTATTGTTACAGAGCTTCATGAATGAAAGTAGTGTGGTCACTTGATCATAGCAAAACTTCAGTTTATACAGTACATCATTTTCTAATCTTGAGTTTATCCTTTTATTGTTGACCAATAAGATCACTCACAAGCTCATTGAATCAGCTATATCTATATCTATATATATATATATATTATATTATATATATACTTCTATAAAAGCATTAATGTTTCTGTCAAAATTTAGATGGACTAAAACACCCCTTAAATCTTTTAATTTTAATGACAAAAATATAATTAACAAATTAGAAAAAAAAAATAGTGGCGCATGAATATGATGAATCAGAATACCAATAGCCAATATGAGAATTGAATACAGTGAATGGCCATACAGTTAAAGGCAAAGAGGAAATCCAAAAGATTGGAAGGAAGACTATAATCCAGAGCCGAATCCTTTCTTTAAAATCTAATCCGCGGCTTCTCTACTTTTCTTGATCACCCTAAAATTTGGTCGGGTAAGTCATAACGAACTCAAGGAAGAAATCGAGTTCTTTTTCTTGTGCACTTGCTTTTCTAATTTCTGTATTCAGAAGGATCATACACTTTACAAGAGAAGATTACCAAGACTAAGAAAAAATATTAAGGATTAGTACCAACATACTCAACAGAAAGAAGACTAAATAGAGGAAAAACTCAGGCAACAATTCAAATTGTCTATTTGTCCATCATTCTCTATTGAGGAAGGACACTAAAGGGGTGGCCAAAAAATAGGTATGTATATCTCCCACACTTCTGTTGAATTGGTGAAAGGGATCCACCTTAAATAGAGATTTGTGGTAATTTTCCTTGTGATTGGTTCATACCCTTACAAAGATCGAACCCTATCATTAGTTTTTATTTGAGTTGGATCTTCCTTCTAAATGGATGATACGTGAATTTGGTATTTATATGTGATAAAATCGTATCGCATTTATCAATTATTTTTCTACATGGTATGTAATAGCATATGTGATAAAATCCTATGTATAAATCAATTCGATATTTATGACAATTCACTAATTAGTTTGAATTTCAAACAATGAGTTTATTGGTTGAATTATTGAATTTGTTTTTTGTAATTTCAGAAGCCTCAGAATTCATACTTAATCAAATACATTGAATAATTCCATTGGTAACCTCAAACTAAAACAAAAGATTTAAGTGTATTGAGTGTTATCAAGGTCAGACAAGTAGGGGAAATTGTGGAGAATTATCAAATCAAATTCATAGAAGGACACTCACTTTTTCCTAAGTGCCTCACGCAAGTATCTATTATCCTTTATGCTCATCCAAGCACTCTTGCAGTAAACATGAACTGTATATTACTCGTACAGATAAATGACACAAAAAGTTCTTAGATAGAAATTCCTTGCATAGATGTAGTTAGTGTTGGATCAGGACGTATATAAGATTCCACTTCTTAAACCTTTTTCCACGATTTTCTAGATTCGGAAAGCAAGTTTTGGCAATAACTTTTTATTTTTGTCACTATTATGACTATATATATATATATATATATATATATATATTCAGCTCAATCATGGTATGTAAACATTCCCAAAGTAAATGTGAAAATCAAACCAAACATTTAGGAAAACCCACTATATAAGTCATTTTATGCTGTGTGCAGTGATATTTTCATAAAATAATGATTTACCAGATCTTCAAAATATGGAAATGCAGCGAGATCGTCCACATCAAATTTTATCATCAGTCAATTCTTACAAAGATGTGCAGTATATGAAAATTAAATGACTGTGTTACAACTTATAGACATAAGCTTCTGGGCAGCCCTCATGTTTATGTTCTTGTCACAGCCTACAATGAAATGATGGCAGCTATTATACCATAATTGAAATTATTTGAAATGCTAACTGTTGATTTATCACTTGTTGAGTTATTGAATCTTATTTGTGTTTGCTACTATTTTGAATTTGAAGCTGAAATAAACCTGTCTATTATGATAAGGTTTGTTAAATGTTTATGCCTCTTTGTTTCAAATCTTTATTCAACTCATTATGATACTATGACATGTTGCTTGATTGACTCTGCTTCATTTGGTTTAATGCCTTTATATTTAATGTTTCAGTTATGATTTTGTATACATGAATACATTATTGGTTAAGAAATAATTTCTTTCTATGGCTTGTAGTGGGGAAAATGGCGATGGGAAGACTAAAACAGCTAAGATTGCCATGCAATATTTGGTGCACTTGGTGGAGGTGTGTGGAATAGAATCTAAGGTCTTGCAAACAAGCTGTGTGCGGAGGCGTTTAGTAATGCTAAAACAGCTAGGAATGGCAACTCCAGTCGATTTGTGAGTTGCCTCTGTTAATTACGCCCTAATTGAAAAGGCATCCTTCATTAATCTTTATGGACATGTAAATATTTGGCTTGATGGCATTCCGAATTTAACACGAGAAGTTAATTGAAATCCACTTTACTGGAAAAATATGTGGTGCTAAAATACAGACCTGTAAGTATGCTTGTACTTGCCAAGTTGAACTTTGGGAGTAATACTATTTATTGACTTCTGTTAAGTAATTATTAACTGACTTATTTCTCAATTTGGTACATATCTATCATCCATTCCTGGATCAATGGTATAGTCAGTCCTACTTGAAAAGGTCGGTTTGTCTATATGAAATGATATTGATGCTCTATTCGATATCTCCTTTTGTAAATTAATATTTTCAAAACAATATAGAGTCAAGAGTTGTTCAGTTGGCCCAAGCAGAGAGGTCATACCACATTTTCTATCAACTTTGTGCCAAGACACCTTCTGATCTCCAAGGTCTGTTTTGTCCCATTTTTATTAGTGCCTTTTCTTTATCCATTATTGTGTTAATTTTACCTGGGAGATTAAATTTTTGGAGTGTGTCATTTATTTCTGATTATAAGTAGCTTTTATAGTCCTACACATTTAAAGGGACCAAAAGACTGACAACCATAATAAACTATCATTTGCAAACTTTAAAAAATTGTGAGACAAATTTGATTACTTTTACTTTCAGAAATTAAGACATAAGGACATCAATTACAATTTTGAGCACATTAATCACACGCCTTCTGACTTCTCAACATATAAATAATGTATTGTGACATTTGAGTGTTAAATTAATGTACTTAATAACTTATCTGATTGCCTACATTACAGAAATGTTCATGATTGTACATATTAGAGTTTTAGGAGTTCTGATATATATATATATATATATTATGAAACATACAGGAAACACAAACATACATTAAAAGTCAAGGTTGAGGGAGTGCAATAAGAGAAGTGATTTTGCTGACAAATTAAAATCAGGCCTTACATGTTTCCTGTTTGTTTTTCTACGCATATTTCGTTCAAGATTTACAACTGGTATCTTACTTAATGGTCATAAGAATTGCATAAAACACAGATTGACGATAACTTAAAAATAGTTGAAATAAATATTGGGGAGTTAGACTTATAATACACTTTTTGTATTCATTTTAAGCAAATCGATATTTATCTTGAAAGTCCAATGACTACATTGTGTAGAGGGGTAGATGTCTGTGATCACATCAAGATCAATGTTGACACGTTACTCTTTCTCTTGAAATAGTAGCCAGCAAGTTCTTCATCGGTGGGGGTGAATCTCTTTAGCAACAATAGCTTTCTTTCCTCTTTTGTTTTGTGCTTGCCCATATTTTCCAGTTTCTTGGTTCTGTAATGTAATTTTTTCATCAATATAGGATTTGCTCCGAAAGGCTTTTTTGTTTGAACAACCTACTACATTTTATACAAGTCTGCTATATATGATTTTTACTTTCTCTAGATTGAATATCTGACAGATCCTTTTCGATGGAGGAAGGAGACGCAAAAGAGTTTGGGGAAAAAATTTGGATATATTCAAGGCAAGAAATCATAATTGTTCTTTTTAAATTTTTCTTCTTTAACCTGTTAAATTATTTGCACGTACTCAAGCCACGAAATGAATTCTTCTCATTGATATGTAACTTTTTTCAGTAAGTTTGATTTTGTAAATTTAATGTCATTTGCTATTCTAGACAATTTTGGATTAGTTAGTATCATATGTATTTTTTCTGCATTTGTTGCAATATATAATTAATGTTGCAAATTTCCGTCTGCTAATAAGAATTTTGTTTCTATAGCCATTGTAAGACAACTTGGTGTCATTAGATAATTTGAATAAATGTTAGCTGTATTAGTTTATTGGGTACAGTATAAGGAATTAAGGATGTGAGATAGGTATGGGCCAATTTTGGCAGCTCCTCTAAAGTTAAGAAATTTTTCCTTACTCCAATTCCAATTCAATCAGAAAGTTTTTGTTGGTAGTGACGCGGGTTTATGTACAGAGGGCCCAATAGCCACTCAAGTATATAATGATCACCAGCTATAGATTTTTGGGCTTTGGACCCAATTGTCTAACTTTCCGGAAAAAGACACATGTTGGAGCGGATTTTTCCCTGACTTTTTTACGCTTCAGCTTTTGTTTTGGACATTTTTATCTCAAGCCAATTTTTCCGGTTTTTTTTTACATTGTTGTTTCACGATTGTTTCAACACGTTTCATCTAATAAAATTTCGGTGAAAAATAATTCCTCACCCATTAAATAATCAAGTTTATACTTGAAATCTTAACAATCAAGAAATATCACATAAAACAACACATACTTAAAAAAGAATACGTTGAAAATAATATAGAAACAACACGTGAATAGAAAAACACAATTTAATTTTTGTTCAAATGTATTGAAAACATGGAAACAACTAAGAAATAACATAACAATATTAAAAACTATACAAAAACAATATAAAAACACCATATGAACAAAAATAGCTTAAAAACAAAGTTAAAAATTGCATTGAAACATCGAAAATTACATTGAAACAACAAATAAACATCATAACAATAAAAATAATATAGAAACAACCCAAAAACAACATAAACAATATAGAAAACACATCAACAATAAAAATAGCTTAATAATAGGTAGAAACTCGCATTGAGATGTTGAAAGCTACATAGAAACAATAAATAAATATCGTAAAAATATTAAAAACATTATAGAAAATAGCCTAGAAACAACAAAAATAATATATAAAACAACATATTAACAAAAAAAAAAGGCGGAAAAATCAAGTAAAAGTTGTATTAAACATCAAAACAACAATGAAACTACATAGCATAACCAAGAAATAAATATAAACAATATCGAAACGACGTAAATAATATATAAAGCAATACAGAACAAAAACATAAAAAAACGTAAAAAAATAAAACAAATATACAGGAGTGTAAAAAGTCAAAATTCAACCGTAAGAATACAAAAGTGATGTGAGCGTAAATAGTGCCTTTTTTCCAAAAGAATAGTATTAACCGATAATTTTTCTAGATTTTTCTTCATAAGTTGTGGTTATATTTTTACCACATCTCAATTTCCTTTTTTAAGCCTATCTAAAACTATTTTAGTTAATGTAATTCATTAAAATTAACTTATAACATTAATATATTTTAATTTTGTCATAGTACAGAAACCAATCAACCATTTCAATGAATTCAATGGTCTCAATAAGACTTTTGAATATAAATCAAAAGTCATTCATGTTACGTTTGAACTTTAAGAGTTGCATCTCCAACATCTTGCGAACAAAACTTTTCTTCTAAGATCCGTAAAATAATTATGATAGATGAAGAAGTAAGAAAATAAACTAAAGTACAATCTTTTATGTTTTAACAATCATTGTATTTAAACAATTAAAAATAAAATTACTAATTTTTGCAAGGTGCGCAAATTGGAATTATAATCTTCAATGAGGACATAAATCACTTTGTACAACTTTGCAATTAATAATACATATATGATTGCAAATGCGGATGTTAAAAAAGTTAGTCCACTATTTCCTAATGGAAATCCTAAATTAGTCTTGAAGAGGCATTAGGTTATGAACGATGCTTGAGAACCTATTGCGATAATGTTGAATACAATTTTATATAGTTCAATAATATAAATCTTGAATTATACAAAAATGCAACTGGTATACTTTCTTTATCCTTTATTTATTATTTGACCGAAATTATATGTTTTTATAATATTTTTATAAGTGCAAACTATGTCATGTAGATATCTGTGAAGATGTTTTAAGAGTGAAAGAATGCATAATGGCCATAAATTCAAGGCTCACGTTGAAGTCTGTGAGAGAAATAACTATAATTAATAAACTCGTAATGCAAAAAGTTGTTATTTTTCATCATGTGTAATCTTGTTTGGTTTATTCCTAAACTACTACTATATTTGTCTTTGAGAAGATATGCCGACAAACGAAGGAAAGGTATTGAGGACATTCTTGATAAAAATCCAATAGTTTCTATCACTAAAGTCATCCAAAAAAATACTTTGGTAATTATTTTTAAATCCGATTATTCAAAAACTACATTTTTTCTTATTATATTTGATTGATGTCTTAAAACTATAACAATTGAAATGACTACTTCTCATGTCTGTTGCTAGAATTTCAACTTTCCTTGAACTTTTCCTTATTTCCTTGAACTTTTCCTTATTTTAGGTGAACTACAAATGCAAACTACATTAACATCAATCCTACAGAAAGGCCCGACTTATGAAGAAACAAAATATTTGAGAAACTATTAACCAAGAACTTTAAATATGTGAACTACATTGATTGAATTTCAGAATAACACATTGGTTTTCTGATGTTACATAGGTTACCTTCAATTGATAATCCTATGAAAGTCCGGGAATTGTCAGTGATTTAAAGAATAAAATTTGCAAACGAAGTGAGCCTCAATGATATCATAAACAATCAAGATACATTATCCGAGGTATAATTATTATTTAATATCATATTTTTTTATTATAAATATTTTGTATCTTTTTTTCAATTATAATTGTTTTTTAAACAATTATTCTTTGTCTATTTACATAAGATGTATTATTGTTTCAAAGGAGTTGTCGAAAAAGTTGAAAATAAATCGTCCATGTGGTATGATCGTGCAAGAAATATTCTGCTTCTGTTTTGAAAAATAAAGATAATGCGACTTGTAACAAATGCAATGAGGAAAATGTCGAAACAATGTAAATGTATTAATTGAATTTGAAAAACTTATATAATTTATTCATCCATCGAATACCAAAAATATTTTATCTGTTGTAGATATCGACATATCTTTGAATCGCCCAAGACAAATACAAAGGCAATCATAACTATGTTCGAGGAAGCAACCACTATATTTATTGCCAACTGTGAGTATTTAACAACAATCAAACAAGTGATAATAATATATTATAGATTATTTTTCTATAGATCTTCTTCCCTTTTAAAAATATATATATATAATCGCATAATAAATTATTTTCTCGATAAATATTTATGTCGGATGGTTATGATTTCAACATGAATAGTGTCATTGCTAGATAATATGAACAATATTTATAATAAATTAAATTAAATAAGATAATATTAAATTTTTTAATTAAGTTAGAAAATTTATATGGTTCTAGTAATATAAAAAGTCTCTACAAGTCTCCAAGAAAGGGAATTGATTTTGTAGTATGTGTTAAGGCGTTTCTAAACTCAATCATATTATTGGGTTCGATTCCCTTTTTATAGTGTGTTCGTCTAGAAAGTGGTTACAAACCATTCTGGAAAAAATATATTGTTGGAGTACAAATTAGACTTTTCTAATTATTATTATTTTATTATTCTACGCATTATTTAATTACGAAATTGCTTAAATAGTTATTATGAGATCACAAATATAATTATTCGGCCCACCGCCCACTTTATTTTATAAAGTCCATGCGACCATCAACCAATGTATAAAAATATTCTTTCTTGTTATTTGTAAGTATTGTGAATTCATTACTCTCTAAGTATAAGTTTTTTGCTCTGAATTCTCTCTCCAACTTGTGCTGACTTGAGTGTGATGTCGCAAGCAAGTTCTCGCACGAATAATTTATCCAACTCTGGAAATGTAACTTTGTTGGAATTCACCTTTTCGAAAAGTTCACATTAACGTAGGGGTGGCCACGGTTCTGGAATCACCGGTTCCGGTTCCAAAACCGCCGGTTCCAGTTTCTCATTTTGGAGGAACCGGAATCGGAACCGTTGCCTTACGGTTCCAAAACTGGAACCGAGGTTCCGATCCGGTTCGGAACCCGATTTATCTTTTGATAATTTTTTTAATTTCTTATAATAATTTATCAATTTTAGTTAAAAAAAAAGGAAAATAAAGAAAAAGACTTGGACGTAATATTCAATAAAATTTTATACTTAATATTAATAATAATATTAAACTATCTATATATATTATTAGAGTATACAAGAATCAAAGTTCACGTTGTTCGCTTATAATATTTGGTCTAAAACGGGTCTCATGTAGTTACGAAAATAAAACTTCATAATAAACATTTAACATTTCTTCTAACATGACTTCTCAAAAAAAAAAAACATTTCTTCTAACATGTGTTTACCAAAATAAAATTGTTGGTTTTAACTTTAAAAAATGGTTCCATCACGGTTCTACCGACGGTTAAAACCGCCGGTTCCACGATTTTTGAGACCTAGGAATCGAATCGAACCGCCTACACGATTCCTAAGTTCGATTTTGGAACCGTTGACCACGGTTACGGTTCGGTTTAAAACCCGGTTTCGGTTTTCTGTATGAGTTGGGCATACACATTTGTAAATTGATGAAACTAAATGGTAGTTTTACTTTGTTGGCTTCTAAAACAAACAGAGAGTTAAGTTCATTATTTTATGTATACGTATTAAATTACTCTTGTAGTGCGTGGACAAATGATTTGTTGTCACTTGCAGAAATTAAATTTATAACATCCAAGAAAACAAAAAATTAGAGAAATTATTAATAAGCATGAAATTCATATCTTTAAAGTTTTAAAAAACAAACTTCCAGTATCCCATATTTTGAAATCAATTTTTGCACCTTGACTATACATGTGCAAGCTTTCTTTTTTTGTTCATCTCCCTATTAGTGTATGTAATACGTAAAGAAAGTCACATTTTCGACAAGATGTTCACATTAAAAACTCTGTTTTCTTGTTAATTTAGCTTGAGTTTTTGTACTCACTGAATCGTAATATGAGTGGTGCATATATACACATTCATAAATTGATGAAACTAAATGGTAGTTGTACTCTGTTATCTTCTGAAACAAACACAGAGTTAAGTTCAAACCTTTGTTATCTAACTACTCTTTTAGTGCGTGGATAATCTGTTGTCACTTACAATAATTAAATTTGTAACATCATAGAAAACAACAAATTAGAGAAATAATAAATATGCTTGAATTTGATAATTTTTCTTGTTTATTTTTCTTCCTATGAACAAGAAAAAAAAATTATACTTTAAGAAATAAAACCTCCAACGTCCTTTATTCTGGAAACAATTTTTGCATCTTGAATACACGTTATTTTATTTCGATAGTTAGAATTAGTTAATGGCAGTTAGAATTGGCTAACTAAAGTTTTTAATTAAGTAGTTAATTAACTAGCATCAGCACATTACATGTATCTTCTTCCCGCAAGGAGTCTATGTCACCTTCTAGGGTTTTGTTTAGTGTAATATCTCGTATTTTTCAATTATTATTATATAAATTATAATTTTATTAATCAGAAAAATATAATTTTAATTAGCCTCATTTAATAAAATTTCAGTTATAAATTTAGAAGGGCTCAAACTTAATGAAAAGAAGATGAAAGATGAAAGGTTATAATTTTTAATGTAAGAACTTAATTCTCAATCATAAATTCTAGAATTCAACTCTATAAATTGAAAATTTTCCTTTACAAACTTCACCCTATTTCTTTACAAATCAGATTCAAGAATCGAGAATCAAGAGGATTAGAATAATCACTTTTATATTCTACGAGGATTAACAGATATCAGTTGAGGTAGGGATTTTAATTCCTATATTTGTTTTTATATAATGCTTCATGTAAGTATTTTCATTTATATATGATATGCAGAGGAACTAGCTAGGGACCGTAAATAGGTCCGGGATCGAAGTTGATCTTTGGGTTAAGCCCGCCGTACTAATTATTAATTGGCAGTCAGAGGAAAATTTACAGAAGAAAATTACAGAGGAAAATTACAGAGGAAATTACATGTTCTATGATATTTGATTATGCTTGTATGTTGTATTATATATTGACAAATTGATCCCTACTGAGCAAGTGAAAGCTCACCCTATCATTTTCATAACTTTTCAGGTTGAGGAACCCGAGCGAGGATTGGAGGCGGTGGATGCGAAAACATTAGATTTTAGTTTATTTTGATTTTTAAGAAAAAAAATTATTATTGTCAATGGTATTGAAATATTGTTGATAATTAGTGTTTTATTTTTGGAAGGATAAATATTTTATATGGGTAAAAGTGCTTCTATTTATTTTGATGGAAATTTTAACTATAGGCTTTGTTTTATAAAATATGTCGTTTATAGCTCTTTTATTTAATTACTTGTATTTTTTAAAATCGGGTCGTTACAAGTGGTATCAGAGCAGGTCTACGGTTCTGTAGACTTAAAAATATATCTTTTCAAATTTTAAAAAAAATTTATCTAGTGACATCCACCTCCGCCATATCTCGTCGGATTCCTCAAGGTACACAATTTATTATGTCACGCTATTTATTTTATTCATGAGATGTTTTATATTATCATGTTTTAAAAGTACATTTTATAAATTCAAGTCATCATTTTTTTTAAAAGTATTATTGCACGCGTACTTTCAACATTAGACAATAATTCCTCGTGTAAAAAAATGACACTATTTTTTATGAACTTTGTTAAGACAATGAATTTCGAGGATGGATTTTTTTAAAGGGGGATATTATGTAATATCCCGTTTCAATTATTGTTATATGAATTATAATTTTATTAATCAGAAAAATATAATTTTAATTAGCCTCATTTAATAAAATTTCAGTTATGAATTTAGAAGGGCTCAAACTTAATGAAAAGAAGATGAAAGGTGAAAGCTTATAATTTTTAATGTAAGAACTTAATTCTCAATCGTAAATTGAAAATTTCCCTTTACAAACTTCACCCCATTCTCTACAAATCAAATTCAAGAATCGAGAATCAAGAGGATTAGAATAATCACTTTTATATTCTACGAGGATTAACAGATATCAGTTGAGGTAGGGATTTTAATTCCTATATTTGTTTTTATATAATGCTTCATGTAAGTATTTTCATTTATATATGATATGCAGAGGAACTAGCCAGGGACCGTAAATAGGTCCGGATCGAAGTTGATCTTCGGGTAAAGCCCGCCGTGCTAATTATTAATTGGCCAGTCAGAGGAAAATTTACAGAGAAAAATTACATGTTATATGATATTTGATTATGCTTGTATGTTGTATTATATATTGACAAATTGATCCCTACTAAGCAAGTGGAAGCTCACCCTATCATTTTCATAACTTTTCAGCTTGATGAGCCCGAGCGAGGATTGGAGACGGTGGATGCGAAAACATTAGATTTTAGTTTATTTTGATTTTTAAGAAAGAAAATTATTATTGTCAATGGTATTGAAATATTGTTGATAATTAGTGTTTTATTTTTGGAAGGATAAATATTTTATATGGGTAAAAGTGCTTCTATTTATTTTGATGGAAATTTTAATTATAGGCTTTGTTTTATAAAATATGTCTTTTATAGCTCTTTTAATTACTTGTATTTTTGAAAATTGGGTCGTTACATTTAGGGTTCACCCTTGTTGTCGCCCTCCTCTAGTGGAGCCCCGTCGTGTTTTGTCAGAATCCCAATCCCCCCTCTGTCCACGCATTGTCTGCTTTCTTGGGTTTGTTCCACTACAAGAAAATCTGGCGATAGATACCACCAAAAAGACACCGGTTTTATGACTTTCTTCGTGTCTTTTTCCTTTTAATACCGGGTTTTGAAAGAAACCGGTGTCTTATTAGTCTTTGTCATTTGATAAACAACACCAATTTCCTAGAACCATTAATACTCTATTGTAAACAAATTCCCAAATAGACACCGGTTTTTCAGATCGATTTCAAACTAGTGTCTATATATTATTTTAGATTTGACACCATATCTTTCGACACCTTATAGAACCTGTCGTTATTTTTTAGCACACTGAATATTTAACACCGGTTTTACAACCTGTGGGTAGGAGTAGGACCCTTAGTAATTAGGGTTATTATCAAAAAAAAGAAAAAAAACGCGTCCGCGCGCCTCCCATCCGCCTCTCCCCCTTGCGCCTCTCTCACCTCTCTCCCCTCCCCACCATCGTCTCCCCTCCCCCCCGCCGATCGACAACCGCTCCCCGTCCGCCCGTGGCTGTTTCTCTTTGCGCTCCCGTCCGCTCTCTCACCTCTTCCTCAAGCTCGCGCCCATCTTCGTCGCCTCCTTCCTCTCGCCGGCCGACAACCACTCTCGCCCCGCCCATGGTCATTTCTCTTCTCGCTCTCGTCCGCCTCTCTCTCTCCTCTCTCCCAGTGCGTCGTCGCCGCTTCGCCTCCTCCTTCCGCCCGCTACTTCTCTTTTTCCAAATATCAAAATTTACGCAAATAACCTACTTCCAAGCACTTCAAGTATCACGCGGAACAAGGTATTCGTTTGTAAATAACCTCTCTTTTGTTTTCTTCGATCTTCTTTTTCAAGTCTCTCTAGGTTTACTCTTTCGTTCTTCCTGTTTCTCTAGTTTCTGTCTCGTTCGTTTGTGTTCTCTTGCGACCCTTCCCCCCTTCTTTTTCTATGTTTATGGGTGTCTTTCTTCTTTCTCTGTTTCTCCTCGGGCTTCCGTTGAGTGTTTTTTTGCTTAGGGTTGTCTCATTTCTCCTTCGTTTGTGGTTTAGGTCTGTAATAGGGTTTTGGTTTCTTTTTTTCCTGTCTTTTTTTGCAGGTCTACAATATCGAGATCCCAATCTTATTTCCAAGGATGAACGATCTCACTGTAACATGAGAAGCTATAGTCGATTTGGACGGACTCCATATCACAGAGGATAATGATAAGGGGGACGATCAATATTGCTTGGTGGGGAAACTTTTTGCTGATAAGTCTTAGAAGCCTTTCTACCTCTTTGAAGTGATGAAAAAGGCCCGGAAGTCTAGAAAATCTATCATTGTGTGCGAGTGGGGCGCTAATTTGATTCTTTTCCGATTTGAGAATAGTGAGGATAGAGAATGGGTGCTAGCGAACCAACCATGGCACTTTGATGGTGGGTTGCTAGCTATTCGAAAACTTGAAGCAAACGAACAACCCTGAATATACCGATGGGTCATTCCCATCAATTCTTCTTTATCCGCTGGAGGATCATATGGTAGGGTTGATGCCAATGCTCCCTTCTTTAATCCATGGACCAATATGTTTGTCATCATATCAATCCTCATGTCTTGCATCTCGGGAGCCTCGTCGTTGAATCTATTAATAAAATCTTGAAGTGGTTTCCTTTCAGCCTGTCTAATGATAAAGAGATGGGTCATAGATCTTCAAGCTCGCTTTTTGCTTGCGAACTGGCATAAGAATTTCCTCGCTAATTGTTCATATGACACAACAATTCCCATAGGTAGCCCTATGAACCATTCTTGTGCTTTCCCTTAAGTGTGGTGATGAAAATCCTAGCATTCATTGCATCAGACTATATATAAAGCTGCATCACATGATAAAATGCAGTTAAGTGCTCTTGTGGATCCTTATTGCCATCTTACTTAGGGAGTTCCGACAGCTTGAAACTCGTAGTGACCACTTCTGATAAGATTTCTGGAGAGAAAGAGATCATTTCTTTTGCAGAGCGGATGTACAGACTCCTCTTTTCTTTAGGTTATCTAGCTTTCGGGTTGCATGTTCGATCCGTTCACTAAGATCGCTTATATCCGCACCTATTCACCGCTAAACACCTATGAAAGTCTAGCGATTCTTGCAAGAGAATGAGATCAATCGTAGGGGTGGCAAATTATCCCAAGTCGTCTCTCGAAGGAAGACTTAGCCGGTAAATAATTTTTATGCAACACAAATAATAGAAAATAAATCATAAATACTCTAACAAGATTTGTGATTTTAATTAACTAAAGAAAGACAAATAAAAAGACAAATTAAAACTGAGCACAATTAAACCCAAAAAAAGCAATACGGATGAAAGTTTAGGATTTCGGAATCATCTCATCAAACTTGCAAGCAGAATATCAACTAATTGATTATGCAATTAACAAATATAACAAACATGTAAAAACTAGGGATAGATTTGATAACTCACGTATTCACATATTAGGGCTATCCCTACATAATTTGCTATTTTCATTAACCAAGTTAGATAATACATTACTGATTAATATCTAACTTCCTAATTAAATTTAGTCAGGAAATAATATCTTCTCCCGATCTCAATTATTTCCTCAAAATAATCAAAAGTTGGACAAACAATCAATTATAACAAAAAACCATTCAATTAGGAAAAATATAATCAATTACTTAATACACATGATTGTTTATTTGATTCAACTCATCCTAACCTTATAACAAAAAATTAGCTCACTGATAGATTCATCAATTCAATTAAAAAGAGATAATAATCACAAACATCATCATGAAACAATTAATACCAAAAGAAAATCAAATAGACAAATATAGATGGAAAAGAATTACACTTTTTCAAGTTATAGAGAGATCCCCAAAAGAAATCCTTAATTAACGTGAAGAAGAAGTTGGAGAGAAAAGAGAGAAATACAAATCTAGTATCTAGCTTGAATGAATGAAAGTCTAAAGTCTAGACTCCTCTTTCATAGCCCAAAAGTCCTAACAACTTTGAAGAGTCCAGATTCCAAAAGAAATATGATGAAAATCGACTATGTTGAATTAATCTGTGTTTTGAAATCCCAAATGGCAAGCCAAAGAGGAGGCTTGATTTTGGGAATGGCCAGTGAACGGGCATGCCTACAGAGGCTTGTTTTTGGGAAAAACCAACGAACGACATGTGTGAATGGCCATGGAACGACCGTTCCTTTGCTTTCACCCATGCGAACGGCCATTGAACATTCGTTTGCCATCCGTTCACCTAGTTTTCTTCTTTTTGGTTCACTCCACATTCCAAACTTGTTCTCTCATCTCTCTTTTCATTCATTCCTCGTGCTACCTTCACGAAAATAAACTCAACGACAAAATACACAAATAAAAACACAAAATATACTACAAAAACATGTGATACAACTTAAAATAACCACACAAAAATACTAACAAAAATGACAAAACAACAGACTTTAAAAACTTGTCTTGGGTCACCTTACGTTGCTTCGCCCATGGTGCCAATCGACTGGTTATCTACTCTACATCTTCTGGTCCCCTATTTTCACCAACCAATACGACATTCTTCTCCCTTAGGTAACTCCCTCGGAGGGGAGGCCATGGGAGCTTTGCCATTTCTTTCCCTTTCATCCAGTATTTTTCTAACATCTTTTCAAAATCACTAATGCACATATTGATCATAAGTCTTCAGTTTCCTTATATGGTTGTTCCCGGATTTGCAATGCTGGCGATGCTCCCTGAGGTAGGGTCTTTTTTGTTTTCTATGGTGTCTCCTCCATGTTTAGTTTTGACCTAATTTCCCACAGACGACGCCAATTGATTTGGGTGAAGAAGTGCAATGTACTTCGGTTTGGGTCGCTTCGTCTCAAGCTTAGGCACTTTCAGTTCAGGTCCTATAAAAGAGTGAACGTTAGGCTAGCCGAGATGGGCCCCAACTAAGGTCCTCTGATGTTTAAGTCAGATACATGTGTAATGTTGCTAATAAAATGAAAAACGATGTGACTAGAAATAAATGAGATACCTATAGCACAGACAACAATGAGGTATTTATAGGTTTTGACTTCATAGGTAGTACGATCTAGATCCACGTGTCGACCTTCTCTTGGTCCATCTGGCAAGATCCGGCAAACTAACGGATTTGGGTCACGAAGCGACCCAAACTGTGACTTCGGGTCAGGCCACGACCCGAATACAAAAGACCATGGACTAGCCCATTTTAGCTATTTTGCCTATGAGCGAGGGTATTAAGGTAATTTTGGTTTGATGTATATCAAGCCCTATCCTTGGTTTTTAATTACCATTAGCCAGTGTTCTAAAAAACATTAGGCGCTAGTCGGGCGGTAGACTAGAGTCTTGGGCCTAGTGCCTAGGTGGAGCTTGAGCAAGGTTAGGCGGGACTTGGGCGGGGTTAGGCGGGGCCTAATCAGAAGAATAACATAGGCAAATAAGGTTACCTAGCACCTAGACGGGGACTAATCAGAGCTAGGCAGGGATTTTTAGAACAATGCCATTAGGTGTATGAGTATTTAACTATTTATAATTATAACACGGTGTCGTATGTGGGGAGGGTCTAACTGCTGAAATGTCATTTGGGCGGTCTGTATGAGCGTGAAAAATGAATTCGGAAGACGCGACCGATGAAATTTCAAAATAGGAATTGAGTATCGACCTATTATATTAGATAATCAAGGTATATATTAAGGTGTTCAACTTAATGAAAACTCGTGGCTTAGGATGCTTATTTGTTATCGGATATTTTTATTGATAAAGATGTGAGCCGTATATGCAAGATCCCTCTCCCAAATTCACCCAAAGCTGACTCGCGGATTTGGACTGGGGACTCTAATGGAGTTCATACGGTTAAGAGTGGCTATAGAAACCTATGTGATGATTTATCCTCATATCGGATTAAATCAAATTTTAACTTGAAAATATTTTGGGCACGAAAATACCACCAAAAGCAAAGCATGTGCTATTTCTTGGATTAAACCGAAGATGGGAGAACTAAAATGCAACGTGGATGGTGCTATTTTTCAACGGGCTGGGAAAATTGGATTTGCTTGTATATTAAGAGATTCATAGGGTCATTTTCTTGCTGATATACGAAAAGTTTGTGTGGGTATTGCTGATCCAAGCTTAGTCGAGGCGATGGGGGTTAGAGAGGCTCTTAGCTAGCTTAAGGAGAAATACCAACATGTAACTGTTACAGTTGAAACAAACTCATTTTCTGTTATTAAGGCTATTAGAGGATCATCACCTAATACTTTTATTTCGAAACATGTCATTGATGATTATTTGGTTATGCTTAAGGATTTGCCATTGTTTTCGTGTATTTTTGTTAGGAGGTCAATGAATCGGGTTACCCATACACTTGCTAAAGCAACGGATTCTGCGCCTGGTGTCGTTTATTGGGAGGAATCTCCCCCTTCCTACTTCCTATCTGTGCAATTTGCTACTGTTGGACATGAATGAGTAATTCCAATTCTTCTTCATCAAAAAAAGAAAAAAATATAATTAAGGTAAATGAATCTTTGAATAAGTTTTTGCGATTTTATCTTTTGAGATGTTATACTCAGTGTTCTCTCTCTTGGGAGTTTCTTTTCTCTCTATTGGAGTTGTGCCTCCTTCTTTTGAGGGTTTGAATTTTCGGTTTCCCTCCTCTTGTGTTCAATGTTCTTGCTCAGCCTTTAATGTCTAAATATTTTTTTCATTCTGTTCAACTACCATTCGGTGTTTACCATTAATACTATCTTTAATCTAGTTGGTTTTTTATCCTTAGGTTGTTGTTGTCCGGACCCACTTTTTTAAGTTCTTAGTGTTAGCTTGTGTTTACTGTTTTATTTATCTTCTGTTTCTTTCTTACCCTTGCTTTCTTCTTTGATTTTCTTCTTGTTTACAGGGGCCTGAGAGTCGCTCAGTTTCAAAAGTGTGGGAGTGAGGAATCTCTTGAGATGGCTCATGAGCTGGAAGCACATCTTAGTAGATTTTCTTTAGCCGAAGGTGAAAACAACATCATTCAGCTACGGAAAAAGATATTAATATGAGTGTTGAGGAATGCTCTCGAAGTTTGTTCGGAAAAATTTGTGGGGGGAAGAAAGTGAACTTTGGAGGTTTTAAAAGGACTCTGTTTCAGATCTGGCCTGCTAAGGAAGCTTTTGCTATTAGGGAGGTAGGTCTTAATTTTTTCCAATTCATCTTTGACTCCCTGGAAGATAAGGGTCGAATTCTTGGAAAAGTTTGGACGTTGGACAACTATTATCTAGTGCTCCGAGAATGGAAAGAAGGTATTTGTGAGAATGATAAAGAGTTTATGAGACTTGATTTTTGGATTCAGGTGTGGAATATCCCTCATAGTTGGTTAAGCAGTGAAGTAGGTCTTAAGATTGGTAAGGCATTTCATAAACTGAAAGATGTTGTGATTCCGGAGGGTAGAAGCCTTAATGGTCGTCATGTGAAGCTGTTAGCTACTGTTGAACTTGATAAAGCCCTCTTAAGAGGAACTCGTATTTGTTTGGGTGAAAATATCATTTGGGTTGATTTTCGATACGAACATCTGATTAATGTTTGTTTCTATTGTGGGAAGATTGGACACCTTGATAAAGCATGTGATCAAAGAAAACAGGACATCGAAAATGAAGCCCTTCGAGGGCGGTTTGGTGAATGGATTAAGGCAGAAACTCTCTATTCCAAGTTAAAAATGACAACATGAGCAAACCCAAAGCGATGGACTCTGCTACCAGCTCGGGCTCAATTGATCGTGAAGTTACCCAAGCCAACACCCAGCCTGATAACCAAAAAAGATCATACATGTTAACAACAACAATCCGATCTTGGGAGTCCTCTTGAGAACCCAAAAATTTACTGATACCACAGTGATAGATCCTATTGAAGAACCAAATCCCACACATAAGCCTAATACATCCTTGATTATACATGAGCCCACACCAACTGTACCCCAAACCAAATCCGTTACTAGTTTTTCCTTAGCTAATTCTGATCTCCATATAGAGAAACCTGAAACCCCAGCTATTACCAAAAATATATCCAAACCTACCCTTGTTAATAAACCTGTCCTTTCAAGCCTCACTAGAATACCCTTACAAAACATTACCCCGAAGCCTAACCTGGAAGCTGGTCCATCTCGGAATAGAAAGAATAAATGTACTAAAAGAGTCCTCAAAGGAAAGATGAAAGTGGCCGAATTGAGTGAAGTTACCAATATGGATACCTCAGAGAATTCACTAAGTCTCAAGAGAGGGAGAGGAGCTAATGAGGACAAAGAAAATGTTTGGTGATGATTCATTGTTGTTTGGTGAAGCCAATGACAGCCAGTCTGCTTGTGTGCTCAAAATTTTGGATCAATACTCTAGGCTTTCTGGGCAACAAGTGAATTGGGACAAATCTACGATGTTTTTCAGCAAAAATACACCTGTTGTAGTTCAGCAGGTGATCTACTCTTCACTTAATGGCATTAAAAATCACAGGTCATGCAGATATTTGGGGCTCCCTATGGCCATTGGTAAATCAAAAAGAGAAGTTTTTTATTTTGTGGTTGAAGTCGTGGGTAAGAGATTGGAAAGCTGGATGAACATATTTTTATCAGCTGCAGGTAAAGAAGTGTTAATTAAAGCGGTGTTGGATGCATTACTTGTCTATGTATTTTCATGCTTTAAACTCCCACTTGGCTTATGCAAAAACCAAACTAGATTGTGGCTAAGTTTTGATGGGGAGAGTTGATAGAGCACATGCCAAAATTCATTGGAAGGCCTGGGACAAAATCACCATCCCTAAGAAGCATGGAGGTCTTGGCTTCCATGACCTGCAACTGTTCAATGAAGCCTTATTAACCAAGAAACTATGAAGATTGATGACTCAACCCAACCTCCTAGTGTGTAAGGTTTTGAAGTCCAAATACTTCCTTGTGGTGATTTAATGCAAAGCTATTATGAAGAATAATGCATCTTGGTTGTGGAGGTGTTGGATGGGATGTAGGAAGACTCTTAAAAAGGGTTGAGATTTGAGGTGGGGAATGGAAATTTAATCAAGATTTGGCAGCATCCGTGGATCCCTGATTCTTACAAGTTCAAACCTATTACAACCCCCTTGATCAACAGCCTGTTATTAGAGTGAAAGAGCTTTTGACTGATGATAGGACCAGCTGGAATTATGAATTGATGGAGAGTTTGTTTGAAGAAGAAGATTGTGCGAATATCCTTAAAATCAAAAACACTAGCCTGGAGAGAAGTGATAAGTTGGTGTGGCACCATGACTCTAAAGGGATCTTTACTGTTAAGTCAGCTTACTTGCAGCTTCTTGATAAGGTTGGGAACATGGATGTAGCTGAAAGTAGTGGTAATGCTCACATGATGAAGGTGGTCAGGCAAAAAAGTTGGGGGTTAAAAATTAAAAGTAAGGTTAAACACTTCCTATGGAAGTGTTATTCTGGCATTTTACCCACATCATCTAATATTAGTAAGAGAGGAATGGACATTGACAATATTTGTAAAAGTTGTGGAGAGGAAAGGGAGACAATTGAACATGTGTTTTTCCATTGCTCAAGGGCAAAACTGGTTTGGAAATTAGCCCCTATCCAATGGGATGGACTCTTTGGAAGAATCCAAATATTTTTCTTCTTTGGGGGGGAAGATATGTGGAATGGAGAGTAATCCGTATGTTATTAAAAGAATCCAATTAACATCATACCTTCTTTGGTGGCTTTGGAAGACTAGAAACTTATGGTGTTTGAAAATTGCTGAAACCTAATAGTTTATGGTGGAAACAACTCTGTTTGATTGACCGAATTCAAGTAATGGTTCTTGATGTGGTGTTTTTCGGGTTGGGGGCCTTGGTGGTTTCTCGATGCTTGATGTTGTCTTGCTCATGCACTTCTCATGGTGTGTTTTTGGAAAGATCTTTGGAGCCCGCAGTCGTGTGAGTGTTTATTGCGGTTCGATCTTTAGAGTGTTGCTACTTTCTCGCAACTAAGGAGTTATGGATCTTTTGATTCGATTTCTCATTTTTGTTTAGTTGTGTTTTGTGTCCCGAACAATTGATGGGTATTGCAATTAGTCTCGTGTAATTTTCACCGCTTTATTGTTTTAGTCCTCAATGGTGTTTTGACCGGGTCATTGTGTTTTTCGGTTGTGTCCGTTTAGGATGGTTATCCTCTTGGTTAGCTCGGAAATCTTAATTGTTTTTCGTTGTTAGTATGTGGTTATTTGGCCACCCCAATGTAAATTCGGTTTGAGTTTTATCTATATACACCGATCGTTTTGAAAGAAAAAAATGATGTTGTGAATAGTAAATTTGACATTAGTGTTTTAATAAGAGTGGTTTATCAATTATTCAAATATCGGGCCAAAAAGAAAAACTCTAGCGGTTCTAAGTTCTAACCTCATTTTTCTTAAACATGTAATGGGTGATTTTTTGTCATTTTTAGTCCGAAATCACCCAACTCTTTTTAATTAATTTATTTTCTATATAAGTGATTTCCACACATAAATTTGGATTATTTGTTTGTTTTCTTATTTGCGATTTCATCGTTTAGCGTCTGGTGTGATATTTGGTTCGTCGTCGTATTGGTGCAGTATTTTTTCTTGTGCAGACGATTCATACAAGCAAATTTTCGACCCGACAAGAATAACGAATCAGATTATGATCTTCAGCATGTTGTAGATCAATTATCATGGTATTTTAGACACTATATGATTTTTTTCAAAATCATAGGATTTGAGCCGATTTTTGTTATTAACCCAATGCTATGAATATTTTCATAATTTCCATCTTTTATGATATTTACAGATTTATTTGTGTTTTTGATTCATTGCTAGTTTGGGGGGACGAGATTTATTTTTCTTTAAACTAATAGATAAATATGTAAATCTTATTTTTAGGGCAACAAAATCATAAAATTTGTTGTTTTTATACACAAACATTTATATTAATTAGGAAAAAAAATTGAAATTGAGGGGGCGACTGCTGCCCCAGCCCCCCTCGGCTCTGTCTTTCTAATGACTTGTGATTATGTTTCGACTAATTTTTTGTATTCAGAATCAAAATGTAATATAGATCGAAATGAAGGATAATTCTTCTAACAATTTTAGAAGACTTTTGTAATCCACATTTATAATTTTTTTAAGATTTGAGTTTATTCGTTTTTTGGTTGACTAAATTTGTAGTCACATTAATAAAAAATAAATACAAATCAAATGATATTTTTATACGTACACGTATCCTTTTAATATTAATATTATTAAAAGCCAGTTTGGGGTTGATTAAATATCATGAAATTATATTAATACCATACCTGACTAGTCTAGACTCTAGTCTAGTCATCTTTGAGGCAAAATGAAAGGTTCACATATAAATCATATAATAAAAATGTGAATTACAATCATGCTAATTATTTTTGTTTTAAAATGTAAAATAACCAATTTTATGTTGTAACTATGGAAAAAATGACACTGTTACGAATATGTTCATCCCACTATCCCAGTTTGTACGCGCGGAAATTACACAATTGACAATACCCCTTCTCTAATCCCCAACACGCGTGTTTGCCGTGTGGTTTTGGCGGCAGCGACCTTCTTTGACTAACTATATATACTATTATTTCAGTATTTCAATTTTCATTCCCCATTCCTCTCATGTCCACAAGATTGGGTTTCCATTTCCCCTCCCATCCCTCCCCTTCCCATCGACGAAGATCAATGGCGGAGGAAGAAAAGCAATTTGGCCTTCCTTGGATCGTGTGCAATTGGATGGTTTGTCTGGAAGAGATCTGGCAAGTAGAGTATAAGTAGATTCTCAAAAAAAAAAGTAGTGAAGCAAAACGTAGGAAGTGGGTCCACTAAATAGAGTATAAGTAGTTGAGTAGTGGAAGAAGAAAAAAAAAAGGAAGATGCAAATAGTTGGAATGCATCGAGTCAACAGATCTGTGTTTGATAACAAAGTCCATTCTGTTATTGAGAATTTTGCAGAGCGATCACTTGTAGTTGGTAGGTAATGCATTTTTGTGTGCCTATTTTTGTACATTACTTGCAATATGGGAGTTATTTGCCCATTTTTACATGGCCATGTGTCATGGACTTGTTCCCTCAACAATGATTGTGTGGCCTTAGCTCCTTCAATCGCCCCTTGCAATTAGCTAAGTCAGCCTCTCTCTCGAAGTGTTTGTGTGTGAAGAAGTATAGAGGATGGCTAAGTAAAAGAGCACACAAGAAATGAAAACACTTATATTGCTCACTCAACTTGCTTACAACTCTTGGTTGGTTACAATGAGGTCCCTACACCTATTTATACTACTCCACCTCCTTAATGGATGGTGGTGATTCATTTAATCCAACGGTTGGGAGAAGTTCTCTAGAACTCTCCACGTGATTCCTACATATTGCACAAGTATTCTATAAATCTCCACTCTAGTCTACAACCTTATACATAGTTCCATACTAATCTATAACATTCTAGACTATTCTAGAATATTCTACATTATTCTACCATATTCTAGACTCTTCAACAATATTCTAGACTCTTCTAAAATATTCCAGACTCTTCTAAAATATTCTAGACTCTTCTAGAACATTCTAGATTCTTCTATACTATCTAGATCACTCTAGAATCATGCTAGGTGATTCTAGACGATGGACTACGTATGATGGTGAGCCTCTTTGTTCCGCAGATGGCGAAAAACGGGTCGTAAAGGCCAACTGCGTGACACATGGCTCATATTGCGTTTTCCCTGGTATGTATGATTAGTTTTTCTTTTATAACTACCACAACAAAAAAGTTTATACGATTGCACTATAATTTTCTTTTTCTTTTTCTTTTTAAGTGTTTGATATGTCAGATATTTTAAAATTTTATTTTCCCATTCTCAGAGCACAAGTATGAAATTGTCAAGTGTTTGCAAGCTCGGAAACATATATGTGGGATGACTGGTGATGGTTTGAATGATGCCTCTGCTCTAAAAAAGGCTGACATTGGAATAGCTGTTGCTGATGCTGCTCGAAGTGCATCTGACATTGTCCTGACCGAACCTGGTCTAAGAATGATCATCAGTGGTGTGCTAACTAGTCAAGCAATCTTTCAGAGGATGAAAAATTACACGGCAAGTCTCCAAACAAGATCAGTAGATGTTTTTAGTTTCCGTTACATTAGTTGTTCACTGTGCTAACTAGTTTCTCCAAACACGCAGATATAAGTTGTTTCTATCACAATCCGTATAGTGGTACCTTCAAGATAATTGTCTATATAATGCATAAAATGAAGCACATTTTTTGTCAGATTAGTTACTGTTGTACGATTATGGTCTCTGCTTTGACCGACTTCTTTGTTTGTTTTCTTGCCGACTGATTATTTAATGTTCCATTTTCGCAGCTTGGTTTTATGTTACTTGCAATCACATGGAAGTAACTTTTTTGCCTTAGAGTCACATTTGTTGAAACATAAATCATGAGCTGGAACTCTATTTTAGGTTATAGGTGTTTCTATTAGGAGCTGTTATATGTAGATTACTTTTTTTAGGGTTTGAATTTCTCTCTCTAAAAATATGCTCTCTTCTCTCTTCTACCTTCTCCTTGCCGTCAATTTTTGATGATGAGGATTGATTTTCCGGCCGGCTTCTCCGGTCTTTCACATGACAATGATCTCTTCCCGAAAATTTCTTCAACCCCTTCACGTGGTACTTTCCGCTATGAGGGGATGTCCTCCTCAGTATTTCCATCGCCCAAGGAGTTTTCTCTCCTTTGGTGGTTAACATATCAATGGTCCCCCAAAAGTTGTTACAACTTCTCCAAAGGTGGTCCCTTCCCGGGTCCCCCACATGGTGACATTAGTGGTCCCCTCTTGAGACCAATCCTCAAGAACGGTGGCCCCCCAAAGTATTCTCGCTATATCCTTGAATTCTTTTGGCCACAAGGGCCTTTGCTTTCTTGGATTCTCGGGTAACCCATGAAAAATCTATTTTTATTGGTTCAAGATCTCCGTTCAACGCATCGTCCAAGATTCCAACTTTTGTGGAAACATTAAAGCCTCGAACATGATTCCCATCCGGTTAAGAAGGGAGATTTCTTTTCCATTACGATGGATGAGGACATATATCATCAACGCATAAATGTAACTATGTAACTCTTTGATAGGGCGATTGTTGCAACTAAAGGGTGATAAACCGTTTTCATTGGAAGCTCTCAAGTCCAAGTTGATCGAGGTTTGGAAAATTCGGAATAGTTGCGTTTGGTTCTTCTTGGGAGAGGGTATTTGATTACGATTCATGAATTTGGATCACCGTAATCGTGTTTTTGCTAAAGTTTCATGGAACTTGAATCTAGGTACCATTCGTATTACTAATTGGATTTCGGATTTCAATCCTTATCATATTAATACTTCAGTGGCACAAGTTTGGGTATGTATTTATGAATTAAGTATTGAATATTGTCATCATTCTTTGATCACAAAGATTGCTAGCGCGATTGGAACTCCTATCCAAATTGATGGGCGTCATTGTCCTGGTGAGGTGGGGTATTTTGTTCGCGTTTTAGTCGAACTTGATTTGAATAATCCTCTTCGGAGTTTGTTATGGTGGAATGGGTAGAACATTGTTCTTTTGTTTCACTAAGTTATGAAAATTTGCTTAATTTTGTGTCAATTGTCGCGATAGTTGGGCACGGATCAAAAACGTCGTCGGGTCGGATCTAAGGAGGTACAATGAGAAGAATGACGTTGGGCGCAAGGAAAAAAAGTCCAGTTCGGGGATGTTCCACGTTCAAGATCGTGTTCCTACTACTAAGGGCAATGTAGTTGAATCAAACTTGGGTGCAAGTAATGGGTCGTCAAGGTCGTGTTAAGGAGGGTGAACCTTCTTCTTCGCGTATTCATACTAAGAATTCTTTTGATATTCCTGGTGTTGATTCGGATGATGTGGCATGTGATAATACAATTTGGAGCACAAATTTGATAATGAGAATTGGATTATGGCTTCGAAGATAATACTAGCAACACGAGATAGAGCCATGGTTCCTTATCAACCGCAAGCAACAAATTTGAATAAACATGAACTCGCTAATTTGCAACGTGGAATGGAAATTATTTCAAATAGCCTTCCTCTTGATGTTCTTAGCTCCAATGATCCTTCCGGGGTTCAAGGCTATGGCGCTACGCCAAAAATGTTGGTCCGATATGGCGGATGAAGACGATCAAGTTGATGCGGAGACAAATTGGAAGCTTTAAAAACCAATTTAGGCGACTCTTCAACTACTCGATTGTCTTTCACCCAAGTGATTCGGCGAGAAGCTATGAAGGCTCACAATTGTGGCTCGAGGATCCTGCCGACATTGCACATGATACATCGGACATCGTGGAGGATATTCAAGCACGTGCAAAAAAACACATGACAATGTCATTCGAAAATCCTCTAGAAATAGACGTCCATCATTTCGATTGTGATTTTAAGTTATTTTTGTTGTTTCTTTTATGGGGTACTCTTTTAGTCTTTTTTTTCTATCAAAGATTTTTCCCACTCGGGTTTTACTTTGATAGGTTTTAACGACCCCTATTTTTTAAAACTAGTTGGTTGGTTTGTAAGCGATGCAAAGACATTTTCTTTTTTAATTATATTTTGCATTTATTCAAAAAAAAAAAAATAGGAGCTGTATTACACTGACTATAGGTACTTATTTGATACAGTTCATTGACATAATAATAGGGGTCGAAAAACATGGATTATCACGAGTCAACACTAGTGTGGCTAACTTATGTTGTCAATTTGACCTTCTCTTTTGTTAAATATCCTTAATATGATGAAATTCAACGGGATTTGATCCTTGGTTATAGCTTGCATCATATTTTTAAATGTTTCATGCCCCTCCCAACAGCAATAAAAGGATTTTGTCTTTTTGTTGAAACTTGTGTTGTTGCACAATAAGAGAACTCTGTAGCTCATCCATGTTTTTTGATTTTCAATAGAGCACACAACATAATTGAACTTATCAGTTCTATCTGATTTCTTTTTTCTCAAAGCTCAATGGGAGCTCTGATGTCAGATTCTTGTGAAAGAACAGTATACAGAAGATCACAAACACAATTGGACTTGGCTTAAATAGCCTTTACAAGAAAACTGACAGAATAAGAAATAGCAATCCACTAATGCACAACCAAATAACGTGGTTGGAAAACTGTTAAACTAAGAAACTAACACTTAGGAACTTGACGACAACTTCGAGTACCTGCAATAACGGAAACCTAAAAGAAAAAAACACTAAGGGTCCATTTGGATGGAGGAATTTGAAATTTTAAGAGATTTCAAATGAATGGTTTTCAAACTCATTCGATTTGAAATTCACCTCTTGTTTGGATGATGTAGATTTGTATAGGAATTTCAAATCCATCATAAATTTTGATAAAAAAAAATTAAAAACTCTATTCATTTTCTTAATTGGTATTTAATAAATAAAAATAAAAAATATAATCTTATTGTTTTATTAATAATTATAATTTTATACACTAATAAAAATATAAAATATATAACTTTTATTATGTATGAATGTGTGTGTGTGAAGATAATGCGGAGTGAATAAGTGTGAGAGAGTATGCGTGAGTGTGTGTGTGTAAATGTGTGTAGTGTGTGCGGTATGTGTAAATTGCAAGTGAGCATAAAGTGAGGAAAAAAAGAATAGATTTCAAATTACTAGGTTTTGGCAGGGATTTAAAAACCTTTGAAAATAAACTAAAACCTAAAGATGGATTTGAAATCTATTGATTTGAATTTATATGTCAAACAAGAGTGTGGGTTTAGCTAAGGATTTCAAATCCTTTTTTCCCAAATACCTTCTCAAATCCTTCCATCCAAATGTATCCAATTCATTAGCTTATCACAGTCATGAAGATGATGTCCCAATTCATTTACACAGAATTGCATACAACATATTAAAATGAATGACACGTTTAACATTATTACATTGTACGCGTGTCATTCATCCGATGTAATAAAATATGAGTGGAAATGGAACCTGAAACAGGAAATACCAATCCAATCAACGGTATGAGATCTCATATTCCAATTTCTCTATCCTATTATGTTCCACAAATTGAAGAATGACATGCGTGCAACCAGACATCATCTTATACCTATCATTAGAGTTGGCAAAATTGGCCCAACCTGCATATATGAGAAAAATTGGGCCTAAATAGCTCAATCTAGTAGGCTCATCGGGCCAGTCAGAATCGGGCCAAAAATCCCATTTTTTTTGGGTGCCCGAGCTGATAGTATGTGACGCCCGGGTGAAGAGGGCGGGGAGTGATTGTTGGTGCAAGAAGTCACGGACAAGGAGCACCTCTGGCAAAGCTTCTAGGCGGAGGAACATGAATGAACCGATCACACACCCGAATAAGAGGAGATTAAAGAGATTGTAGGTATGGGACTATACAATTGAGGAGAGCTTAAAAGATTTGATAGGTACTACTCATATCAACAAGATGCATCTTCTTTTTTCTCGTGCTCATCATATAAAAACTCGAAATTAAGTGTGCTTGGCCCCGAGCAATTATATGATAGGTGACCCCTGCAGGAAGGGCTCCCGTGCGCGTGAGTAAAGACAAAGCGTCTTTGGAAAGACTTGTGTTAGTTTGTGGGGACAATCGTCGATCCGGAAGGTGGGTCGTTACATAGTATTAAGGCTATGTTTGTTTCACTTCCCGATCACCCATTTCTCCCAATCACTTCCCACAATTACCAACCAAATATACATTATGCTTCCTAATACATTTTTATACTAATGCACACATTTCCCAATACATTACATCAAACCCCCTTCCCCCAATCACTCCCCAAAAACTTCTCCCAATTGTCTGTTAACTAAACCAAAACAGTTCTATGAAAAATCCTCAACAAAAACGAAAAGGATGCGCGTAAAAAATCCGAAAACAAAGAATTCATTATAAAGAAAAAGAAAAAACTCACGTTTTCTAGGGATTACAATACAACGGTGGCAATTGAGCATATTAAACCTACTCGAATCCTTCTTTAACTTGTTCAATTGAGCGAAAATAGATTAATTACAGAGAAAATACTTGGTTTTTTGATTTAATTTAAAATAATTAATTTGGGCTGGTTTGGCCCGATGTCCCACGGCCCGTGGATGAGTTGGGCTAAGAAAATAGAAACCCGACCAGAATTTGGCTCGGCCTGACCCGACCCAATTTTCTCGCTTGGCCCGTTGGGCTTGGGTCGGTCGGCTTTCATTCGATTTTTGAAATAAGAAAACTAGAAAAGTGGGACAGGAAATATCAATCTTGTAACGACCCAAATTTTATGAAATTAAAGAACTATAAAAATATTATTAAGAAAACATAAATTTATAAATTAAAGCGATCCCAATAATTATCAAAAAATCGATTTAAAATTTTTAATTTTTTAAGAAAAATATATAATAGTTGAAATAGTTCAAATTAGCCATTTCTAAAGTGTAAAGATTAAAAATAGCCAACTTTTTCAAACACATCTTTTTTAGCCATTTTGGGGTGTAAAATGACATGCATACCCTACTAGCATGTTTGTTTGATATTTGGATTATTTCTCTCTTTTATTTATCTATATGTATCATCTTACTCTTTCTTTCAAGTTTTTTTTGAAAATCGAATCTGTATTTTTTATTGTTAAAAATGTAATATGGGTGTTGAATTATAGGTATCAAAAAGAGGATTAGTTTGATACAGTATACATGCAAAACGAATTTAAAACGAACAAGTTATTTGAATTCAAAATTTTTTGGAGAAAAACAAAATAACTGGGTTAAAATAACTCGACGCTATAGTGACATGCTACAGTGTCGAGTCACATATAACTCGCGCTACAGTGACGTGCTACGGTCTTGAGTTACATGTAACTCACGCTACTGATGTCGTGCTTCTGATGTCAAGTTACATGTAACTCGCGCTACGATCTTGTCTACTGATGTCGAGTTACATATAACTCCCGCAATAAAGTCTTTGTGCTACTGATGTCGAGTTACATGTGACTCGCGCTATAGATCGTGCTATAGTGTCGAGTTACATGTAACTCAGCTACAATGTCGAGTCACATGTAACTCGTGCTCTGATGTCGCGCTACGTCTTTTTGGTGCAAGTAAATTCACTAAAGGGCAAATTGGGTTTTTCACACCCCAAAATGGCTAAAAAAGATGTGTTTGAAAAAGATGGCTAAAAGACATCTTTGATTTGATAAAATGGCTAAAATAATAATAATAATAATAATAATAATAATAATAATAATAATAATACATCTTCCAAATTAAATATCCAACAATTATCCCAAGCATAAACTGGAAAAAAAATTAAAGACATAAATCTGAAATTTAGTCCAATCATAATTATTTAAATTATAAATATAGCATGATTTATTCCACCATCCAGAATATCATATATTCAGACGGATTCCTCAACCTGAAAGTCATGAAAGCGTTCACATAATTACAACAATAAATTCATTAATTTCTTCTTTTTCTCTCTCGATCGCGTTATTGCATATAGCATTGCGGGTTCACCACGAAGATACTTTTGATCCCGACCCTTTTCATGGTCCCTAGCTTATATAAATTTATTTCCTCTTGACATATATTGCAATCAATGAAATTTAATCATGGAACATTAAATAAAGATAAATTATATAAAATCTCTACCTTAATAATCGCAGATATTCGATGTTGAAAAGTGAACAATAAAAGTCATATTCCTCGACCCCTTTGTTTTCTACATTAAATAAAATTATAATTAATATGTGATTTAATAAATCGAACTAATTAATGAAATAATTTGTAAAAAATTGAAAGATAGCTTAAAAATTGGGAACTTATATATATATATATATATATATATATATATATATTTTGAAATTTGAATAAAAAAAATATAAAACTATTATTACCTTATAATTCTTAGGAATATGGTGTAAAATTTGTGTATGAAGTTATACTTATTTATACTAACTAATTCTAAATTCTAAACACCTAAACTTAAAGAGCTAGTCTCGTTAGACGATCCCTGACGGATCTAATCCGTCGACGAGCCCCAACAATTAATCGAATCCAACCCAACCCAACCCCCCCCAAAAACACACACAAATTACATTTGACAACCCGCCGAGCCTAACTAGAGCTGTCAAAATGGGCCAGGCCCGTCGGGCCGGCCCGCCCCGCCCCGCCTAAGGTAGGGGGTGGGTTTAGTATATAGTAGCCCGCCAAAGGGGCGGGCGGCTTGGCTTTAATGCGGGGGGCGGCGGGCTAACCCGCCAGAAATAAAAATAAAATAAATGAAAAATTAGATAAAATAGACAAAAAAAAATAGTATAATTGATATTTTATATTTTTATCTCTTATAAATGTGTATATAATATTTTTATAAAATATGTACTTATTATCCATTAGTATATTCAATTCATTAAAATTAATAATATGAATAAAAAATATTGTTTTCATTTTTTTATTATTTTTTAAATTTTTGGCGGGCAGCCCAACCCATGACCCTTGACAAGGTGGGTTGGGTTGGGTTGAGGTTTTCTTGGCCCGCCAAGTGGCGGGTTTTGCGGAGGCGGGTCGGCCCGCCCGCGCCCGTTTCGGCGACTCTAAGCCTAACTCAAACCCCTGCAGCGGCACAACAATCATAGCCGTAAATCCGGTCGATTGCCAATTGTCAATTGATACAACCGACTAAATCGGCCCGTCGCACACATAAGCGGCAAGTAGGGAATAAGAATGAATTGGAGTTTTGGAAATTTTTTTGCATGATTTTCTTTTAGTATTTTTTATACTTTATTCTTCATTCAAAAGCTTATGCTTTGAAATATGTGAGTGTCATGGTCAAAAGGTGATAATTGATTCCAAACTTTAAAAGTCATATTTCAGTTGTTTAATTTTTATTGTTTTGATTCTTGGTAAGCTATCTTTTTTGTTTTGCTTTGAGTTTAATATAAACTCATCCAACCATTCATGTTATCCATGTATTTGTTGATTTGTCAAAATCAATTTTGACAATGAATCAATTTTGACGCATTTCAAGAGAAATAATACTTTTTATGAAGGCAGTATAATACTTTTCAAGATAACGACTAATACATTTGAAAGTATATTCATGAGAAATACTAAAACACTCTTGAATCAACTACTAATACATTTCGGAAGAATCGCTAATACTTTTTAGAAGGACGACTAATACTTTTCGAAGGATTGATAATACATTTCGGAGAAAAATTTAATTATTTTCGGGGGGAACTATTAATATATTTCGGAAAAGCTGCTAATACTTTTTAGAAAGACGACTAATACTTTTCGGAAGGACTACTAATACATTTCGGGAGAAAATTTTAATTTATTTCAAGGAACTACTAATACTTTTCGAGAACGACTAATACTTTTTTGAGGGATTGCTAATACATTTCGCGAGTATATTTAGGAGAAACTTCAGAAACTACTAATACATTTCGGAAGAAGCTGCCAATACTTTTTAGAAGGACGACTAATACATTTCGGAAGGATTTGCTAATCTTGGTGCTCCCGAAAACTACTACAATACCATTTGCTAATATTACGGAAATGACACCGAATCCGGGTCGATCCGTCTAACAGTCGGACCCGTTAGGCGGTCGACATAAGTTTTTGTGAAACTTAAATTAGCCCCTAAAATAACTGATCCCCAATTTGTCCCCTAAAGTAACTCCTATACTGATTTCTAATCAAATCATTAATTAAATATGGGTTATCACAAATCCAATCAAAGATAAGTTAAAATCGGAAAGCAAATATATTCACAGCCCAACTAGGTAATTTATGATGTGTTATGCGTATACCTTTAATAAGGAATATTAATATTAATTATATATAGTTTCTTTTCAAGATAATATTGCATGATTTCTTTGCTTGCAATGCAAGGCACCCATTTAATTTATTTTATTGAAAAAAATATATATATAAAGAAAGCCCGGCAAACAAACATTGTTTCTTCATTGTGAAAGATATCGAAGAATGGATTTTTTGAAGCCAAAACATGAATCTAAACATGAGCAACAAACTCTTCATCTTCATCATGAACAATCTCCAAACCCACTTTTCCAACATTATTAATCAAATTCCCAAATTTTCGTTATCATCATCATCTTCATCAGTTCCTAATAATATAGCTAATAATCCGTTTTGTTCACTCTCTTCTTCTTTTTTTCTTATTTTATTCCGTGGAAGAAGAACAAGAAGAGCCATGCCATGTCAGCGTCTGAAATCATGAAACGCATGGTTGGGATCCCTGTTTATAAAATCTCCAACCATATTGAATTAATTGATTGTGGTTCTGTTTCTGATGAGATAGATAGAAACATTGATTTTTATTACATAAGTAAGCGAGATGCTGAGGATTATTTGCATGATTATTATAAGTTGTATTTGGCGACAACTGGTGACTGGCGAATCCTTGATGCTCCCCTTAGTGAGGTAATTAATTTCCCCTTTTTTTGCTTTGCGTACTACACTACATTAGCATGACATACGCACGACCATGTTGGATACGCATCGAACGCATCCATATGAATTCGATAAATCCGCACATAGGAAAAAATTGAATTTATTCTATTGTTATATTTTCAACATGTTTTATGTGTGTCTCATTTGCGTGTGGACGAGAAATTTATAGTTGGGAAGAATACACACATTTATGAATAACTTTTGAAATTTGAATATTAAATTGAGATAATTATTTTTAACCACCTCAACTTTACCCCTTTTTACACTTCACAACCTATACTTTTATTTTTAACCTTTTGCATCCTGAACTACGAAAATAATTACTCTTTGCAACTTTTGGACCATTTTGCCCCTAGGATTTTATTCTTTAATAACAATAGTTCTAGTTATCCCTTTAAACTCTAATTTGTGGCAGATTGCTCCATAAGGATAAATATATTGCATTATACAATAATCAAAAAGTTTTCACTCCCGAATCAATTTGTTTTTCGGATTTTTCGAGAAATAAGAACCCGATTTTTCTGTAACTTGTTTTGTTCGTGGCATTGTTACACCTACTTAGATCCATCTCTATTCGGAGGTTTTAAATGGATCATGTCGGGTTTCACCTATAAACTCAACAAGACATACTTATCAAGATCTTATTTCAAGTATTTATCCGTATACAAATTGGGTCTTTTAGATCGAAAATGAAAATAGTCCATTACGACCATATCGGGCCCATCATGCTTCCGTAAAATTAATAAATCCCTTAAAATTCATACCTCTTTTGACCAAACAACACCGGTTAAGTGGTTCGCAACGCCACCGGGAAGATTATCGCCTTTCCGGATCGTTTGACGAAACGACTCTCCTCACTGTTCAACCTCACCTCGGGAAGATGATCCGCAGTTATCCGACTCCTTCGAAAAACTCGCTCAAACGACCTTGGTTCGTTTCTACTCCAAGGCGTAAAGTAATTCTTCAAAGGGGATTGATCAATAGTACATCATGAACACATGTTGAACAAACAAAATTTTATTTTATTAAGAACTTAAAGAAAAATTTATTACATTAGTAATCTCCTTTTGGGAGGAGAATACTTGTTTAGCCTCTCATGTATGAGGCTTGCACTCGAAAATACATAAGAACTTGAAAAACTAAAACACTCAAAATATTACAAATTTTTCACTCGATTTTATTGTAAGAAAACTAAGGAAAATGTTCGATGTCCTCAACTTCCTTCAAATCTCGCCTTTTATAGATGTAAGTCCCACTTGAAAGGCGGACTCCAAATCTTGCTGATACTTATGACGTCACCGATTCGTCATATCCTGCGTTATTGCCTCGCCAAATGGTTTTCTTTTTCTTCCGCGTGACTCGGCCCATGTGAAAGTTGTCGGGAATCTTCTAAAAGTTGGTTTGCGTAGTCCCCAGGAAAACGCGTTTTGTGAGCCGGGCCCTTGTCCTTTCCAGGTACTGCCCGTCTGTCGGTCGGGTTTGGGTCGAAACCTTTCCCAAACTCGGGTTCCTTCGTTCGGGGCATGCTTGACAGATCCGGTCGATCCATCGGCCAACATGCGCCATATTACGAAATTTCCTGGTAAGTTTCTTTGCTTGGAAATCTTGTTTTCCCAGCAGAATTCTTCTTTTGGTCTCGAAGAGTTCTTCCGCAAACCCCGTGGTTGATCCAGGTCATCGAATTCAAAAGGAAAGATCCATTCGCCGAATTTTGGAAGAACTTGAATGGATATTTGACCTTGTCCATTTCGATTAGACAAACCCAAAGACCCCATGCTCGTCTCGTAGAAGCTTCGTCTTGAAAAATGCTCCTACTAACATCGGTCCTTCTTCCTGATGCTTTGCCTTAATGTATTTTAAAGCATTTCCATCCGGTCTTCTTAGCTTGATGAAATGAAAAGCTTCATTAAAGCCTTTCTTCGCTTTCGTTGGTTCGCACCGATAAAATACGCTTCCAAAAGACGCTCGGCCAAGTGTGGATTATTGGCCCAGGTCTCGTAAACTTCCCAATCCATTTTGGTAATTTTGAAATTTACGGGAATCCTGGTGACACGGTATAGATTGAAGCTAAAGCTCCAAAAGTATACCATTCATGTACTTCATTTGGATGACTTCCTGGTTTCATCCAAACTCGGGATACTTTCCTGAGATATCAACCATTGTTTTCTCCGGGTTAATACCTTGTCTTGTAACTAGTTTCTCCCATTGCCGCCGATATACCTGCATAGGAGAAATCTTATTTTCGCGCTTGAACCTTAGATTTGCCTCTCGTCGTGGCCTAAGATTCAACTCTCCCTCTTTTACCCCGGAGGTCTTTGGGTTGACTTGAAGACTCGGGTTGTGACGGAGCTTCAACATTAAATTACGATTTGTACACCCTCGGGGATGCATCACCCGCAACACTTGTGATTATGGTACTTGAATCCATAACCTCCGGGTTAGAGCCCCGTACTCTCTCGGCCCCTTTTTGCACCGTAGGAGATGCGGCTGGAAGAGAGGCCCTTGCATCTTAAGAACAATTGTCCTTGAGCGAACCGGCATGCTCGTATTTGACTAGAAACGGTTTACGGTCGGCTGTTGAAGTCGTCCGGCAAAAACTTCGCATTGAGACATAGCGTCCCAAAATCTTGTTCTAGACTCTCCAGGTTTTCCCGAGATGTCTTACTCGTTTAAGGACCTCGTCGAACAACGCTCCTTCCATCTCGTGTCAAGAAATCGCAATAATATTTTCATGAGATTTTATAATGACAATATCATAATCATAATATTGACATTCACTTGCCATCTAAGTAATCGAGCCTTTTCTCGGTTTTGATTCAATTTTGTTTTTCGAAAAAGCCTTGACACTTGAATTATCAATTTTTAAAGTAAACTTTTTATCCAAGAAAAATAGAGGCCATTTTTTAAAAGCCTTTCATTGCGAAGAATTCTTTCTCGTTAATATGCCACCGAGTTGCTTCACTAGGTGTGAATAAACCGCGCAATATTTGCATGGCACTTCTTCATTTGGTGTGACCTTAGTAAGAACTGCCGCCACCAATCATCACGGCATCCGTGTAAAGAACCGATTCATCCTCGTCTTGGGAATCGCAAGTTTTGGAAGCTTTTACAAACTTCTTTAAGTTGCTTAATTCCTTCTTGATGTTCATCTTCCCACTTGAATACTGCATCTTTTTTAAGCAATGGGCTAAACACCTTCTCGTAGTATGCTAGATTGTTAATAAACATTCCAAAGAAAATTAACAACTCCCGAAAACTCAAGTCGCTTGTCTTTTAGTGTATCCGAAATCCATGTATCTTTTCCACAATATGATTCTCAGAATAATTCCCGTTTCATCGATTTCAATTCCGAGGAATTCAATCTGTCTTGTTGCAATTACCGTCTTCTTTTCCGAAAGCACTAATCCTTTTTTGTGACAAACATCCAAAATATTTCCAAATGTTTGAGATGCTCCTTCATGTTCTTTGATGCGATTAGAATGTCATCGATATGCACGAACATGAAACTAAAATAATCTTTGAAAAGATTATCCATCTTTCTTTGATATATCCGGGGTGCGTTAGCCAATCCCATGGCATCACGTTCCAAATATAGTGTCCCCGTGGTGTAGAGAAAGCCGTAAACTTCTTACTTTCTTCCTCCATCTTAATCTGGTAGAATCCGGACTTGCAATCGAACTTTGAGAATATCTTGGCACCTTTGATACGATTAACCGGATGTTCTCTCGCTTGGGATATAGTATCCGTCGAACTCCAAAATGTTATTAATCCCTTTGTAATTAATAACAAGTCTTGCTTTCCTCTTTTGATTTCTCCATGGTTTCGACTAAGAATCCTGGATCTTTGTATGGAGAAACTCCTGGTGAAATTAACTTAAGGTCAAGATGTTCCTTAAGTATCTTCTGCATATCCTCACGATCTTCCTGATTCATAAGGATTGGTTTGAATCTTACGAACTCGTACTCCTTTCCAGGTTTAACCTTTAAGGAAGCTTTAAGCTCGTTTTTATCCCACCAAGCCAAAGGATCTTCATTGTAATTCCTTTGGATCTTCTTCTTGATATCCTCGAGTGATATTTGTTCCTCTATGGTTACATCACTCTGTGGATTCTCCATTAGACTCATCCATAATTCTGCAATGGCTTCTGGAGTGACTCGTTCTTCTCCTTGTACTCTGAATGAATACAAGTTATTATCCCATATCTTCTGATCCTTCTGGATGGAACCAAATTGTCTATAGGATAATAAAGCTTCACCAAATTTCCTTCGATCCGCCATTTTTGGATTGCGAAGTTTGGCCTCATCACCACGCTTTGCTGCGAAAATTAATGGGCATTTTTCGTAAAATGCTTCCCCGATCTCTGGACAATAATCTTATGATCACATAAGGTTGTGAAAATAAGTCTTCTCGTCTCGTTCTCTTGTGTGAACCGCTTGAATGTTTGTAGGAAATTATTTCCCGGAAAATATCTCGCACTGTATCATGGAAATAGATTGGTGGCGTCGTTACTTTGTACCATGGGTACTACCCGCGCCTCCGATCATTATTTACTCGCTTGTTTGATTCCCCGTTAAGGATAAGAATCCTTTTAGAGAAATCTCTTCCTGCAATAGGCAAAATTTTCTCCAATTTCTTTAGGAAAAACATCGGCTTTGCGCAAAGTACATATTCCTAAGACTTTGAATCAATATAGGCAAATAAATACTCGGCTTTGTATTCGCATATAACATTCCAATAGAAATGTATATGGAAAATGGACTAGTGGTCATCCGATTCTCAGATCTTTTATTCGCCACTTGTGAACTCCATTCCGTCTTGTAATATTTCCCAAGGCTTATGATCCTCAAGAAATTCAATTCTCAAGATTAATTGTTCTCGGGATTTTCCCGCAACTCCCTGTGATAGTAAGCTCAATTTCTCCTATCTTCAGGCTTCCTTGATACCTTCCAACGATTGGTTGTTGGAGATAATATAGAACATCACAAGGAAAAATGTTATCCTTTTTGAGTGATGTCGAATATTACTTCAACCTCTCGCCATCCTTTCTCGGACATTTCGGCTCTCCTGTTTTTTTAAAAACATCGGGATGCGCAATCAGACTTTGGTCTCCTATCTTCCCAACGGCTACTACTCACCATTCTGTCTTTGGAAAGACATCCTTCTGTGCTCAACTCGAGACTCCGACTTTTGTTGAAGACTGGTTGATCTTGAATTATCATATCAATCTCCTTAATAGTTGGAGATTCAATGATTTCTCGGTAACACCACCCGCAAAGTCCTCAAAGATTCTTGGGACTTCAATAAATTCTTTTCTCAAGAATACTTCGAATGATGAGTATTCGAGAGAGCATAGGAAATCTTGTATGTGATCGAGTAAGGCCCGTTTCCTTCTTTCATCAAATCGACTCTTTTGAAATCCCGATGAAGGGTTAGGACTCTCTTCAAGTCTCGATCTCCCAAATTGTATGCAATTCTAGGATAGACATTAAATGCCAATTTCCCCGCATACAAATTTCTCAGAATCCGCTCCAAGGCATGAATCCTTGAGATGCGAGATTCGCTTGTCAAAGATAGCAAGATTGAGAGGCGAATCTATTCCTTCTTTAAATGTTGCTTTAATAATTACTCTTATGGCTCGATATGAATCCATGAGAGTGTATTTGCAACTTCTCTTTTAACTTTGCTTTTGATCTCTTGTATTTCTCTAATAGGGACCAATCGCATCTCGATCGAGGTTCACCGGTAAACTCCATAGGAATGGCCAATTCTCCTATTGTAACCCCGTGGATAATTTGGTGTTTTCATTCTGAAACCTAATTTTATCCAAAGCTTTTTCCATAGCTCCAATTGTAAATCCATCATAGACTTGAAGCTTTGGATCTTCCTTCATGATTCTCATAAGAGTTTTATGAGAAACCGTCGTGTGAGAGAGGAATCCTGACATATCCTCCTGACGGTCTGTGAAGAATTTCTTCTTCACTGATTACGAGCCGAGTCACTTCCATCATCGTAATAGATCTCTTCTTCATAGATGCTTTCATCCGAGTGAATGTCCTCGAATTGATACACTTGTATTAAATCCGATAATAGACACCTTCTTCGATTTCTCGGTGTGGCCTCGAACCTGTCGACTCCTCGTTTTTGATTGTCCGGGCAATCCGCTGAGATATGCCCTCTTGCCGCATGTCCAAAGAATTACAGTCTTTGAAACTTTCATTAGCTCGTGTGAGCCCTCCCGAAAGTTCTTCTCCTGGATTGCTGTACTTGCTTGATTAGAACCCGATGATGAGGCTCTACTCCCGGGCCAAGGTCTTTGGTCTTTGCCCGATTTATAACTTCGGGCTTTTGTTTTGACCAAAACCTTCTAGGTCTCCATGAAGACCGCTTCTTTTTTCTTTGCTTTCTCGGCGGTATGGATGGCTTCTATCCTTCTTCTTCTTATGCCGCCTTGGTTGACCTCCCACAACTGTTGGGATATCATTATCCACGCAACATGAGAACTGTTTTGTTAATTCCTCTTAATCTTTTGTAATTCTTGTATAGAGTCGCTTGGTAACACCATTCGGATAACTTGGCCTTTAGAAAAGACATTTTTCTAGCCACGCTTTCTACTTGACTCCACCCTTGTATTCCCGATAAGCATTTCTCTCCGGGGGACTCGGAATCTTGGCAAAGAATAGTTGTGCAGCTTCTTTTTCTCAATCTTGGATTTTCACCCCTAGATTCGGTGAACAACTTGATATATTCGTCAATATGACAAATATCCAAGAACTCAAGGCTATAGAGGGCTTGTTTATATCTCTTTATTTTTTCATCCTCTAATCCTCAAAATAACCTTGTCGATGAACTGGATTTTGAATAGTTTTGTCATACCATCGACAATTCCTTTAAGTGATTCCCCGATGTGACCGAACTTTTGTACTTGCATCGGTCATATCCCGTGCAATCTTCACCGATCCTTCAAGACTCATTTCAAGGAGTAAAATGAATGAATCCTTTGTAAGATCGAGGGTTCTCATGAAATTCTCATAGTCAAGCCCATTCATCGATGAGAACTTCTGCTTTTTAAAATCGGGATGTCCAGTTTAACATCAACCCATACGGATGTATTGGGTCGAGTGCGATCTTCCATAAGGCGTCGATAAACATTCGCCTTCCTAGGTAGGTTATGCAGTTCCCGCAAGAGGTTTCGACCTCCCCGTCCCCGAAAGAAAGTGGATCACTTTCGTCGTGAAATCCCGGATGTGGCATCCTCTCGTCCCGAGCTCCATGATGCGAACCCGCATTTCTTCGACGTTAGGATTAATCGGTGGCGGTGGTGGAGGAATTGGTCTACCTTGTGGGTCATAGGTAACCAAAGCCGATTCTCACCTGCGTTCATCTTTAAATCTACAATACCTAATCCTGCGAAGGATTCTCGCCGTCATGTAGATCTTTAAGATTCATCTTTTCAATATCCATCTTTTTTTAATTTTTGATGGATTTTCCTTGATTAGGGCAATGAGCTTTTCCTCATCTCAAATCATCTTTCGTATAACTTCGGTTGGTTTCCCTTTTTGGTGTAAATAGGTACCGCCCCAAAATCAATACGTTTCCTTCCTCCTGATGAACTCGGCCTGTCCTCCGGTTCTTGACTCGATTCGAATATCATGAAGGAGTTCAAGAGTTTCCTTCGATATTTCACCATCGCTCCATCTCGGTTATGGATCTCGATGAACTTGTCTTTGGTAGATGAATATGGCGGTTGCCATAATTCTCGCACCGTCTTCGATTTCTCTAAGATCTTCGGAGATCTTAGATTTGTCTGGAAGTATCTCGTTCCACTCGGTACTCCATCGTAATCATTGTTCGATGGGAATTTTCATGAACCGTTTCTTGAAGGTTCATCAAGTGAACATATAAGTGCGGTTAAGCATCCGGAATCGCTTATAATATTCTCTTTCGCATTTTGCATTGCGCTTAGGTTTCCCCGTCGCTCCTCGCTTCTTCCTTTTCTTCATGTTGGTATTCCCATATGAAACCTGGTCAAGGTGTTCTTGTGCATACATCGTCAATATTTGACGATATGTCCTTGTAAGGGTACATCTCGGACATCGGTCCGGATCCATAATCTCGAGTAATTTCTCCTCACCAATTGTTAATTACATAAATATAATAAATTTAATCGAAAGTTCTTAATAAACCTAGCTCGATACCATTTTCGAGGATCGCAAGACCTTTGGGAGTAATCAAAGAAAATGCAATGAAATTTATCGTCCAGGTTGCAAAGTGTAACAACTTTAAAGTTTAGAGTGTAAACTACAAACCAACTTTGTCAAACCAGGGGTAAAACCGAATTTTATGCAAAGTGTAAAATTTTGTGAAGTTTAGGTTGCAATTAGTAACTTTTCAAAGTTCGGGTTGCAAAGTGTAAAAACCCGTATAGTTTGGGTTGATTAAAAACGTTATCCCTATTAAATTTTCCTTATACATAATTTTAATATTTAAAATTATACATAGTAAAAAAATTGAAAATTTTGTGGTCACTTGTCTCCCCTTGTGTCCGCCTGTGTTGTCACATTCCAGACTTAGTTTTTTTATGAAATTTTAGTTTTTATGTTTGAAGCCTTGATTTACTAGTACGTCTATATTTTCAATAATATATTCGTACTGTGTCTTCTTTGAAATTTCAATTTCAAAACATGATGTATTCTCGTACCGATGTTGTATCACACTTTGTCTCGTATTTGATTTATATTTTGATGTGTTATACATGGATGGATGGATGCAGGGTCGTGCCTACATGGAGGCCACTGAGTCAATTGACTCAGCCACTCAGGCCCAAAAAAATAATAAAATTTTAGGGGCCCAATTTTTTAAGATATTTTATATATACATATATAGTAAATAAGAAATTAAAAATAAGCTTCCAAATGTTAAAAATCCAAATATTAAATTATTTTATGGGCCCAAAATTATTATTATGTTTTTACTAATTTAAATGATAATTTTTGTGAAAAGTATTTTGTAATGTTGATTGATATTGAATGAGAATTTGAATCTCTAACCCATTGCATATTTTGATATTCATCTATGCATGTCTTTATTTTAGGGGCCCAATTTTTTTTTTGATATTTTGATATTCATTTTTTTAGTTTTACGTTGTTTTTGAACTCGTAGATAATGGCCCATTTTAAAGTTTGACTCAGGCCAAAAAATTGGTAGGCACGGCGCTGCATGGATGTCACTTTCATCACCTTATACGTACGAATATATAGAGATTAATTTTTTAATTTGTATAGAGATTAAATTTTTAATTTAATGGTTTGAATTATAGGTGGTTGAACTTGAAGGAACAAGCGAGGATCCGATTAGGTTGGTGCCAGAGTCCTCACAAGTGAAAATGCAATAGAGGTGTGTTGGAATTAACATCGAAATATTGTACAATTTTTTGTCTTCATAGCGTACGATTTTTTGTAGTTGTTTTTGTTATGGTTTTAATTTTCTTAAACCTCAACAACTTCTTTCTTTTCTGTAGGAAAGAAGAAAGAAATTAATCTGTGATTTTCCTGATGAGAGCTTTTCTGGTGTTCCTGTTTTTATGGTAAAGTTTATACTCTACATTACATATAGCAAACTATTTAAAACCTGAGTTCGAATCCCTCTACAAACACTTTCTCGGTTTAGCCCGTGGCATAGAATTTACCTGATTTGCAGCCTTGCAGGATTATTGCATCCAATAATAAAATAAAAATTAAACCCTCACCATTTCCACCTTTTCACCTTTTCTCTCTTAATAAACTGTCAGCACATGGGCATGTTTTATCATGAAGGAATTGTTAAATAAAAAAAAATTTGGCGTAAAAAATGAATTATGATCTTATTAATTATTATCAATTTCACGTTCCAAATACATACATACAATTTTTATTAGAAAGATTTGGTCTCAAACTTTGCCAAGGCAGTGAATTAACACTTTCCAAATTGTTTTGTTTTTATTGGGTTTGTGTTGTATGTGCATGTGCGTTTAACAGTCAGATCAATTGGTAATGATGAACCTCTATCGTCCTGCTTACTTAAGAAAGGTAACGTAATGGGGAGATCAAGTAGTTTAATTTTCTTAATTTTGAGGTCATATATGAAATATGTCTATGAGTTATTAATTTTGTGTCTAAAATTGTGAAGGAGGACCTTGAAAGAGATATGATTGGAATAGTACGACCAGAATATAGAGACAGTATTCAGGTATATATATTGTTGTTGTTGTTGCTGCATTTGGCTTTACGTATCGTGATTTTCACACATGCCTTGGTAGGTTGCGGCTCTTGAAGATATAATACAAGAAATGAAGGTGAGACGTCCACTTATATAACAGACACTTGGTCTATAATCTAAAGATCATGTAGTGAGTGATCGCAAACACTTAAAAAAAAAAAGTGATTCTCGGCTTCTATAGGTCGAAAATATAGTTATTTTTTGAACCTAGAATCTGAGGGACACTTTTTTTTAGTGTTTGCGAACATGTACTCCCGTGCGAACTGTGCAATGCTATATTTTGCTTCTCCCCAACCTGCCTAATTCTTTTACAAACCAACCTAACTATTTGTCAAAGAATTTGTGACATATGCCACATTTGGTCATAATGTCCAAATTAAAAGGTTCCTGATGTTAATCTACCCATTATTGGTTGGTTTTCTATGTTTTATAATGATGTAATTGAGATTTTTTTTTTTTTTGGTTTTGTTTTTGCAGGATAGCTCAACATCGAAATCAAATGATGTACTTTTTGTCGGCCCTGGGATCACATCATGGACATGGTTTCGTTAGCATGAACCCTAATTTCAGTTTACACTCTGGGACAGGGGTGTTTGAAATTAGCCTTTTTACTATTTATTAATTTTTCGCACATTCGAATGGACAATATATATAGTAGAAACAATGTTTGCCGGGTTATTTTGTTTTGATGGAAACAAATATTTTATTAATATATAAGTTATTCTAAAATAATGTAAAAATTTCTATATTTTTAAAATGAAGAGAACATTGACAAAACAATCATTACAAAATAACATTATTAATTGTTTGGTATCTTAATTATAAGATATTAATTATTAATCATTACATAGATTTTTCAACATCAATCAAATTATTATTTTTATATTTTTTAAACCTTTTTAGTTTATAGATTAAAATCCCAATAATTAAATCTAATAACTTATAGAAAAAAAATATTTTTTATACAATTGAATTAGATTTGATAGTTGGAGACTAACCGCTGGTTATTTGGTAACGACAACTTCGTTTTCCGTTATTTATTACCTTTAATTTTTTTCAACAAAAATGATTATTTTTTATCGTAATTGGTCAACATCATAGTTTTTCCTCTTAAAAACAACTTTTTGCTAGTTCCCACTAAACCTTCCAGTAGTACGTAGCATGATTGGTGTTTTGAGATTTCAATTGTTTTTATGTGTTGTACTTCTTGAATATACCTGAACTTCCCAGTTTTATATATTTTCCTATAATATTTTCATTTTCTGATCTTACAACCAATAATATGTTATACTACACAAAAATTCACGAATAATATTTATTAGGTCTCTTTCAAAGCATTTTACTACATGAATTATTTGATATCTTCCGTTAAATAAGCCCCCAGGTAGTATCTATATAAACTATTGGTTTATATTTTTTCATTATCATTTTTTCTTTCCCAGAGAGAGCAAACCAATTTGGAATTGGCTGAGAATCCTTCAAGAGTAACATAAAAAAATGGAACGATTATTTTGATTTAAATTTCAAAAATCGAAGTGTACATGAATATTTTGTGGACAAATTGGATCTTCAAGCACCATAATTTCATTGTGTAACTATTTACTGGGCAAAGAATAAAAAAACATGTTAACTTAAGTGACATGGGACTCTCACAATCCATCCCTGAGCTAAAAATTTGATCATAAAATGAACAGTTTAACCTTCTCTGGCTCAAAATTCAAAAACCTGCAAATTGCATTATTTCTTGTATATGTGCAGAACAAGTCACATGAATTTGGCACTCAAATTGAACTTTATAGCATCCTATACAAATTAGAAGAAATCGGTATATAGATAGATACAACAGTTAGGTCAATGAAGGAATCGATTAAGAACTGAAATTTGACCAGAATCTCCATTTAGAAAGAAAACTTCCAAGGGTACGTAAGATGATGAAGATGCCTTCACTGAACTGAATCTGTATGTTGGTTGTAATATTTTACTACCTTTTGGACATGGAATTGTCAGAAGTCGAGGTCCCGTTCTCATCTGCCACACCTGCAAGGAAAAATGTTAGGTATACTTTTCACCATTCCAAGTGAATCCAAAACCATATGATCAAGGGGATGATCCAGGAGTACTTTTTGTAATTTTGAAAGTTAGCTGAGTTTTTTTGTAATTACGTCAAACTTCAGGGGTACGTTTTGTAATTCCCTACGATCAATCGAAGTAATCAAAGCAATTGGCATCTCAGAGTTTGAGTTAATTCTGGGGATGTTGAAATGAACATTATTTGTAAACAAGGGGATGATTATCAGATAGGGGCATGAGTGCCAAAAAAAAAAAAGGAGATCGTCAAACTCTAGGGAAACAAATGGCTATGCAATAAACGTATACACAAGAGTGTGGAAGAGTATGTCATTTGTATTTTCTTAACAAAGTACCCCTATCAATGGGTGCAATTTGTAAAATAGAAACAAATATCAAGGTAGTATTTGTGATTATGCATGATAGCTGGTTTTTATTAACTGGGTTTTTCCTATATTTAGACTGAACCTGATGGATATGTTTTTGCAATTAACTCTATTTTTAATTTCAAGGCCAAGTCAAACAGCCTAAGAGGATGCACTTTTCCGCTCACAACGTTCCAGTTAGTAGGCATGATTGAAGTTTCTCTTTCACTAACTGAATCACATTCGACATTTCGACTATATGGAAGGTAGAGACAGGAGAGAGATGCATATCCAAGAAAAGAATACCTCAACTATTCCTTTTCGAGGTGCATGGATGGCTAGACATAGACAATAATCACTTTTTGAATGTTCACTATAATTATCACGTGAGGTTGCTTTATCTTGACCGGCAAGCATCTCCACAAATAAACAGCTTGCCTCACGATATCCCTGCAAAAGAAATCAAAAAGAATTCAGATCTTCAACAAGAATTGAAATGCTTTAATCCAAAGTCTGAACAACTATGTTTTGACACTCAATTTTAAATGTCAAGTTCCCTAGAGTCTAAAAGATTTGATTGGAAACGTAATAATACAATATATATTGTCAGCATACCTTCCATAAACGCACAACAACAAGTGCCTGAGTGTCTAAGAGCAAAATACGCCCAAGTGAATCGGTTATTGCAGCCAAAGTACCACTAGGCGACAACGTGAGCTTCTCACCCTTTCTTGGATGATCCTTCAAACAAGTTAAAGGAGAGGCTGCCATAACATAGATATTATTAGAAGGAATTCCAGAAAGGCATCTTAGATTAGCATATATATTTTAGATCTTTATTCGCATAATTATAATCTATAATTGTCCTGGTGTTTTAGATATTATTTACAGGTATATTTTTGAGTGGAAACACGGAGAAGGTAATGATTCAAAAATAGTAGCCAATATTTTACAAGCAAATGGTTGAGCAAGTATCTCACCTCGAGCAAATGGTTGAGATTTAGCTTCTGGCTTCTTTGTAGGCGTTTGATCACTCCGCCAAAGCAATCTCGAAAATGAAGCTATTGTAGAAAATGTTGCAGGAACAACTTTTGACAAGATAGCTCCCACTAAAGATCTGCTCTTGTCCACCGATAGTCTTTCAAGGAAAAAACAATTCAAGGATAAAATACAGAACGCAATTTCAACTTAAGCTGAAAGAGAGACAATCTTTTAAAGGAAGAAAGGCCCATGTACTAAGATTCCAAATCCCACTAACCTAAATGCTGATATCACGGCATCATCTCCAATAGTGACTGCACAATAGTAACGTTGACTTGACTGCCCAACAATAAAATCAGCTGAATTCAAATACCAGAATAAATTCAGAAAGTTTCCAAAAGTCACGGAGTAAAGGAATACAAACAAGAAAACATAGTATCATTGTCCCATAGTCTAACCTAAATACATGACCATTGCAAATTATTTTTGACAGAGAGATTTAGCAAATACAGGGGTACCTGGATTTCCATCAAAGGTGGGGGCATGACACCTGTTATAGCAGCATCAGCACATAATCCATACTTGCTAACATTCCATAGCTGGTAAGGAAGGCTTGCAACAGAATTACCATAATCCTCCGGAGAACTATCATCAAAATCCTCATCCCAAAACTGAGAGCTTGTGGCTTGAAACCACCGTTGCAGCAGTTTCTGCATTGATCAAGGATTATTAAGAAGATAGAACTCAAAAAATAAAACAGAGAAACAAAACAAGAAAAGCCTCCAATCTTTGCCGAAACAGGGTGACTGCCAATCATGAATGCATTGTCAATGGTGAGGTTTAAAGCACATGCATATAACAAAAATCCATCAAGACAATGTTCAACCAATTATTCTAGCTGGTAAACACTACAAAGTTCACAAACCTTAATCTCTGATCCTTCAAAACGAGCAATTACACCGGGCATTACAACGCAAACTTCCTCTGAAGATGTATCTTGCGTTAGATCTAATTTAACCCCACGCACCCTTAACTTAAGAATCTTTCCAGGGTTTACAATCTGCAAAATAGAATCCATTGCTGATTAAACAAGCAATTGAAGCTTAATTATTGATAACAAATTGTCTTCTCACAACCTAGATAACAAATAGACCTCAAAATGAATATGTAGCTCAAACCCACTTCACCTAATATAAAGCTGCTCATGCATATCACAAAATAAAACTTTAACAATAAAAAAGTCATGGGCTTAACTACAATACTAAATCATAGACAGCCAGATGTAATAGCAGGCGTAAAGATGGAGGCCATTTGATTATACAAGTAATAAAATCACCTAATTTCGTTTATTTTCCTTAGCACAAGAGCACAAGCAAGCTCAATCTGCCCATTAAAATGGCTACTTAAATTCTACCGCAATCTTTCTTTCCGAATTTTAAAAATCAAAGGCAAATAACTCAGTAGCATCAACAAAGTCAAGACTTTAACCAATTATCTACACCGACATCAGCACAAGAGCAATTGACCAGTAAATAATCAAACAAAAAAAATATTTAAAATTTTAAGACTGGGCACCCCACCTGTCTGTGAATGAGACGGCCGTGGATGGAAAAAATCAAAAGGTAACCGCAAGAGGTGCCGACGGCGAGGACTCTGATGTTATCGTCGAACACGAGCCACTCGACGGCGGAGATGTACTCGGCCTCGATGGGGGAGAGCTCGGGTCGGATCTTGACGGCCCGATGGCTTTCCGGATCGGGGCGCCCGTTGATTGGTTGTGACCAGTTGAGGATGAGGATCAAGGAGCGGTTGGCAAGCGCAAGCGAGTGGGTGTCGAGAGAAACAAGGAGGTTGGGGCTATTGACCAGCCAGCCTTCCTTTCCGGCACCCAGATCGGATAAATCTTCGCCGGCTATGCATCCGAGCTCCGTCGTGTGATTGCGGCGAGACATTGGGTGGATTGGAGACGGAAAATATTTCAGGGCATAGTCGTTGATCGGGATTACAGTAGTTTTGTTTTGAGCCTTTCTTTGGAAGGAAAAGAGGAGCACCGCGTTTGGACAATTGGACAAACTGTAAACTGAATAAGAGGAAACGCATATAAGTAATCTAATAATTTCGCTTATTAAGCCATCTCCAACCCAACTTCAAATTCTACACTATCACACCAAATACGCAAAAACTCCTCCAACCCAACTCTAAACCTTACACCAAATTTTGGTGTAGTGAATAGATTACACCAAATTTGGTGTAATACTATTCACTACACCAAATTAATTTGGTGTAACACTATTCATTTACACCAAATTTGGTGTAATGCAATATCTCCAATTTGCCCTCCAATTCTCTTCTACTTCAAATTTAAATTCCAATTGTATCCTCATTTTAAATATAATTAATTTATATAACTTGGTTTTAATAATTAATTACCATTTGATATAAATAATTATAAATAGCGAATAATTATAATTAAATTAAAAGAGATACTAACATTAATTTTAATATTTATTTTTTTAATATAATTAATTAATGTAATATTAATTAAATATAAGTTTTTAGTTAATTACATTAACAATAGTAAACTATAATTAAATGAAATGGTTGTATAAATAAATAAATTTGGTTACTAGAAAATGAAAAATAAAGAATAAAATATTTATTTGGTGTAAGATTTGGTGTAATGGGTTGGAGATGATTTTCAAAAATTACACCAAAACACCAAATTTGGTGTAGTTTTACACCAAATTTGGTGCAATGGGTTGGAGATGGTCTTATGTATAAATTTTATATTTTTGGATATAGGAAACATAGGGTGTGATTGGTTGTGAAAACTTTTCCAAAATTTTCATTTTTGAGTGAATATTTTGTTGAAAGTGTGTTAGGTGGCCATTGAATATGAAATGTATTCTATTTTCGTTTCGTTGGAGAAATTGTTTTGACCAAACATGCTATTGTTTATGAAAATTTTCTAAAATATATGATTCTCTCACTTTCACTTTTTCTTATTTTTTCTATCATCAATCACATCTACACATTTTCCATAAAAAATTAATCATTATTACACATTCTCCCACAAATTTTAATATTCACTCACTCATACATTTCTAACTATCAATCATATTTTTTTTATCGAACAATAGTATTTTATTATAACAACTCAAAAACTATAATTACAACTACAATCGTAGCCAACCAAGCTAAGAGTCGACAAGACTAACTAAGAGCCAGGGGAATTGGTAAGATCAATTGATTCACAACATGGACTAAAAACTACCCACCCCAAACTAAACCACTCCACGTCGGGAGACTTCAAAGACTCCTTAAAGGAGACTGTAACACACCAAAAAAAACGGGCACGAGCAACCACTACATACTGCAGAACAGAAAAAACTGATCCGCCTACGAGTTTCCCAGATCAACCGGGAAAAGAACATACAAACAAAATAAGAAAACAACAACTATAGCTAAAAAAATAAAAAATTGTCTCTCCCTCACCCAACTCTACTGCTGCAGCCCATCATCTACTCACTCCGAGACACCTCCATGGAGCTCCGACCCGCTTTCACCCTGGAACGAAAAATATCGGTCACCTCCGAAAATCACAAGGAATCGCCGCCATCGTCTACCCTCCAGAGAAAGCATGGAGGGGGAGGGGAAGGAGGGAGGGAGAGGGGGATGGGATGTGGGTGGCGGTGTGGAGGGGTGAAGTGAGAGGGAGATGATATTAGGTTTAGGTTTTTGAGTTAGAGATAATGGAGAGGAAAAGGGGTAGAGAGAGGATTTTTTCAATCCATGTTGGTCGTTAACTACCAATCATATTCAATCATTATTTTGCTACTTTTCAACCAAATAGACTTTCATCATTATTTTTTCATCTCACATCCAATCACACTCTCAAAATTCATCTTTTTTTTCTCGCTAATTTTTTTTTACTACTATTCTCTAGGAAAATAAAAAAAATTAAAATGAAAGTATATCCAATCGCACCCTTATTTTTTGTGGAAGAAATAAAAAAAAAAAATCAAATAAAATCTTTAGGTTGCAATTGGATATGAAAAATATTATATTTTCGTTCATTTGAGAATTTTTATTGACCAAACATGCGATTGTTTATGAAAATTGTCGGAAATATATTATTTGCTCACTTTAATTTTTTCTCTTACAAATCACAGCTATACATTTTTCACAAAAGATTTAAGACAAAGACTCATATGAAATGGCCTGATAGATTAATGTCGTGAGACGGATCCTAAAATGACCCATATTAGTGAACCATTTGATTTTGGATCTAACTTGCTTTGATTTGTAAAATGGGTTGGATCCGTCTTATAAATTTAAATTTGTGAGACGGTCTCGCATTAGATTTACTCAAAAATTAATCATTATTACACATTCTCCCACAAATTTTACTATTCAGTTTCTCACACGTTTATAACTATCAATCTTATTCAATCATTATTTTACTATTTTAAAATCAAATCAACTTTCATCATTACTTTTTCATCTCACATCCAATCACACTCTCAAAATTTATTTTTTTCCTTTCAAATTTTTTTACCACTATTTTCTAGCAAAATGAAAGCATATCTGTTCGACCACTAAACACCTAAAATAAATCTAACAATCATCGCAAGAGAACGAGATTAATTGTTGTAAGTCCAAGCGGCTACGATAATCTAGAGGGGGGTGAATAGATTATCTCCATCTTTTCGATTTTGCCCTCTTTTTCTAATTGAATGCTCAAAGACAATAATAAAGGTGCGGAATGTAAACAACACACGTCGATTTATAGAGGTTCAACCCACCTAGGGCCTAATCCTCTACCACCCCAAAGATATCCTGGATGGATTTCAAAAAGAAAAAGGTTTTATTAATTTACCACAAATTAATACAACACCAACTTACAACGACACCTTGAAGAGCTCCACACTCTTCTTCAACACCACCTTTGAGATTGCAACAATCTCTCTTGAAGATTACCACAATCTCCAACGGCACCTTGTGAAGATTACCACAATCTCAACCTTGAAGAATACCAAATTCTTCAACACCTCAATAAGAAGATCACCACAATCTTCTTGCTCCTATCACCTAGATCATCCAAGTGTGTTCTTTCCACAAGAACACTCACAAGATATCTTGTGTTTGAATGATAACCAAAAATCAAGATTACAACTCAATAATGAATATTACAATTTGAGTGCAAAGTGTAATCAAGAATAGCCTAGACCTCAAGGATGTGAAAGTGATAAGCTAGGCAAAATTACAACAAGAATAATAACAATGAAGAACAAATATTTGCTTGAAGTGTATCTTGTTGTGTTGTATCTCAATTGTTGTGTTGGTTGCTCCAAAACTTCCTCTATATATAGGAGATGATTGATCAAGCATAGGCTCTCTTGGGGATTGAAAATCTACGAAAAATACAATTAAAATCAATAATATAGTCATGTTAAAATCAATCCCACATTTTAAGGAAATATGTCTGTTTGTCAAACGGTCATATTTTTTGCCGACAAAGCACAGCGGCCGGCCGCACGAAATAGAAGTTTGAAACGAAGCACATTAAATTTACACAGGCGGACCGGTCGACGTAGGGTTCGACCGTCCGACCACGACTCCAACCGGTCCCCTAATGGGTTTGATGAAAGAAAAACGCGTTCGTTTGAGTGAACGTTCGTGCACGGTCGACCCCAGACGACCGGCCGACGCCAGATGCGGCCGGCCGACCGACCGTTTTTCACTTCCGTCTCATTTTTTGTTCCAAAAACATCTTCAGGTACGGGTTGCCCTATACAGCGACAGGTAGACCTTGAGACAGAAAAGTTGTCCAATTTTTGCCGAAAATAAAACTCAAAAAATATTCCGAAATTTTAGTAAAAACATTTTAAACCAATCGGGAGTATTTAGACAACATTTAGAAACCTTGTTTTGAGGTAAAAACATATAAACGTAAAATCATTAGAAGTGTTGTCCAATTTTATCTAAAGTAAAACTTGAAGAAATACTCCGAAAAATATTAAAACTATTTTAAATCATTTAGGAGTATTTGGACAACCTTTAAAACCATTGTTTTGGTGTAAAAATAAAATCATCAAAATTAAGATCAAAATGTGTATCAAACAATTGTATGGTAGAAAGTTAACCACAAGTCGTCTCTCACGAAAGACTTAGGCCTTGTTTGTTTATGTTTCTAATGGCCTCTTTCCAGTTTCCAACTATATATAAAAGTGGAATCATGTTTGTTCATAAAATTTCCAATGGAAATCATCATTTTCATTTTCTATTTTTCACATAAAACAACATCTCAAACCTATAATTTCTATTCTCAAACTTATACACTACCCTACATCACTCATCATTACTTATCAATCACTATTCTCATATTTTAACCCAATTATATATGTGGGACCCACCATTATCAACTTTATCTACTTAAAATATTACTATTTTTAAATTATAACTATCTAATAGGACCCACCAACTTAATCTTACAAATATAATATTATATATTCAAATTAAAATATTAAAGTGGACTCGCCACTACCAACTTTTCAATTATTATATACATAAAATAATATTTCAAAACTACTCAAACCAAACACAATCTCATTTCCAACCCTACATAAAACACATTTCAATTCATTCATCCAAACAAAATCCCATTTCCATACAAAAATCAATAAATTCTCAAAATTCTATTTCCAACTCCGAAACTGAAATGGACCATGGAAACATAAACAAATAGGCCCTTAGACGATAAATAATTATTATGCAACACAATTAACAGAAAATAAATCCTAAACACTCTAACCGTTTGTTGGATTTAAATAAACTCAAAGAAAACAATTAAAAAGATGAATTAAAAGTAAACACGAATAAACTAGGAGAAAAAGATATGGAATAAAAGTCTGGATGATGGATTCATCTCATCAAACTTGCAAGAAGAATATCAATTAATTGATCATGCGGTTAACAAATATAACAAACATGTAAAGACTAGGTTTAGATCTAACAACTTTCGTATTCATAGATTAGGGTTATCCCAATAATTTGATATTTTCATTAAACCTATGGTTAGATAATACATCTCTGGTTCATATCTAACCCCCTGAATAAATTTAGTCCAGGAATAATATCTTCTCTCGATCTCAATTATTCCCTCAACCAATCAAGAGTTGGCCAGACAATCAATCAACAAGTAAAACAATTTATTCAGGAAAGCAGATCAGTTAATCAATATTCATGATTGTTTGTTTGAATCAAATCATCATAATACTAGAACAAGGAAATTAGTTCATGCTTGGAGATGGAATCATAATCTCAATTGATGGAAAGAATATAATCATAAACATATTATGCAATAAAAATAATCACCCAACAATTAAAATCAGACAAAAGAGATGAAGAAATTTTACTCTTTGATTAAAAAGCAAAAATAGCTTCAAGAGGAAGAACCCAAGCAATCCCAATATTGAAAGCAAGAGAAAAATACCAAAAAACTAAAGTATAGAAGTGCTATAAATGAGAGTGTACGAAATTATGGATCCCCCAAGTGCTATTTATAAGTCTAAGCCTATACAAGGTGGAATAATCCAAAAAGAAAAGGGAAAATCGGATTTAAAATTCTAGAAACATCTCCAGGTGCGCGTCCGCGCAGTGGTGCACACTGTGCAGTGAATTCACGCGTATGCTTGCGCGTCGTGCTCACCTTGTGCATGGCTTGCGCGCCCACCTTGCGTGTGCGGGTGCGCGCGCGTCCAAGACTGCACCGTTCGCGCTTTGCCTTCCCAATCGTCATTCGCCCATCATGTCCGTCTCGCCATTTTAGTCTGTTTTAAGTTCTCTTTTTACGAAAACCTGCTAAACAACCAAAAATACCATACGTAACATATGACAATATAAAATGGGGCGGAAAGACACAAAAATACGCACAATCCTTCATACGAAAAATAAAAATCACACAAAATTCACACACAAAAACATGCAAAACAATATCCAATTGCCCCTAAATTTCTCTCAAAATTAACTCATTTTTTTCTTTTCTCTCACACTTTTCAATACCCACTTATACTATTTATTTATCTTTTCTCCCCATATTCATATAAAGAATTCCGATAATTTTTTTAGTTTATCACTATTTTTAAGTTATGGAATTTTATATATTTTAAGAGAATTCTATGGATTCCATATGGATTTGTCACTAGATTCTAGTGGAATTTTATACTATGGAATTGTGTGGATTCAGTGAAATTTGTTGGATGTTATAAAAAGTATAATTAATAATTTTTTTATGAAATTAGTAGCATAATGTCATAATCATTAAAAATATGAAATGTAAATATTGAAAGACAGTCATTAGCAAAAAAAAAAAGTTTCATAAACTTTGCAAAATATAATTTAAAACTGTCAAAATTAGGAATAATTCCATAACAACTATTTTTAAAAAAATTATTCAACAAACAACAACATTGATGATCAAAATCTTACCAGATAATTTTAAAACCACATTTTCTAACACAAAACAAATGTGTCTATCAAGATGAATGAATGAAAATTTATAAACAATGATTTCCAGTAAAGTATGATTACAACAATAGTTTTTCTTGTTAATTTATCAATAAAATTAAAAATATTAGCAATTGAAATAAGATGACAAATTAACTCTAGTTACTCTACAATGATTATTCATAAAATTGAGGTAGAACGTGTTGAATTGTTGACATTATAAGACGATGCGCGGGGAGATGTACATAAAAGAAAGATATGTTATTTTTCCTTTTTATACCATAGCCAATTTATTATTACTATTATTATTATTATTATTATTATTATTATTATTATTATTATTATTATTATTGGGAAATGGAAATAGAATTCCGATGGGGGAAGGTGAGAATTTATCTTTCACAAATCTAGCTTATAATTCCACCATAATCCACCAAAATCCATTTATAAAAGAATTCCAAGGGATTCCTTGAATGTTTGAGGATACTGGATTTTTGTGGAATCCATTAAAATCCAAGTTGAGGACCTCAAGATTTAATGGATTCCATAAAATCCAAACCGAGGACACCGAGAATGTTATGGAATTCTATATTCCATTAAATTCTATGGTTGGAGACACCCCGACCCGTAAGAAAATAAAAGTGCATTGAATGAAAGCACAACCAGTCACAACCATAATTTTTGTATTAACCACTGGAGTTAGCTCAATGGCCACGGGTATTACTCTTTAGTGAATGGGCCCAAGTTCGAGTCTTTGCAATGGTAGGGGCCAAATTCTTTTTAAAACAAATCTAATAAATTGTCTTTATGTATAAATTTATATTTTTGGATATAGGAAACCTAATTTTTGTATTACTTGTAAAGAAATTTTTTCTTAAATTTAATAATTGTAGGTGATTAGACGTGAAATCTTGGTAATAAGTCTCCAATGTGCTTGACTACACGTTGATTGAGATTTCCTATTCCACGTTCCTATTCCACCTCATATTCCATTACATTACATTTGGATGAATGATATGTGTACAATATGTTGTTATAATTATGTACATGTACTTTTCATCCAATATAGTGGAATAGTTGAGTGGAACAGGAGATCGAATCTCGTATGAAGCCAATGATGACAAATTAATAGGATGAGATTTGTTGTTCCATTTTATATTCCACTTGTTTAGATGAATGACATGTGTTTATGCATCTAAACAATCAACAATATGTGTTTATCACAGAGATATGTGACGCTCATCTTAGCAAGTGGATTAAGAAGTGGAATGTAAATCGTGGAACAAGAAATCACAATTCCAAATAAACTTAATCGAATGGAAACGGTGAAAGAGTGCAAATATTGTATGTTTTTTGAAAAAAAATAATATTGTATTATTATGATATAGTTAAGAGGTAATAGTGTCAAATTATTAATTTTCAAATAAAAATATACTTTTGAAAAATATTATTTTAGAAAATTAGTTTATTATGTAAAGTCTTAAAAAGGAAATAAGTGTATTTTTGGAATAAAACAATAATGTATCTTCAAATTTTTATATTAATAAATGAATTTTGTTAAATTAGAATCTTAATTAGCTAAATATAAAGATTGGCACAAACATATGAAAAGATAAATAACAGATTTATAGGCGTACATATACATGCCGCTACATTGTTTAATTTATTATTACGAAATAAATTTATAAAGTGTTTTTAAATTACAATTAAATAGGAAAAAATGATGGGAAATGTTTTCCACTAGAGACGATACATAAGCATAGCATAGATATTACTGCACTTGCATAGGGCTAGAAAACAAACTAAGTTATCCGATTTTCTACTCAATAATAGTCGTTAAAAACTTGTTTGAGTCTGGTTTATTTACATAACAAATTAAACACGTACATATTTCTCGTTGTTTAATAAAATATGAATCTCAACTCAATTGGTGAAAAATATAATAATATATGTGTAAAATTATCAAAACTATTTGAACTCATTTACACCTTTTTATTGTTCATGTTAACAAATATAAAAGTATTTGTCAACACACGGTATAACATTACAATTCCTAATATAAATATATGCATATTGATGTGGTAACACTCCACATCTTCGTGTGTTAACTTTTCTCATAATTGTGATCTCTTGAATATGTCTATATCTACAACACGAACAAAATGGTTAGGGGTCTCTTGGGCGTACACGGAATACACTCCAACATTTAAGTCAACAATATATCTAGATAAAATGAACTTAGAAGTATTGATGACATACCTTCAAATGGAGTACTCTTTTTCTTTTTTTTGGAGGCGATCGGGGAAATGGGATGTCCTGGATGGGGCGAGAGATGAGATTTGAACCCGAGTTTTCTTGCACAGTAACACATTATTTGTCCACAGGAGCTATATTTGAAGGTACTGTGTATAGACCATTTGGTCTCCACGAGCTATGTTTAGCTTAAAGCGCTACGTGGACTTAGCTTAAGCGTTGCATCAGATTATTTTTATTGACTTATAAACCTCATTCGACAATTAAAAAAAAAGATTTGTGGACCTCATGCACTTAATTACTCTATCGGAATTTATACATCATGACACATCACGCAAACACACACATATATATCAGTATCAATATACTTATATTACTAATGTGTGCAATATTGCCAAAGTACGTATGTATTAGTTACATGTTTACGCACATTCATCACATAAATTTAAATAAAAAATGTGAAAATAGTTTGTCTAAAAGTATCTCATGACTCTGGCACGTTGAGACATATGTCGCAATCCACCTCCTCAATGAAACACTCGGAGCGGGATAGTGGGGACCATAAAAAATGGGATTCATCTTTTTTTATTGTTTTTGAAAAGTATGGGGTTCATCTTTTAAAAATGTGAAGATAGTATAGTCCATTTACATAAATACAAACATTAATGCTAGGAAATTATGGACCGGAACAAACCCGTGATAATAGTGATGTGAGAAAAATAATGGTAAAATAACACGAATATTTTTACGTGAAAACCCCCCAAATAAATTTGAGGTAAAAACCACGGACAAGTGTAAGACTAACTCACTATAAAAATAGGGATTACAATACCTTCTCTCTAAATACAATGAGAAAACTATATCATTCTCTCTCTTTAGGAGAAAAACTAACACTTTTTAAGCTGAGGAAATAATTAAATACAAGATTAAATGTGATAGCTTGTTTTGGTGTATTTTTTCTCTCCCGAATCAATCCATTTTATAGGCAAGTGAATGCACATTTCCATCAACTTTTGGTGCCAATTTGTTGCAATTGTTGAAAAATCCTCCGCAAATTATGACATAAATTATGTAAAGCGGATTTCACTATTTGCCCCACTTTTCAAAAGTGGCTTTTATCTTTGACATTCTCCCACTTAAAGTCACTTTTGTAACATTTACATCATTCTCTACACTTGTCACTCATGCTGCCTACGTCTCTCCTGTGCCACACGAGGATCTACACCATTCAAACTTGGCAGTGTTGATTGGTTTGGTCATCGAAGACTAGATAGTCCGAAACAACGTTGTTCATCAAGTTGATGATGAGTTGATCGAAAGAATCTAGTAAACTTTGAAGTAAAAGTTCCGCACGTTCAATAACTCCTATTTTGTAACCCATTGAGGTGAGTTGCGAAAATAAAATATTCAATATATTGATATGGTCAGTCACCGAGGTGGCTTCCGCCATACGAAGAGTATACAACTTTCTTTTTAAGAAAATCTTGTTATGAAGTGACTTGGCCTCTTACAATTTTGTCAGAGTATCCCATATCTCATTTGCGGTTTTCTTTTCTGCCACACTAGATAAAACTCCATCGACTAGTGCTAAGTGCAAATCAACAATTGCATTGTCGTCCATCTCGTTCCACATGGCATCGCGGTGATATCTCATGGCTTATCTCCAATTGCCGCCAAGCAACTCGTCTTTCCTCAAAATTGCCTTAATCTTTATTTTCCACAATGAGAAATTATTCCCATTGAACTTCTCTATATCGAACTTTGTCGTTTTTTTGTTCATACCCGATTTTGATTTTCACTTGAACCCAATTTCACTATTCACGTGAATAATGTGTGAATAGTAACCCTTGAACAATAACCCCTAAACCAACGACTCGATACCACTTGTTAGAAAATTACGGATCGAAACAAACTCATGACAAGTGATGTGAGGAAAATAATGGTAAAAAGACACGAATATTTTTACGTGGAAAACCCCCCAAAAAAAATTTGAGGTAAAAACCACGAGCAAGTGTAGGAGCAATTAACTATAAAAATAGGGATTACAACACATTCTATCTAAATAGGGAATATGCAAAAATGGTCCTGTAACTTTACCTAGTTGACAATTTTGGTCTTGTCTGATTTGCGTTTTGCAAATTTAGTCATATAACTTTAAAATTGTCGCAATTTTGGTCCTCAATTGACCGGAGCTACAAATTCCGGCCACAAAAGATCACGTGATTGGCACATGGCCCGTTATGAGGCTGACTTGGACCTGCTATGAGCAAAAATGGTCCTATAACTTTACCTAGTTGGCAAAATTGGTCCTATAACTTATTATAACTCTTAAAAAAAGAGTTTTTATTTTTCTCAATTTGAAATTTATTCATGCGATTAAATTTATTTTAAAATCTAAAAATTAAAATATAAAAACTATAATAATTTGTTTAAAAAACTTAGAATAGTAAACAAATCGAATTTACAATGAAAATTGTTAAAAAAAATAAACATGAAAATTAAATACACTTTTTTAAACATTTTAAATTTATTTAAAATATTTTAAAATTCTAAATAAAAAAACTCAAAATTATTTTTAAAAAGTTGTTTCTAAAATTAGACGAAGTTTTAAAAATCTTGATTGTTTAAAAATCTTGCTTGTTTAAAATCTGCAAATTAGTTCATATGTTGAAAATGAATTCAATATAAAACAAAAAATCTTGATTGTTTAAAATATGGAAATTTACCTAAAAATTCTGAAAAATAGATTAAAACTGAAAACTATTGAAGACTTTTGAAATATCTTACCCAAAAAACTGAATTTTTTTATAAAATTCAAAAAGGGTAAAAACATAGAATTTTTTTACAAAACTAAAATTATTTTAAAAATCTAAAAATTAAAGAAAATACTGAAATTTATTTTAAAAAACTCCAGTATTTGTTTAAAAGTCTTAAAATTAATCCAAAAAATGGATATTAAAATATGAATATATTTAGAAAATTTCCAGAATTTTTAAAAAAAATTCAAATTTTTAAAAAGAGTTTTGATTTTTATTTTATTTTGGAATTTAAAATATTTTATAAATGTTGATTTTTAAAAGATGATTTATAATTCTTTTAAAAATTTCTATTTTTTTATAATCTTTGGATTTTTAAAATAATTTCAATATTTTTACTATTATTTTAAAATAATTTCGATTTATAATTTTTTTAACTATTATTTTAAGATTATTTCAATTTATAGTTTCGGTTTTTTGGTAAAATAATTTTTGGATTTTAAAATAATTTTGATTTTTTGGTAAAATATTTCAAAAGTCTTCATTAGTTTTCAGTTTTAATCCATTTTTCAAATTTTTAGACAGATATCCAAATTTTTAAATAAATTGTTATAGTTTTTATATTTTAATTTTTAGATTTTAAAATAAATTTAATCACATGAATAAATTTCAATTGAAAAATAAAACTTTTTTAAGAGTTAAAAGAAGTTACAAGACCAATGTTGCCAACTAGATAAAGTTACATGAGTATTTTTACTCATAAGGGGTCCAAGTCACCTCATAATCGGTCATGTGCCAATCACGTGACGTTTTGTGGCCGGAATTTGTAGTTTTGGTCAATTGAGGACCAAAATTGTGACAATCTTAAAGTTATAGGACTAAATTTGCAAAACGCAAATCGGACAGAAACTAAAGTTGCCAACTAGGTAAAGTTAGAGGACTATTTTTGCATTTTTCCCCTCTAAATACAATAAGAAAACTATATCACTAACCAGGTGGCTTAGCTCACCCTGGCTACCATAAAGATTGTGGGATGGAGGTCGGGGTTCAAATCCCCGCTCCATCAAATTGTTTGTGGGGTGGCGATCGGGGTTCATATCTCTGCTCCATCAAATTGCTCCCCGGGCATATACGAACTCGGTGAAGATTTGGTGGGAACTCATACTAAATAGCATCCGTGTGGGTACTCATACTAAATAAAGATCCGTGTGGGTTCGATTCGGGGAGAGATCGTTATTAGTAGATTGGGGTCGAACATAATTGTTCTCTTTACCTGGGAGGATCGGTTGTACGCGTCGCAGACCCCCGTCGAACACCGCTTGATGCGTGATTACCTTGGCGGCAGAATGAATGAGGAGTCGGGTCATTGTTGTCCGGCGTAGTCGGCAAATAGCGCAGGAAGTTCTTATCAAAAAAAAAAAAAAAAAAAAAACTATATCACTCTCTCTCTCTCTCTTGAAATAAGAGAAAAAACTAACACTGAATTAAAGACAAGACTAAATAAAATTGCTTGTTTTGGTGTATTTTTCCTTCTCCCGAATCAACACATTTTATGGGCAAGTGAATGCACAACTTTTGGTGTCAATTTATTGCAATTGTTGAAAAATCCTCCGTAAATTATAGCGTCAATTATGTAAATGAAATTTCACTATTTGCTCCACTTTGCAAAAGTGGTTTTATCTTCGACAATTAATAATTTAAATTATTTTTTTAAGATTACGAGTACAAAATTATAAATACAACGCCTTTTTTTTCTTTTTTTGAAATATAATGGCAACACTTTTAGCAAGTCAAACTAGACTGACCACGGTTGAACCGCGCGGGTTCCCAGTGTTCCGGTTCCAAACCGGAACACCTGCCTATATTTGCTTCCTAGCCCGATTAAACCTAACCTTTTGTTTTTAATTTTATTTAGATAAAATATTTAGCAATTTAGCTAAAATAAAAAGAAAAAGGAAAAAAAAAACGCGAGCGTGATTCATCTAAAATATTTCCATCGAGCTAAATGTTTGCTCTACTTCAACATTGAAACGGGCATGCCAAAACCTCTTTTACGATGATTGAGATGATTGTATAAGGTTGAATTCTTTGTGACCACCATTTCAAAATATCAAAGTCTTCAATATCTATTTCACTAAACTCGAAAGAAGTAGTTAAATAATTCTCAAGCTCTACATTTGGTGAGAAGGAACCCTCGACGTTACTTTTTCCCTAAGTAATCGTTGTGCAATATTAAAAATATCATAATAAATATTTTACATTTCTTCTAGAATGTATTTACCAAAACAAGATTGTTGGTTTTAACTTTTAACCTTAAAAAAAAACTGCCCATCACTTGCCCATATACGGTTCTAACCGACTTAAAACCGCCTGCCCACTTCTGGTTTTTTGAGACCAGGAACCGAACCGAACCTCCTGCCTACATTGCCGGTTCGGTTTTGGAACCGCGACCACTTCCTTCGCCTCCAGCCCCCTTCCCGCCCATTTGGCCAGGTCTAATGTCAAACTTCTTAAATTTGTAGACAAAACATTACAAACGCGGGTATGTCGCGTTGAGTGTTGAGGATAAGCAGGGCGATAGCTGACGTGTAAACAACAATAATAAAGGGTAATTCTGGAAAGTCTGCTGCAATAAATGGCCCGGAAGAACCACGTAGAAGGTTCTCGATTGCATATACCAATGAGGAATAACGCAAAACTCGTAACCAAACAGTCCCTAAACGGCCTCCTATATAACGCAAACCCCCGTCATTTCTCCGTCCCGATACACCAGCTGAAGATAACACACGCACACACACAAAATCATACATTTCTCATCAAAAGAAAGAGGCGATCGCCGAGGAAAGTGTTCGATAAAATGGCAGGAATTGTTCAGGACTGGGAGCCGGTGGTGATCCGCAAGAAGGCGCCGACGGCCGCCGCTCGGAAAGATGAGAAAGCTGTCAACGCCGCCCGCCGAGCAGGAGCCGAGATCGAAACTATTATAAAGTGTGCGTATTATATCTCTCATTTTGCATAACTATTTGTAATGTGATCCCCGTTTCTACGACTTTTTTTTTAAAAAAAAATATTGCGTCTTCCTGTGTTGGCCTTAATTTATGATTTAAGGCAACGAATGTGTAACACGCTAGAAAACTGCGATGCGGATGGTGATATTCTTCTATTTATCATCTTACCTCCATTTTCGATTTTGTTTTCCTATTGTATGGAGTTTGTAGATTTATTTTCCTCAAAATTGATTGATATATTACGGAACTGTTATATTTTCTCCTCTCACGTGGATAAGAGTATAGCTGTATAGGTATAGTTTTTTAGTAATATTTATGTTCTATAACATATCTTTAAGCGGTTATTCGTGAAACGTGACTTCCGTAGTTATATCTTCTTACAGTAGTTTAGAAGTTGGAATGCAGGGTAACTAAGGTGGGCCTACGAAGGTGAAGTAGGGCTAAAAGCTTAATTTGATTGGAGAGAGATAGGAAAACGTACTAGGGTAAAATATTCTTGAGTCTAAAGTCTAAACCAATTTGATGCTGCTAAAGGTGAACAAAACTAATGTCATGTGCTCATAGAGGTTTAGTCTAAACTAATGTATTAAATTTGTGGAGCACTGCTAGGAGGAATTCTGTAATTGCTTGCTTAGTGTTTGTCTTACCCCATGTCGTGGGGAGTTGATCGGCAACTCTTTTTTGATGCACAACTAGTATGCGTGTTTATATGTGGATCCGGCCATGAAAATGTGTCTTTTCCAGTTTTGTGTTGTATGCATCTTCTTCCTCTAACATTCGATTTGAAGTGGAATTTGTTGAGACTCTGTTAAAATGCTTTTAATTGGGACAAATTGTCTCCCCTGTTTCCTGTCTGTAGAGATGTGTCCAGACAATCGTTAAGATAAAGCTGTCATTTCATGATTGTGAATTGTGATATTACCATATCCAGCTTATTATGCTGACTATAAATATGTGCTTTCCTGCAGCTACCGCTGGGACAAATAAGGCCGCCAAAAGCACCACCACGCTGAACACCAGGAAACTTGATGAAGACACAGAAAATCTGGCTCGTGAGTTGAAATTATTTGCTTCCTTTTGTTGCATCCGAATAGAATTTAAAGTGATTGTAATCCGAATATCTAATGTTATTTTATTGTCACAGATGAGAAGGTTCCAACTGAGTTAAAAAAGGCTATCATGCAGGCTCGAATGGATAAGAAACTGACACAAGCTCAACTTGCTCAGGTTTTTATTTTGTCTTCAAAAAAGATGCATGTTGATATCAATCAAGGGCCTTTTTTAATTTAACTATTTTAATGTTGGATGTTGTGCAGATGATAAATGAGAAGCCTCAAGTAATCCAAGAATACGAATCTGGAAAAGCAATTCCTAACCAGCAGATCATTTCTAAACTGGAGAGAGTGCTTGGTGTGAAACTGCGTGGAAAGAAATAATAAGTGGTTAGGAGGATAGTGAACCTCTCACTTTTGTTCTCCTTTGAGACGAAAAAGTGGTGTACATGAACATTTTCTTTTCTTTTCTTTTCCTTTTTTCCGGTTTCTTGTGGCTAATGTTGTTGTACCTCATATGTGAGAGACTTGGAAACATAGATTTGGCTTTCCTTATGAGACATGGAAATTCCCCAGTCTTTATGCATCAAATCTTTTACGGGTCCTTTATTGATCATACTTGCTTGTTTTTCAACCAATGCCTTCATACTATTTTTCGAAAGTGCTTCGTGACCTATGTTAATTAGTGACAGCTGTGATATATGATTGCAAGTCGATCTGTTTGATCCAGGGGTAGCATGGTTCTGGAATTGTCGGTTCCATTTCTTTTTGGCTTCCTGAAATGGGGAACTGGAACCTTCAAGGGACTCTTTTTGCTAGTTCTGGAACCACCGGTCTGGCTAGAACCATATTTGTTTTGTTTTTTCTATCTGTGTTTTATGCCGCGAAAATAAAATTTTAATTTTTTTAGAATCTAACACAGCATTACTCCACTCAAAATTATTTAAAAACTTGACAAATTCCAATTTGTAGATAAAAAAAATTAATATTGAAGTGAGTAGCAATTGGAGATAAAGAGATTTTTATAGATTGTAGAATAGAGAATTTGAGAGAATTGTGATGAAGAATGGGGAAAAAAAAAGTGAAATCCAAGGTCCCAACTGTAGGTTAGAAATGGCGCGATTTCTAGTCGTGGAACCTCGAATGAGGAACAAGCACTTGCAGAGGCCGTGTTCCAAGCCGGTTTGGAATTGGGAACCAGCCAACAGTTCCCAGAACAGTTGGCCACGGTCTTGGTTCTGGTTTCAGTTCCTCCACCGGTTTCCATTGTGGTTCCGTTTGGCTAGAGCTAGTCTGATCTGTCTTCATTGTGTCAATCATAATTTGAGTTTGGTTCAGGAAAATCATAATTTAAAGGGTTAATTATAAAAAATACCCTTGAGGTTTGACCCAATTACAAAAAAATCCAACTAGCTTTCAAAATTACAAAAGATACCCCCGTTTTGTCTAACATTTAAACCCTTCATAAGCAAAAAAACATTTCAAAATCCCCCTTCATATTTATAAAAACACTGCAGTTTACCCCTTAATTTTAGCACTGAATCAAATCTCAGGGGTACTTTTTGTTTAGGAGTTAGCTAGGTTTTTTTGTAATTAGGTCAAACCTCAGGGATACTACCACATACATTATACACGGCCAAAGACTCCAATTTATACACAACATTTCTTTGTCTAATTTCAAACAAGTACATGAGCATGAAAACGTTCACTATCACTAACCCAAACTAGAATGATGTAACAATTCGTGTAATCAAATCGCTATTCCAAACAACAACAATATAACAGTTCATGCAATCAATTATGTACACATGCATATTTTTCATCGACCAGACAAGATCAGTACAGATGTATTTCAAGAAGAGTAAAATCTCTTACCACATCATTGACATCCGAGGTTCTTGGTGCACGTCGTTACTCACACGCCAATTTCGTCCCAAAACTCGTCAAGCAAATCGCAAAAGCCTGAAAAGCTGACAAAGGCTGCCTATAATCCATAGTGAAAGTGTCGTCTCCTACCTTACCAAACTGGAGCAGCACTGTTTCTTCATCACCTTTTCCACCTGGCTGACTTTGATCTACTGTTGCAACGAGTTGAAAATTCTTTACCGATGCGACTGTCACTCTACCGTGGAAATTCAAGCACCAACATTCTAAGTGTTCATGCCATCTTGGGGCTTTGTTTTTCAGAATAGTACATCCTGGGGCAGAAGATTCTGGCTTCTTCATTTTCGAATCGTGTTGATATCTATCGGCTGATTGTTCGTCTGAGAATGAGCACGAAAGTGAGCACACCATCCTCCTAGGGCCTCTCGACTTTAAGAGGTTGAACTTATACGACACTTGTCCAACTTCAAAGTTACTGGATGGGACTTGGGGACTTATTTGCTTGCTTGCGACACGGCGGCCTGATCGACTGCTAGATGGCTTTGCTCCGCTGTGTGGCGGTTGGCTATCATATATAGTGAAATTTGTACCAAGGAAATCGGACCTGTAAAATGGAAATGATCAAATCCAAGTAATTTGAAATTACCAGGAATAAACTGAAATAAATTCTTTTATCACAAAAACTCCTGTTAGACCGTCTAACGGGTCTGATCTGTTAGACGGATCCGACCCGCGGATCCAGTGGCATTTCCGTAATATTAGCAATGGTGTTTTAGTAGTTTTCAGGGACCACCAAGATAATAAATTCATCCTAAAAGTATTAGTCGTCCTTCTAAAAAGTATTAGCAGTTCTTCTGAAATGTATTAGTAGTTCTCTGAAGAGTATTTTAGTATTTCTCCTAAATATACTCCCGAAATGTATTAGTAGTCCCTCAAAAAAGTATTAGTAGTTCCTTGAAGAGTACTTTAGTATTTTCCCGAATATAGTTAAATTTTTCTCCCGAAATGTATTAGCAAATTCCCTCAAAAAGTATTAGTAGTTCCTTGAAAAAGTATTAGTAGTTCCCTGAGAGTATTTTAGTAGTTTCCCTTAATATAATTAAATTTTTCTCCGAAATGTATTAGTCATCCCTCGGAAAAGTATTAGTAGTTTCTAAAAAGTATTAGTAATTTCCTAGAGAGTATTTTAGTAGTGTTCATGCAAAGTATTAGTTTTTCTTATAAAATGTATTAGTAGTTCTCCATAAAAGTATTAGGCGATACTAATACTTGTATCATTTAGTGCTTCGTCTTCAAATACTCACATCGCAATATTCATTCTTCGATCATTGAAGAAAAAAAAAAGAGCATGGATTTCTTTGCTTCTTTTTGCCTTCTACTCTCTATCCTCTCTTTATCAACTACTTTCTCCCGTCGATTGATTCTTTTTGCCTTGGATTTGATGAATACAAATTCACTACCTTTAAAGACATATCTGGTGAACACAGTTAAGGTACAATGGACGTCGAGACATATCTAGCATATGTGGATTTGGTTTGTCTCATCTTGTTTTTCGATTGGCTAGACTCCTATTGAAAGTTTGTCCTGCTTGTGGGGTTGTGGAGAAACGGCGAGGTGAGAATCTATTGAGAATGAGTGAATGACTCCTAGAGGACCTAAAATTGGAGTCTGGACAAAGTAACGAGTTGAAGATTTGTAGAAGGAAGGCCAACTACGATTACTGAAAAGGGAATTTGAAGAGTGGAGGTGAGATAAGGCGGCAGAGACGCAAGCGAAGGATGAAGAGCGAGACGGAGATTTTTTGTTTTTTGGTTGGATATGAATCGGGTTAATTGTTGGGGCTCCGGTTGACAGATTAGATCCGTCAGACCGTCTGATAGGAGACCAACCCTTCTTTTATATATATAGTTTTCAAGTATCAAATTCAAACATGAGGTTTGGAATAAAATGAATCTAATTATATTACAGACAGAAATTAGCAACGCCTCCACATTAGACCAACAATGCCTTTTCACTACTTCACCCCGTCAAAAAGTATATACAGCGTGCCTTTTTCTCAGAATTCATCTGGCGGCTGTTATCAGCACCCTAAATTCTCATTTGTTGAAAAACATTTATCATGAATTAAACAGTAATGACATTACTAAAGGTTCTTTATGCACATTAGTCTGATTCAATGTCAAAATCATAATTAGCTTTCGAAACTTCTACCAGCAATTCAACGCAGTGTTTTAAGAAAATATTCTCTTCTAAGCTTTTTGTAAGTATAATTGTGGCCCAAGCCAGCCCCCTTGATTCTCCCAAGTATGCTCTCAGAGGACTGGAGGTAAAGCATAAGCTAATCCCAAATCATAATTCAAAGAGCTGATTGAAAGATGCAGTTTACAAAATAAAGTGGCAAAACCAAAGTCAATGATTTTTCTCCATTTTCTATTAGTTCAAATAACTTAGGTCACAGAAACAACTTAGTAGAAATTTACATGTCTTTTCTCGATTGCCAGAGTTCCTAACAGAATTGGAGAAAAATGTCTGTAAGAAAATACATCAGCTGGTTACTTATAGGTCAGTGCCTTAGTATATGAGCTTGCGTTACTACAAGATGGATAACCCAATTAAGTTTTAGCAAACGATACTCCCAATTTGGAACAAAAGCACCTTAAAACTGATAGTCATACTAAATTAATTTAAATAAACTATTATCTTTTAGTTGTAACGTGAATTTACATTTTCTGGAATTATTCCCTTAAGTACGGTACAAATTTTGATAATTCCAACACAAATCAGGATCAATAATGTTACATCAAAGGGAAAGTGATAAAGTAATCTGGATTGGCCAGAATTGCCAGATAGAAATCCTCACCTCAATTTTCCAACATAAGCTTTGCTTCCTGGAGACAAATCATCGGCATCCAGAGATATAATGTACTCGGTGCGTGCACCATTTCTGTATTTTCGTGCGGCTAGGAGAAACTTCCCTTTATCCATGAATGCTGTTACAGGAAAAGAATGGAAACATCAGGTTTTAAGTATCACAGAGATGCAAAAAGATAAAAAAAAAGAGTTTGGGAAAATAGCCAGGTACAAAGTCTGGGGATGTCAAAATGATTCAGGTTGAAATGACAAGTATAATTACTATGATTTGCAATTCAGTTCTAGAAACCTATAAAGATTAAACGAAATTAGTACCATTTTCACTTAGGCTGCTGAACATTTCAGAATTGGTGCATACTTCTCTCTAGACAGTTAATTGATAGTGATCTTCCCCGTATCTATTCAGGTCATTCGCTTAAGGGCCAGAAAACAGACCCAGCCAAATTATGTAAACTCAGGTAAAACACAATCAAAATTAGCCTTATTATAGCCAAAACAAATGCTGGAATGGTTGGAGGGGCAACAGAGAAAGAACATCTTTATGCACCACACCCATAGTCATTTATTAATGAGCGAGACAGTTCAGGAAACTAGAAAATTATACTTCTCCATAGCAGTCCCAAGCAATTAAGTTTGCATTATCTTATCAAAAAACTCCACAGCTTTGAATTCTACTAATGGTACAAGGGACTTGCATTAAAAAAAAAAATCCCTGTTTCCTCTAAGGAGTTTGTTTTCCCACAAAAAATCGAATAGGCATATTATATAATCTTCTGGAAAATTTCTACAACTAAACCTGGTAGTTTTATAATTAAACTAGTTCTTTTCACAGTCAGCTATGAGACAGAGATCAAGGTCATATGGAACAACTGAAACATGCACTGCTATAGCAGCTTCATAATAACTTCCAAGTTCAAGCCATTTAAGAATGAGACTTACTGCATGCCATACCCACACCGATGCTAATTAATGAGCTCTAAGTACACTTAGATACAATATAAAAGCAGACTTGAATAGTAATATTTAACTAGGATGTAATATCAAAATTAAGTTAGCTTGTCGGAGATACTAACTAGTCAGTGTTCTAAAAAGCGCTAGGCGCTAGTCGGGAGGTAGATTGGGGCCTAGCACTTAAGCGGAGCCTAGACGGGTCCTGGGCGGGGTTAGACGGGGCCTAATCAGAAGAATAATGTAGGCGGACAAGAGGGGCCTAGCGCCTAGGCGGGGATTAATTGGAGCTAGGCGGGGATTTTTAGAATAGTGCTAACTACTAAGCATGAGAACAACTAGCCATAGCTCAAGTACTTTCACACAGTAAGTCAAACCCACAGGGAAGACTGACCAATAAAACAAGTACTCTAATGTTAGGGCACAGAGGACTGGAAATATTGCCAGCCCAACTGAAGTTGACTAGATATTTTCAAAAACAGCAATTGTTTGACTATCTGTTAGGATTAAATAAGAAACAGTCAACAAATTTCGCCCCTCCATACCTCTCCCTCACCCCCACCCCCACCCACCCCCCACACCAAAAAAAAAAGAAGAAGAAAAAGAAAGAGAGAAAGAAATCCACCCACACCGACAAAACTGTACAGGTAAGTGCAAGGTAATATTCAATTGAAACTCTTAACCAGTAAACTGCAGGAAAGTAAGCAATTTTAAGGGAAGGATGCAGTATAGTAATCAGTCCTATATCTTCAAAACTTCAAGAGAAAGTTCACTTACACGGTGTGAGAGCTAGATAGAGGTAAAATGTTGCATTCTTTTTGTCACGTTTTATAAGACATTGAAGTGGAGAATCCCGAGGCCCTGGCTGCACAAATACATAAAACTAAGATTTAGAAATTTCAGATCACGAGAGAATATATTTAATTACATTATTTCAATAGTGACATCCAGATGTCCCCCTTTTCATATTGTTAGAGTTTGTGTTTGTCCCACATCGCCTATTTATCAAGTTGTTATTATGTATAAATGTGGGTTGGGCACCCTCTCCCTTTGAGCTAGCTTTTGGGGATGAGTTCTACCCAAGCCCATTTAACATGGTATCGAGCACCCGGTTTGGTTTGGAGGCGATGGTGGGGATTGGACCCCGACCCATTTGGTTTGGCACGCTCGGTGTGAGGACGGGTGTTAGAGTTTGTGTTTGTCCCACATCGCCTATTTATCGGGTTGTTATTATGTATAAATGTGGGTTGGGCACCCTCTCCCTTTGAGCTAGCTTTTTGGGGATGAGTTCTACCCAAGCCCATTTAACACATATCAAAATATGCATTTTCAACCACATTCACATGTCGGAGAAATACCGAAAACTAAAAACGAAGAAAAATTAAGGGTGCGATTGGATATACTTTCATTTTGAAAATTTTCATTTTGCTAGAGAATAGTAGTGAAAAAAATTTGGGAGAAAAAAGATGAATTTTGAGAGTGTGATTGGAAGTGAGATGAAAAAGTAATGATGAAAGTTGATTTGATGTAAAAATAGTAAAATAATGATTGGATGTGATTGGTAGTTGGAAATGTGTGAGTGAATGAATAGTGAAATTTGTGGGATAATGTGTAATAATGATTAGTTTTTTGTGAAAAAATGTGTAGATGTGATTGGTGAAAGAAAAAGTGAGAAAAAGTGAAAGTGAGAGAATAGTATATTTTCTGAAAATTTTCATAAACAATCGCATGTTTGGTCAAAAAAATTCTCCATGAGCGAAATGGATTCTCGCTCATATCCAATCGCACCCTAACATATTCTTGAAATCCATTCTCGCAAAACTCATATTCATGTTATCTCCTTTCTCACTCACCGCATAATCTTCATGATAAGTCATCAAATTACCCCACTAATCATGCCCAAATTTTATTCTTCGACCACAAGCAAAACTTAAAGCTGATGTAATCTCCGTCAAAGCTACAATATCCTATACTTCAACTCTTTTTGACACTTTGACAGACCGATACTAATTCATCTAAGAACTCTCTTTCTTCTCAACGAATACGTAAACAAAAATTTGCACGTGTATATTGATAATGAATAATTGCGTCTTCGAGTAAGTAAACACTCGGCAGACACGTATGCCAATCAGTATGATTACGTGCTAAGGTCTTCTAATCTGGCTACAGCTACAACTGAACTACAGAGCACAACCTCCCAGGGAGTCCTTTTCCGAACGAAAGCAGGATGCCGAGGTCTAGAGGATCATATAAATAGACCTCGGATCTAGGTGGACTTCGTATCTGGTCGACTTAGGAACTATGACTTGATACTGTAAGTCCTTAGATTAATCCTAAAATTTCCACACATCACCATATATAGATAATAGAATGAGTAATTGAACCCAAAAAAAAAAAAAAAACACTACAACTGCAGCTATATTTAGGAAGATAAAGAAAGTTCAGTTAACTGTTAGGCAGGCTGATCATTTTCGCTTCATATGATGAATTCATGAGCTTTGTAGTCTCAATTGTCCACAAATTGCAAATAACGAAACGCAATAGATAACCAACACAATCTAATAAAATTTCAAAGTGATACCCTTGAAAAGAGATAAAAAAATATATATATATATGACAACTGTAAAGGGGACCTTTTTGAGGGAAGAAGGAAAAGTGATTTTTCCAGGCTGACGGAGGGAGGCCTTCTCCACTGCCTCTGTGGTGGCGTCTCTCCACCGCTTGCAGACGCAGCCGCAAGCGACTATGTTTTGGCGCTGCGGCCATTTGTCCTCACTCGCTTCCACCCTCTGTATTATCTCTCCCAGAAGCTCCGGAAGCATCCCCGCCCACGAACCCGATTCGCCCGACAATACGACGCCGTCGTCCTGCTGCCCGCTTCCACTCTCATACTCATTTTCTTCCCTTCGTTGAACATTACCACCGCAAATCGATTCAATTTCTGGGGATTTAAACTCTTTGTAAGATTTGGAGACTGTGAACGAACGATGAATGATCCTTCGCGAGAGATAAGATCGTCTCAGTGACATGTCGATTTGAGAAATGAGGATTTCTAGAGAGAGAAATGAAAAAGGGTATGTAGTGAAGAATGAAAGACGAATATGAGGGATGATCGGGAGATAAGATTACACGTCTGTCACTTGTATGCTAGATAACAGACGAATAAAAGAAGGATGATTCACTTTGAGTTTGATGATAGGACACGTGTGAATATATCTGTGGCTAGTTATTTTTGGATATGTGACGGTGCTGTGGGGGTAATGGTTAGTTGTTTTGAGTTTACTAATTTAATAAAGTACCTCGTGACAGAGGGGTTGTTCGTCTTTGACTAATTGACTTAGTCACGATGTCGTTTTTGTCACAAAAATTTATGATTTTTTTCTTTTTTGAAGAAAAATTATCAATTGAATAATGGAAGAATATAACGTAATAAGGGGAGTTTATTCCTTTGTTGAGTTAGGTAGGATAAAAAAATGATTGATATATAAAGGGATAATTTCATTTTCCATACTCAAACTATACCCTAATTTTACTTTTGATACCCTGTTTTCAACCTAATCAAGATTGGTACCTAATGTTCACAAAATTAATCATATTTGGTACCTTTCCGTTAATTCTCCGTTAACTCTAACAGTTTAACTCGTTATAGCGGTTTCCTTCTTAGAACAACCTTTCAATTTCGATCACCTAATGTTTTATGAATAATCTCTTCCAAAGACCCATACTTTACTTGACTTACAATAATGGATATAGTCCATTCACGACCATATTAGCCCAACATGCTTCCGTAAAATTAATAGATCCCTTAAAATTCATACCTCTTTTGGTCAAACATCACTGCCGGGTTAAGTGGTTCGCAATGCCACCATCGGAAAATTATCGCCCCCGGATCGTTTGACAAACAACTCCTCACTGCTCAACCTCACCCTCGGGGAAGATGATCCGCAAGTTATCCGGCCCTTCAAAGACTGCCAAAGACGCTTGGTTCGTTTCCTACTCCAGGCGTAAAAGTATTTCTTCAAAGGGATAGATCAATAGAACACTATGAACACATGTTGAACAAAAGCCTTTATTTTATTAAGAACTTAAAGAAAAATTTATTACATTAGTAATCTCCTTTTGGGAGGAGAAAACTTGTTTAAATTTCTCATTATTGAGGCCCGCACTCGAAAATACATAAATTTAAAAACTAAACACTCAAACTTATTACAAATTTTCACTCAGATTTTATTGTAAGAAAACTAAGGAAATGTTCGATGTCCTCGCTTCCTTCAAATCTCGCTTTTATAGATGCGAATCCCAGGACTTGAAAGCGGACTCCAAATCTTCGATACTTATGACGCGCATCACCGCTACGCGTATCCTGCGTTATCGCCTCGCCACCGGTTTTTCTTTTTTTTCTTCCGCGTGACTCGGCCCGTTCATGTGAAATTTGTCGGGAATCTTCTAAAAAGTTGGTTTGCGTGGTCCCCAGAAAAAACGCGTTTTGTGAGTCACCTTGTCCTTTCCAAATGCCTTGTCGGTCGGGTTTGGGTCGAAAACCTTTCCCAAACTCGGGTTCCTTCGTTGGGGCATGCTTGACAGATCCGGTCGATCCATCGGCCAACATGTGCCATATTACGCAAATTTCCTAAAGTTTCTTTGCTTGCCGGAATCTTGTTTTCCCGAAGAATTCTTTTTTGGTCTCAAGAGTTCTTCTCGCAAACCCTATGGTTGATCCAAATCATCGAATTCAAAAGGAAAGATCCATTCGCCGAATGCGGAAGAACTTGAATGGATATTTGACTTTGTCCATTTCGATTAGACAAACCCAAAGACCCCATGCTCGTCTTGTAGAAGCTTCGTCTTGAAAAATGCTCCTACTAACACTGGTCCTTCTTCCTGAAGCCGCTTTAATATATTTTAAAGCATTTCCATCCTAGGTCTTCTTAGCTTGATGAAATGAAAAGCTTCATTAAAGCCTTTCTTCGTTTGGTTCGAGAGCCGCACCGATAAAATACGAGTTCAAAATATCGCCTCCGGCCAAGTGTGGATTATTGCCCAGGTCTCGAAATCGCTTCCCCAATCCATTTCGGTAATTTTGAAATTTACGGGAATCCTGGTGACACGGTATAGATTGAAGCTAAAGCTCCAAAAGTATACCATTCATGTACTTCATTTGGATGACTTCCTGGTTTCATCCAAACTCGGGATATTTTCCTGAGATATCAACCATTGTTTTCTCTGCGGGTTAATACCTTGTCTTGTAACTAGTTTCTCCCATTCTTGCCGATATACCGCATAGGAGAAATCTTATTCTCGTCGACCTTGAACCTTAGATTTGCACTGCTCATGGCCTAAGATTCAACTCTCCCTCTTTACCCCCAGGAGGTCTTTGGGTTGACTTGAAGATTCGGGTTGTGACACCGAGCTTCAACATTCGTTATAGTTTGTACACCCTCGGGGGATGCATCACCCGCAACACTTGTGATTATGGTACTTGAATCCATAACCTCCGGGTTAGAGCCCCATACTCTCTCGGCCCCTTTTTGCACCGTAGGAGATGCGGCTGGAAGAGAGGCCATTGCGGCCACTAAGAACAATTGTCCTTGAGCGGCGGCATGCTCGTATTTGACTAGAAACGGTTTTCTGTCACTGTTGAAGTCGTCCGGCAAGAATCTCGCATTGAGACATAACGTCCCAAAATCTCGTTCTAGACTCTCCAGGTTTTCCCGAGATGTCTTACTCGTTTAAGGACCTCGCGAAAACGCGCGTCCTTCCATCTCGTGTCAAGAAATCGCAAGAATATTTTCATGAGATTTTATAATGACAATATCATAATCATAATATTGACATTCACTTGCCATCTAAGTAATCGAGCCTTTTCTCGGTTTTGATTGAATTTTGTTTTTCGTAAAAGCCTTGACACTTGAATTATCAATTTTTAAAGTAAACTTTTTAGCCAATAAAAATAGAGGCCATTTTTTAAAAGCCTTTCATTGCAAAGAATTCTTTCTCGTTAATATGCCACCGAGTTGCTTCACTAGGGTGAATAAACCATCGCAGATCTGCATGGCACTTCCTCGTTTGGTGTGACTTTCGTAAGAACCGCCCCACCAATCATCACCGGCATCCGTGTATGCGAACCAATTCGTCCTCGTCTTGGGAATCGCAAGCTTTGGAAGCTTTTTACAAACTTCTTTTAGTTGCTTAATCCCTACTTGATGTTCATCTTCCCATTTGAATATCTTGCATCTTTTTTTTAAGCAATGGGCTAAACACCTTCCCGTAATATGCCGATTGTTAATGAACATCCCGACAAAATTAACAACTCCAAGAAAACTCAAGTCGCTTCTTGTCTTTCGGTGTATCCGGAAATCCCTGTATTTTTTCCACAATATGATTAACGAGAATAATTCCGATTCATCGATTTCAATTCCGAGGAATTCAATTTGTCTTGTTGCAATTACCGCCTTTTTTTCCGAAAGCACTAATCCTTCTTTGTGACAAACATCCAAAATATCTCCAAATGTTTGAGATGCTCCTTCATGTTTCTTTGATGCGATAAGTATGTCATCAATATACACGAACATGAAACTAAAATAATCTTTGAAGAGATTATCCATTTTTCTTTTGATATATTTGGGGTGTGTTAGCCAATCCCATAGGCATCACGTTCCAAATATAGTGTCCCCCGTGGTGTAGAGAAAGTCGTAAACTTCTTACTTTCTTCCTCCATTTTAATCTGGTAGAATCCGGACTTGCAATCGAACTTTGAGAATATCTTGGCACCTTTGATACGATTAACCGGATGTTCTCTCGCTTGGGATATAGTATCCGTCGAACTCCAAAATGTTATTAATTCCTTGTAATTAATAACAAGTCTTAACTTTCCTCTTTTGATTTCTCCATGGTTTTACTAAGAACCCTGGATCTTGTATGGAGAAACTCCTGGTGAAATTAACTTAAGGTCAAGATGTTCCTTAAGTATCTTCTCGCATATCCTCACGATCCGCCTTGGTTCATAAGGATTGGTTTGAATCTTACGAACTCGTACTCCTTTCCAGGTTTAACCCTTAAGGAAGCTTTAAGCTCGTTCTTATCCCACCAAGCCAAAGGATCTTCATTGTAATTCCTTTGGATCTTCTTCTTGATATCCTCGAGTGATATTTGTTCTTCTAGGGTCGCGTCACTCTGCGGACTCTCCATTAGACTCATCCATAATTCCGCAACGGCTTCGGAGTAACTTGTTCTTCTCTACTCGAATTAATACAAGTTATTATCCCATATCTTCCGATCCTTTTGATCGAACCAAATTGTTTATAGGATAATAAAGCTTCACCAAATTTCCTTCGATCCGCCATTTTTGGATTGCGAAGTTTGGCTTCATCACCACGCTTGCTGCGAAAAGTAATAGGCATTTTTCTGTAAAATGCTTCCCGCAGTCTCTGGACAATAATCTTATGATCACATAAAGTTGTGAAAATAAGTCTTCTTGTCTCGTTCTCCTGTGTAAATCTCTTGAATGTTTGTAGGAAGTTGTTTCCTAGTAAAACATCTCGCACTGTATCATGGAAATAGATTGGTGGCGTTTTCACTTTGTACCATGGGTACCGCCGCCTCGATCATGATTTACCGCTTGTTTAATTCCCTGTTAAGGATAAGAATCCTTTTAGAGAAATCTCTGCTGCCTGCAATAGCCGGTAAATCTTCTCCAATTTCTTTAGGAAAAACACCCGCTTTGCGAAGACATATTCCGACACTGAATCAATATAGGCGGCGAAATACTCGGCCTTGTATTCACATATAACATTCCAATAGAAATGTATATGGAGAATTGACTAGTGGTCATCTTATTCTCAGATCTTTTATTAGCCACTGTGAACTCCATTCCGTCTTGTAATCTTTCCCAAGGTTTATGCTCCTCAAGAAATTCAATTCCCGATTAATTGTTCTCGGATCTTTCCCGCAACTCCCGTGATAGTAAGCTCAATTTCTCCTATCTTCAGGCTTCCTCGATACCTTCCAACGATTGGTTGTTGGAGATAATATAGAACATCACAAGGAAAAATGTTATCCTTTTTGAGTGATGTCGAATATTACTTCCACCTCTCGCCATCATTCGGACATTTCGGCTCTCCTGCTTTGTTTTAAAAACATCGGGGATGCGCTACAATCGCATTTGGTCTTCTTTTCTTCCCAACGGCCGCTACTCACCATTCTCGTCTTGCCGAAAGACATCCTTCTGTGCTCAACTCGAGACTCCGACTTTTATTGAAGACTCAAGTTGATCTTGAATTATCATATCAATCTCCTTAATAGTTGGAGATTCAATGATTTCTCGTAACACCACCCTGGCAAAGTCCTCAAAGATTCTTGGGACTTCAATAAATTCCTTTCTCAAGAATACTTGAATGATGGGTATTCGAGAGAGCATAGGAAATCTTGTATGTGATCGAGTAAGGCCTTTTCCTTCTTTCATCAAATCGACTCTTTTGAAATCTTGATGAAGGGTTAGGACTCTCATCAAGTCTCGATCTCCCAAATTATATGCAATTCTAGGATAGACATTAAATGCCAATTTCCTGCATACAAATTTCACAGAAACCGCTCCAAGGCAAGAATCCTTGAGATGCGAGATTTGCTTGTCAAAGATAGCAAGATTGAGAGGCGAATCTATTCCTTCTTTGAATGTTGCTTTAATAATTACTCTTATGGCTCGATATGAATCCATGAGAGTGTATTTGCAACTTCTCTTTAACTCGCTTTTGATCTCCTGGATTTCTCTAATAGGGACCAATCGCATCTCGATCGGTTCCCTAAAACTCCATCGGAATAGCAAATTCTCCGGTTGTTACCCTGTGGATAATTTGGTGTTTTTGCTTACGAAACCCAATTTTATCCAATGCTTTTTCCATAGCTCCAATTGTAAATCCATCATAGTCTTGAAGCTTTGGATCTTCCTTTATGATTCTCATAAGAGTTTTATGAGAAACCGTCGTGTGAGAGAGGAATCCCGACATATCCTCCCCGACCGTCTGCATTGAAGAATTTCTTCTTCACTCGATTCTCAATCGATTCACTTCCATCATCGAAATAGATCTCTTCTTCATAGATGCTTTCATCCGAGGAATATCCTCAAATTGATACACCCGTATTAAATCCCGATAATAGACGAACTTCTTCGATTTACGTGTGGCCTCGAACTCGTCGACTCCTCGTTTTTGATTATGGGCAATCCGTTGAGATATGCCCTCTTGCTCCGCATGTCCAGCAATTACTGATCTTTGAAACTTTCATTAGCTCTAGTGTGAGCACGCCCGAAAGTTCTTCTCCTGGATTTCTCACGTTGGTACTTGCTTGATTAGAACCGATGATGAGGCTCTACTCCCCGTTTGGTCGATCTTTGCCCTAATTTATAACCGGGCTTTTTGTTTTGACTAACCTTATAGGTCTCCATGAAGACCTCGCTTTTTTGCTTCTTTGCTTCCTCGGCGGTATGGATGGCTTCTCTCATTCTTCCTTTTGTGCCGCCTTGGTTGACCTCCCACCACCGTTGGGATATCATTATCCACGCAACATAGAGGAACTCGCTTTGTTAATTCCTCTTAATCTCTTGTAATTCCCGTGCAGAGTCGCTTGATAGCACCATTCGATAACTTGCCTTTAGGAAAGACATTTTTAAGCCCGCTTTCTACTTGACTCCACCACTTGTATTCCCGATAAGCATTTCTCTCCGAGGGGACTCGGAATTTTGGCAAAAATAGTCATGCGACTTCTTTTTCCTCAATCTTGGATTTCCACCGTATTCGGTGAACAACTTGATATATTCGTCAATATGACAAATATCCAAGAACTCAAGGCTATAGAGGGCTTGTTTATATTTCTTTCTTTTTTCATCCTCTAATCCCTCGAAATAACCCGTGCGATGAATTGGATTTTGAATAGTTTTGCCATACCATCGACAATTCCTTTAAGTGATTCCCCGATGTGACCGAACTTTTCGTACTAGCATCGGTCATATCCCGAGCAATCTTCACCGATCCTTCAAGACTCATTTCAAGGAGTAAAATGAATGAATCCTTTGTAAGATCGAGGGTTCTCATTTGAAATTCTCATAGCAAGCCCATTCATCAATGAGAACTTCTTCTGTTTTTAAAATCAGGGATGTCCAGATTTAACATCAACCCATACGGATGTATTGGGTCGAGTGCGATCTTCCATAAGGCGTCGATAAACATTCGGCCTTCCGGTAGGTTGTCAGTTCCCCGCAAGAGGGTTTCGACCTCCTGTCCCGAAAGTGGATCACTCCCGGTCGTGAAATCCCGGATGTGGCATCCTCTCGTCCCGAGCTCCATGATGTGAACCCGCTTTCTTCGACGTTAGGATTAATCGGTGGCGGTGGTGGAAGAATTGGTCTACCTTGTGGGTCATAGGTAACCAAAGGCGATTCTCACTGCGTTCATCTTTAAATCTACAATACCTAATCCCGCGAAGGATTCTCGCCAGTCATGTAGATCTTTAAGATTCATCTTTTCCATATCCATCTTTTTAATTTTTGATGGATTTTCCTTTGATTAGAGCAATAAGCTTTTCCTCATCCGTCATTTTTCGTATGACTTGGTTGGTTTCCCCTTTTGGTGTAAATAAGTCTTGTCCCCAAAATCTATCGTTTCCTTCCTCCCTCGGATGAACTTGGCCTGTCCTCCGGTTCTTGACTCGTTTCGAATATCATGAAGGAGTTCAAGAGTTTCATTCGATATTTCACCATCGTTTCCATCCGGTTCGATCGATGAACTTGTACTAGTAGATGAATATGGCGGTTGCCATAATTCCGCACCCTTCTTCGATTTCTCTAAGATCTTCGGAGATCTTAGATTTGTCTGAAGTATCTCGTTCCACTCACAGTACACCATCATGAATCATTGTTCGATGGGAATTTTCATGAACCGTTTCTTGAAGGTTCATCAAATGAACATATAAGTGCAGTTAAGCATCCGAATCGCTTATAATATTCTCGCTTTCGCATTTTGCATTGCCTTAAGGTTTCCCCGTCGGCTCTGCCGCTCATTTTCTTCATGTTGGTATTCCCAATATGAAACCTGGTCAAGGTGTTCTTGTGCATACATCGTCAATATTTGACGATATGTCTGTAAAGGGTACATCTCGGACATCGGTCCGGATTCATAATCTCGAGTAATTTCTCCTCACCAATTGTTAATTACATAAATATAATAAATTTAACTAAAAGTTCTTTAATAAACCTAGGCTCGACGATACCATTTTTGTGGCCCAAGGTTAAAGAGTTGGAGTATCTTGAAAAGATCGAGTCCTTTGAATAAAATTTGGAATATCTAGGGACCAAATTTGATAAACCAAGAAACCTAGGGTACCAAAATTGATACATTCGAAAGTTTGGAAAACCTTCTACAACCAGTCAACCGGTCGGTTTTTAACAGATTATTTAACGGTATCCGAATTGATTAAAACTCAAAACGTTGGGTACTAAAACCGATTAAATCAAAACATTGGGATCAAAACGAAAACTAGGTATAATTGAGGTACTAAAACCGAAAATAACCCATATATAAATGATAAGTTATAGGACGGGCATTGATTTATTAGTAAGTATTAGAGATAATTACAAAAACTACCCCGAGATTTGGATTAATTATAATAAAATCCACATATTTTTAAAAATTACAAAAAAAAAAAAAACGCAAGGTTTGATTTTCAGATTTTGTACTAATCTTTACCCCTTTATAGGTAAAAACATTCCAAACACCCCGACTTTATAAAAATATTGCAATTCTTGAATTACCCCATTACATCAAGGTATTTTGTGTAATTTTCAAATATATTTGGTTTTTTGTAATTAACCCAAACCTTAAGAGTAGTTTTTGTAATTATCCCTAAGTATTGTGTATATGTGAACCGAGTTTTTATAACCGAGTCTTGGGACTTTGGACCAAATTTCCTAGCTTGTTTGGTAGTGAAGTAAAATACAAGGGAAATTACACAAAATACCCTCCTTTTGGCACAAATCCCGATTTTACTAATATTTCACCTTCATACCTTTTTTTTTTACTTTTTGTACGCTCTCTTTCTAATTTTTCCCTCATTTACGCTGCACCTTTTCGTGTCCAATCTGTCACCTCTTCTCTCTCTTTCCTCTCGACGTTTGATTTTTCCTTTGCATGTCCGTCATTGTTGGTTGTTTTCTCTTTGATTATGGTAACTTCTTGTTTTTCTCTTTTCCCGATGTGCGATTCGATTCTTCTTCCTTTGTGCTCGAAAAGATGTCTTCTCCTTGTTCTTCTCCTTCGCACAGTGTTTGCGCACTTGTTATGGCTGTTGCGTTTCAGATCTCTAATTGGTGCTCTGTTTTTTGGTGGTTGTTTTTATATGCAGCGTATTGTTTTGGTAATATGTTGGGTTTGAGCGTATTGTTAGTATTAGAATGCGATCAACGTATTGTTAGGTGATTTTGGTAAAATTTTAGTATTTTGCAGGTATCGACCAGAAATAGGTGGACATTTGTGTCATTTCTTCAAAATACAAGTTCTAAAGTTTCTCCAACCCGTTCGGGACTTTTGAACAGAACAGCCCAATACTAAAATGTCTTAGGCCCAAACACTTTGAAACATATAATTTTCCAGCAAAATATTAAGGGCATTAAAACAGACATTTATGTAATTGTTGCAAAATAACCTCTGCTTTTGCATACATATAAAACCTTTTCGCAACTTTAGCTCAAGTATGTGAGTCACATATTCAAGACATTTCTCGATCACAAAAATACATAATTTAAATACCCAACTAAACAACTAAAACATTTCACACTCCAAAACCTAAAGAAAGAGCACTCAAATTTTCACTCTAAAAAAAAAAAAAAGAGCAATCGAATTTAACAAAAGGAATCCATGATAACAATTGAGTTAGGTAGTAGTCTTGTTCTAAAAAGCGCTAGCGCTAGTCGGTCGGCAACGAGGACTAATCGGAATTACGCAAGGCTTGGACGGGGTTAGACGGGACTTAATTAGAAAAATAATGTAGGCGGACAAAGGAGACCTAGCGCTGGCGGGGACTAATCGGGGCTGAACGGGGATTTTAAAACAATGGGTAGTAGCACGATGGTTCTCTTGGTAAGAAAGTCTTCTCAATATGGCGTTGAGGAATTGAAAATATATTTTTATTAAAACATTACTCATGCGCGTTGATTTTTTTTTGACTATTTCATTAATGTCTTTGTCTAATAGTTTGAAATTCATCCCCCACTTAAATTATATAAGCTTAAGTAATTTACATTCATTACCCGTAATTGATTTCTTATTATAATTTCTTTTTGTATTTTGTATTTTTAATATAGTATACGTGTCACGTACAATATGTATAGTTGATGCTAAATATATATTATAGTTTATAAGGATAATTCCAATTGAGTACCTAAATTATACCATGGTCTCACTTTTAGAACCTTACTTTCTTGCCATATATTGATAACATATGTTTTACCGTTTAATTACTTTCACCACATTTCATCAAATGTTCATCAATTTTGGTATCCCATGTTTTAATTTTAATCACTCCATATGTAACATAAAGTGATTGTAAAGTAAAACGCCAAGTACCAAATTGACATATGTTCGATCAAATGTGGCGAAAGTGATTAAAGAAAGAGGATACCAAAATTGATATGGCCTCAAAGTTGGGTACTAAAAATGAAAATAGGAAATAGTTTTTAGATGTTAAAATTGAAATTATCACCAAATTTAATATCCCACTATACTTGTTTTAACCACGGATCAAGAGCTCTTTGAGGTGTTCGCCATTGAGCTAAAACATCTAATACTTATTGGTACTTAGATATCCATTTTGTTTCAACGTGAGAAACTAAATTGCAAGGGTACAACAAAATCATCTCAATCATTGCAAGAAAAAACTATCGATAAACTAGTAAAAATATAATATAATATCCACCAACGACTTTATGATTGCATGGGACTCAAACTATGTTCAATAATCATAAATGAATCTTCATTTAGTAATTGATACAGGCAAGGGCGGAGCCAGGAAATATTTCGGGATGGACCGATACGCGAAAATGGGGTGGGCCGAATAAGAAAATCATATAAAATATACTTAAAATAATTTTTTTTTAAAATTTTATAGTGTAAAATTTATTTTTTTTAAAAATGGGGGGTCGGGGCCCGGTTGGTTGGCTCCCTCCTCCGCCATCGATACGAAAATGATACAAATAAACCTCAAAGAGAATCGCAAAGCAAAGATCTCACTAAAAATCTGGTTATTGACGAATATGGATTCCTAATGGATGAACAAACAATTAAAGATATTGAAGACGATCGGTTCCATATGATCTCAGCAGTTGTACACACAAATCTGAACTAGCCAACAAACTTCCTTAATATTGCTTTGGAGGAGGAGGTGAGTTGTAGTAGTAAGGTGGCGGTGGGGATGGTGATGGAGGTGGTGGAGATGTATATATGGCGACGGAGGAGAGGGGGGAGGTGGAGGAGGTGAGTTGCAGTGATAAGGTGGTGGTGGGGATGGTGATGGAGGCAGTGGAGATGTGTAATAATATGGCGGCGGAGGAGAGGGAGAAGGTGGAGGAGGTGAGTTGTAATGATATGGTGGTGGTGGAGATTTGTAATGATTCGGTGCTTCGCTTGAGTGTGTTGGTGGTGGTGGTGACTTGTAATAGTACTTTGGTGGTGGAGGCGGTGACTTGTAGGTGTATTTTGGATGTTCTACATGTTTTGATGGTGGCAGTGACTTATAATAATATGGTGTCGGGGGTGAAATGTAGTAGTATTTCTTAGGTGGTGGAGGTGGTGACTTATAAGAATATTGTGGATGCTCTACTTGCTTTGGAGGTGGCGGTGAGTTGTAATAATACTTCTTGGGTGGTGGGGGTGGTGATTTATAAGCATATTCTGGATGCTTGACATGCTTCGGAGGTGGAGGTGACTTGTAGGAGTATGGTGGAGGGGGCGGTGAGCTGTAGTAGTATTTCTTAGGTGGTGGATAAGGTGACTTATAGGAATATTGTGGATGCTCTACGTGCTTTGGAGATGGTGGTGATTTATAGTAGTATGTTGGTGGTGGAGGAGAACTGTAATAGTATTTTTTTGGTGGTGGAGATGGCGACTTGTAGGAGTATTGAGGATGTTCCATGTGTTTTGGAGGTGGTGGTGATTTATAATAGTTCGTCGGAGGTGGAGGAGAACTGTAATTGTATTTCTTTGGTGGTGGAGGTGGCGACTTGTAAAAGTATTGAGGATGTTCCACGTGCTTTGGGGATGGTGGTGATTTATAGTAGTATGTTGGTGGTGGAGGAGAACTGTAATAGTATTTCTTTGGTGGTGGTGGTGGCGACTTGTAGTAGTACTGAGGAAGCTCCACGTGCTTTGGAGGTGGTGGTGATTTATAGTAGTATGCTGGTGGTGGCGGAGAACTGTAATAGTATTTCTTTGGCGGTGGAGGTGGAGACTTGTAGGAATATTGGGAATGCTCTACGTGCTTTGGAGGTGGTGGCTGCAAGTTGTAGTAGTACTTTTTTGGTGGTGGAAGTGGTGACTTGTAGGAATACTGAAGATGCTCCACTTGTTTTGGAAGTGGAGGTGACTTATAGTAGTATGGTGGCGGGTGAAGCATAGACATATGACTTGTCGGCAGCCACTTGAGTTACAAAAATGCAAAATGCCAAAGCACACATTAGTAAGGGCATTTTCCCTTGTTTTCCTAAAGTTTCCATCTTTAGAATCTCCAACTTTATGTTTGAGGCATGAAGGACTGTTTAACCCCTTATATAGTGATTAATCTTAACAAGGTCTACATAAAAATGCAGTATTTTAATGATAATGCAAACATTTTTTTTTTTTAAATGATAATGCAAACAAACATCCGCTCAAGTTTTGACATATAACTTGATCAAATTCTACATTAGTGACGACATGATAATTGAATACGGACTTATAAAAATTTGAATCATTCACTCAAGAATAAGTCAAAATTAAATTTGAGAAAAGACTTTAGCCAAATGATCTTTGTATGTTCCCCCCCGTAAGATGAAGCAAATAGAGAAGCGGGAAAAGGTAATTAAAAAGTGCCTTTATATTGATTTAAAAACCCAACATGTAATTTCTTTAAGAAAATGTATGCCACCATTGGACACTTTGTTCTTGCTCTCGCACAAAGACGTGGTAGCCGAATTTGCACGATTACTTTCCCTAGTTATGGTATTTCTTGCTAATTTTTGGGCTAATTTGCGATTTGATACATTAGATTTTAGGAATAGATGTCTTACATTGATTTTAATCTTACAAATTTTATATTAAAATGAAAATACACGAACCACATTCACAATAAGTACAAAATAATTTTATCAACAATAATTCCAACTAATTAGGAATTTTTAATTAAATTAGTAAAACTAGATCACGTGCAACACACATGCACCTTACTAGTACAAAGAAATGAGTCTTGAGCTCATATTTAGGTGATCCACAACATTGACGGATTTACGCGAACGATGAGTTGTTGATCGAATCAAAGAGTATAGCTCTCGGTCTCAAGTTTATTTCGAACCACTTAAGCCTTATGTGATTGCTCCTTGAAAGCTATACTTTTTGTGGTATCGGTTTCTATCTTGATCCAAGAACTCCACTAATAACCAATATATCACTCCTTGGATTGTTTCGAAATGGAGTAAAAACACTACGAGCAACTCGAATCCACCCCTGCTATAGCCTCGTTCCTTTTTAATGTCGTTCTTATACATCATCATCCTGATTTGATCTGCATCGCTCCATCTTTCAACATCAACATACATATTATATACCAACACATAAGGGATCGAGCTTTCGGTTCAAGCCTCATTAATGCTTCACGCAACTCTGCTGACTCCACATTGTTGTGCACCCTACAAGCGCCAATAATGCCCCCCATGCAGCTTTATGCAGCTCGATTAACATGCGACTAATAATATCCATGGCCTCTCAACTCCGTCCATATCACGCCAACAACATCCACAATGGAGGCAAAATGTTCCCTTCTTGGTTCAATTCCAAAATCACGAATCATGGATTTAAAATACGATTTCCCTTCTTCTACTAGACCACCGTGAGCACATGCACTCAAACGATACGAATGTGATATAAGTTGGTTTCACTTTAAACCACTTCATTGATTCAAAAGCTCGAGGCTTCCTTCGCAAACCCATGAGATGCATATCCTCCTATCATAGCATTCCAAGAGATTACATCCTTCCTCAAATTTCATCTCGTTGAAAAAATGACTACGCTTGGGATATCGCCCCACATCTTGCATACATGGTAATCGAGAGTTGTTTAAAGGGGCGTCTGGTATAACTATCTTTGTTAGCATTTGATGATTTGCATGCCTAGATGTTGCGCCCGCGATTCAAAGACAAATGATAAGAAGTGAAGACGGAGTGTGTCGGTCGGGTTTCTCTTCATCACAGCATTTGAACAAATAGTTAGATTGCTTCTTTGAAACCTTCATTCTTTTCATATCCTAGCCATTAGGGTATTCCAAGAAACTCGATTCTTCTTAGGCATCTATGAAAAAAGTCGAGTGCGGTTTCCATCTTTCCCCGTCTGCAGTGCAAATCCCGAGATTATTGAATTCCATAATAAAGCATCGGAGTTGCCATTTCGAAAAGAGTTTTAAGGCGGCCTCCATATCGGATACATGAACATAACCACTAATCATTGTGTTCCACGAAAAGCATGTCTCGGTCCTCCATCCGATCAAACAACTCCTAGCGGATGACATATCCCACTTTCACATAGACATAATCATCGAATTCCATGAGACCACATTTCTTTCAAACCTCATGTTTCCCACACGTCTCGTATCACTATTATGCACAGTATCGATCAAAAAGGCGTTGAGCATCGGCAACCCTTCCCTTCTAGCCATACCCAAAGAATCAAAGTATTATAAGCATGAATTAAGTCGGCTTTCCTGTCACCCATTTTCATATATTCAAGTAAGACCTTTTCACCTCATCAAAATCATCATTTTGAATCAAGCCGCATATCTGAGGGCACTAAGAGATGTTGCATCTCGTCTAGGCATTTTTTTAAAATCTCACAAGCTCTCTTCACATCCCCATTATTCAAAAACCCGGTGATCATCGCGTCCCAAGTAACCACATTCTTCTCCTCAGGCATACTATTGAACAACTTCAAAGCACCATCCGTCCCTTCTATTCTTCGTGCCCACTAATCATAGTGTTCCAAGAAACAAAATCTCTTTCGTAACTTATCAAACAGATCCGCTTTTCCTCTACATACCTCATCCCACGGCATGACACATAACCTCGAAATCATCAAATTCCATGACATAACATCCCTCTTAGACATTTCATCGAACAACTTCCGAGCTTTCCAATCTCTCGGCATTTAACATACCCACTGAGGATTGAATTCCAAGTGACATTGTTTCGCCATGACAATTTATCGAAAAATGCTCTCACATCTTCCAGGCGGCCATCTCGGATCAGTTCTGTGATTTTTCTATTAGTTGAACGCAGTTCTGTAGGGACTTGAGACAAACTAGTTTTTAGAGTTAAGAATATTCTATTAGCATGGAATTGCCATTGTTGTCTGCCGCAGAGCCTTGGCCAACGCAGGGGTATATCTGAACAGTGTTATAGTAGAATTCTTGCAAAGCAAATAAGCAATTTATTATGTTGTGCAACTCGGACAAGTCCATTAGAAATACATAAATGGATTTTATACTCCATTAAGAAAATAATGATAACAAGCTTCAAATAGTTTCATAGTCATGCTACTTGATAAAAACTCGGATGAAAGGCGGCACAGAGGGGATATAGGTGTCGGCAAAAGAGGAGCCGATGTTGGTTCGGGAAACGCCGGAGGGGAGGTGTTGTGTTTCGGTCGGTTGGGTATGCCATCTTTAGTTCACCATTTAATTTTGGGATAATAGATGTCTTAGAGTTACACACATTACATATTCATTCATACAGGTTGTGCAAAGGTAAATAATTGGAATGTCATGCAACTTATCCGTTGTAGTTAAGCTTAAAATTTTAGAATTAACAAGGAAACTTCAGAGTCTAAAATAGAGGGATAATTTCAATTTTAGTATATAAACTATACCATGTTTTCACTTTTAGTACCCTACTTTCCGCCATATCAATTTGGTACCACATATTTTACTGTTTAGTTACTTTTGCCACATTTTATCAAATTTGGTACCCGGTTCTAATTTTTAATCACTCCATATGTAACATAAAGTGATTATAAAGTAAAACATGGGGTATCAAAATTGACATATGTTTGATAGAATGTGGCGAGAGTAATTAAAGACTAAAATACAGATTGATATGACCTGAAAATGGGGTATTAAAAGTGAAAATAGAGCATAGTTTAGGTATTAAAATTGAAATTATCTCATAGTTTATACATAGGGTTATTGATTTTTGCAACTTTGTACTATAGGGTTATTGCGGTTTTAGTCTTGTACTATTTTTTTTTTGTGAAAATAGTACCTAAACTAAACGAATTTGTTGAAATGCAACCTAATACACACCGCGATGGAATATTCCACCGGGATTCCATCACGTGACACGCACGCCCCTTTTTTAAGGGTATTTTCGTCAGTTTAGGTTGTCATTAATCTCCCACCCAAATAGGGGCTTAGCGTTCCCAAATTGCAAGTTGTGAACCCTAAACTAAACAAATCATTAACCTCCGAAAAATCTCTAACCTTTGTGAAAAAATTGCAATCAAAATTCTCTTCCACAATATAAACCCTAATTTGAATATCTCAAATTACCCTTCTCATTCGAAATCCATTCATTACTAAAAATGGCAATCAAAATTCTCTTCCACAATATAAAGACGAACCGAAATTGGGAGAGATTTTCGAAATGAGGTCTCCATTTTCGAAACAGAGATAGTGAAAACAAGAAAGAAGCAAAAGATTTCAAATTACGGCGGAGGTGGAGGTAGCGACGGCGGATACTTCGTCTGTTGTGAATTGGGAGAGATTTCTTCCGAAAATGATGGTGAGAGTGCTATTGGGATGTCGTTTTCGTGGAAAGTTTTATATTTTTCTGAATGTAGTCACATAATTTTCATAGATAGTCTCGGTTGCCACAATCCAATATTTGCTTGATTGGAGCCATTGGGTATCGTATTCTAATAAATTGTGTGTAAATTTCCAGTTATTATTTCTCTGCAATTGGTTCAAAAAAATTTGCTTTCTTGAGTTTGGAAAATTTTCTCATTTGTCGGTTGCCATTTAGCGTGATGGTAGATCTTTGGCTTATTTACGTGCTAGAATTTCATTTTTCCCGACCATAAATCTAGTTGGTATGACAGGTATATTTGTCAATTTATAAATAATGACAACCTAAACTGACGAAAATACCCTTAAAAAGGGGCGTGCGTGTCACGTGATAGAATCCCGTGGAATATTCCATCGCCGGTGTGTATTAGGTCGCACTTCCACAAATTCGTTTAGTTTAGGTACTATTTTCACAAAAAAGGGCGTGCGTGTCACGTGATGGAATCCCGTGGAATATTCCATCGCTGGTGTGTATTAGGTTGCACTTCAACAAATTCGTTTAGTTTAGGTACTATTTTCACAAAAAAATAGTACAGACTAAAACCGCAATAACCCTATAGTACAAAGGTTGCAAAAATCAATAACCCTTATACATATGATAGAGAGGGAAGGTATGCATCCACCTATCCACAATAAGCATTTCCCAAGAATAGTTTATACACATATATTAAAGATAATCACAAATACTATCCTTGAAATGTAACCTAATTACTAAATAAAAAAAGCAGTTATATTTTGAAATTATAAAGGCCCATTAACATAGTATTATGTTTTACAAATTGCACCTACTACGGAAATATTCGTAACACAAACACATTAACACGAACCTTAAGAGGTATTTGTAATTTTAAAATATAATTAAATCCTTTTTTTTTTGTAATCATACTAAACTTTAGAAACAACTTTTGTAATTATCCATACATATTATAATATATATATATATATATATCATGTATACATAATCAAAATTAAATATACATAAAAATGATAACTTTTACATATGACAAGTGTTCGCCTATTTTTTTAGCTTCACCGCAAGTGTGGATCAGTTTATAGAATAGGGTTTGCAAGGTCGAATCCACAGGATTAATAAATTAATGTACCAAGTATTGGATTATAATAGTCCTATTTTTATCTAAACTATCGAAATTTGAAGGATTTGTTTTATTAATACTAAAGCAGAAATTAATCCTAAAATAACAAAGCAAAGAGTGATTAAAAGATCAAGTATGGATGGATGGATTCCTGGGTTATGGTTTCAATTAATATCCCACTTTTATGCTCAGGTTAAGCAAACCAGTTAAACATATTCTTCTCTATAGACCAATCACAAAAGTAATTTACCCCTCTCTCGAGATGTATGTAAAAGCGTTGATTGGAATATCTATGTTAGCATCTCTACTCAACATGAGATATCCAACTCCCAAAAGTTCAAAAGATTATAAGACCTCACAAATATTCACGGACTTCTCAATAATTCAATCTATTTGTGTCAAGTACTCAAGATCTAGTATTGAAACTCATCGGTTAGAATTATGAATCAATACATCGAACAAGTTTAGATCAAAGGCCTTTTGATAAAACAAGAATTAAAGCAAAGTACTTGAATAGAGAAAGAAAATATTAACTTCAATTATCCTTAATCATCAAATAAAAGTGTTTATTAATCTACTCCCAAACCCGGAATCACAAGATGTTTAGCCGTACATTGAAGATAAACAATTCATAGACAAATTATTCATAATCAAAATCTAACTAATTGAAATAACGATACGATGGAATGAGTGACTCGGGGATGATGACGATCTCTCGATCTATCTTCAATCCTCGAAGGTGTGGTTGCGGTCTTGATCGATCTCTCGAAGTTTCCGGCGGAAAACTGTTCTTTTCTCTGGTTTATAGGGTAAAAATCAGCGTGTTCTTGTTTGTGGCCGCCTCGTGTCTATTTGTACTCTGTTCGGGTCGAAACCTAGTTGGAATTGGATGAACCTCTGTTTTCCCAGGCGAGGCACCTCGTGCCCTTCCTCGCACGCCTTGACCGTCTTTGGGTGCCGAACAACTTGTAATTTTTCTTGAGAGGAGCACGGCGTGCCCATATGGCACGGGCTGCCCGTGCTCTAGGCCGAACTCGAGTCTTCATGTTTGGGTTGAGCACGGGCCGTGCTTCAGAGAGCACGCCCGCCCGTGCTCACCGGAACAATACGCACACGGGTCGTTTTTCTTAGTTTCTCGCCTGGTTAGTCCAACTTCTTCTCGATTCGACTCTAAACTTCGTCTCTCATGTTAAGTATTGGCGGTTGCAATGCCCGAATTGTTGCCACAATGCTACAAATATAGATAAATTCCTACAAAACGAGCAAAGCGTAATCCATTCCACAAAACAAGAATAATACCCAATTTACTCATATAACGCATGCATATCCACACATTCTAGCCAATATTAAGCCCAAAATACATTCAAAATACTAGTCAATCAAACCCCCAAACTTAAACTTGCTGATGTGACCCCACAAACACTTTATAAACAAGACAACACAATTGGGGAAAAGAAGAGCAACTCAAGAACACCATATCATAATTCATGTCATCCATCCATAGACATCAAGCACAAATCAACCAAGTTTCAAAGAGTTAACACGGAGCACAAGTTTATAAAAATCAAGGTAAAACACTTCAAATCACGCCTCTCAAGGATAAAGTGTATACTCGCTCACTAGAATGATAAGGGACGTGTATTCGCTCAAGTCATATCAATGTTGAAGAATTACCATATGCTTGCAAATCGTCTCACATCTCCGCCACTCGTTTGTATGCAATTCACAAATCATAAAAGACTTTATTTAAGGTTGTAATGAAGGCTCTTTGGTTAAGGTAGGAAATATGGATAAAGTGACTCAACTCTAGCGTATAGATTGGAAAACACCTTTGTTCTTCTCTAACCATTTTTCTAATTCCACTCGACTATGTGCTTCCAATCGCCTTATATCCTCTCACTTTTCTATTTCTCCCTTCTTTTTCATACACATTATTCCCTTCGCCTTACATCACAATTCTCGGCTATTTTTCACACTTCCGACTCACTTTGCGATCGTTTTTTTTTTCGACTTTTGTGAGTATTTTTCTCCTTTTTCATCTTTTCTTCCCAAGTTCCCAACATGAACACATTTTCTCGACTTATGACACCCCTCCATTCAATCCTTTATTCATCCCCCTTTTTCTCAATTCTATACGCTTAAGCTCGGGTAACTGATTTATATTACATAGGATTCGAAGGCTTAAAATGTGGCTATAAAAATCGTGCAATAGGCTCAAATTGGCTAACTAGGAAATCCAATATCATAGGGTAGGCAAAAAGGCTTCAAAGGCTTAACAAAGATGGCCTAAAATCATTTTCATTAAAATGCATACAACATGTGACTTCGACGGAGAAACCATAGCAAATTCTAGAATTCAAATCAAACATGAATGACACACTCAATCACAAACAAGACGCATATTATGAAATCGAAAGGCTCAAAAGCTCACAGAGGCTTGTAAGTGCATAATTCAAAGTATGTTCACCAAGATTCAATAATCACATGCTCCACGTGAACCATTTTCAACCCGATCAACTCACACTCAACATCCAATTCAAAACAACACAAATCAATTCGCAAATGCTCCCAAGGTCAAGATCTCAATCAAAACACAACAAACACACAAAAGCGGTCAACTCACTCCCTAACAACTAGGAAAGCAATAAACGTGCTAAAACCATAAAAGAAATTAAAACATCTAATGCAATGCAACCTATATGCTCTACATGCAACTAAATGAATGCAAACGCCACACCCATCAAAAAAAAAAAATATTACCTCTTCCCTCCAAACTAGAATGAAATTATAGCTCATGCAAGAGAAGGTATAAATTCAATGAAAAGTGTGGAAAGGACTGGATCATTGTGGGGGTGGCGGCGGGTAGTGGCCCTGGGAGATATGCCATTCTCGATCCGTAGTACTGCGATATATCTCCAACTCTCATTTTTTCGTGTGCTTGGTTCCACAAGCTTTGAGTATGGTACCTTTGATCTTGTACTTCTTGGTAAGCACGGAAATCACTCCTATCTTTGTCGCAAGCTTTCTGTTCACTTGGTTTTATACCATTGATTTGGGCTTCCTAGACTTGAGTTTTGTGTTGTTTTTTATTATTTTGAGTCATTTGAGTAGCCAAGACATGTTGAGAGCCAATTATATTGATTTTATAGTCATAGTAATGAATCGTGTATCAAAAGAAGTACAAACGAGCAAACAACGAGAGATTGATTTGAAGAAACGTCCAAACGCGTCTGAAATTTCCATCATCGCAGCGTTTTTGTATTTTGGCCATAACTCTCTCTACAAAATTGATATTGATATGATTCAGTGGCTATGGAAAGCTAAGAGATAGGGCTACAACTTTGAAGAAGGGCTCAAAAGCAAATTCCAACATTTGGTGGGTGAAAAACTCGGGCGGGCTGCTGCGCCAAGACAGAGGCAAGCGTTATTGTTTTTTTCGGTGGGCGCCTGCGCCCAACGCCCGGCGCTGCAGCGCCCGGGCGGATTTTTCTTGAAATTGCTGGGCGCCGCAGCGCCCATGCGCGGGCGCCGCAGCGCCCGGGGCGGATTCTCCTATGTTTGCCTACCTTTTTCTTGGATCTTGGTGGGGTTATAAATATAGACACTTGGCGTGATTTCGGGCATCTTGGGACCATTTGGAAGACAACAAAACAACAAGAAGACAAGGGAGAAGAATAGAAACATCTTGGTACAAGCTTGGAGAAGAAGATTGAAGGCTCTTATCATCTAGAAATAGAGAAGATCCTCAACTCTTGCTCTTATTTTGTTACTTTCTCCATATTTTGTAAGATGTATTGTTGTATTCTTATGGATTCATTTTCTTCAATCATGAGCTAAACACTATAATTCTAGAGGATTGATGTAATCTATATTTGAACTTATGTTTTGAGATTGTGGTTTGTCAATCTAGATCTATCAATTTATTTGTGCTATTTGGATTTATTGCTTCTAAATTACTTGATCAATAATTTAGATTGTTTGGTGTATTTGATTTGACACTTGAGAGAGGTAATTGAATACATGACCTTGGAATAGCATAACCCAGGATTTCATAGAATTGAGAGATTTGTGAATCCTTTGAAGTCATTTATCAAGATTCATAGCTTTTATTGAGATTTTGATTGGTGATTTTTATAGAGATATTGATTTCCCAATTGAATCTAAAATCATTGACACTTGAGAAAGGAATGATTATTGTAGAAATCTTGACTTATAAATTGATAATTGATGATTGATAAACCATATTGACAACATAAGGGATAACTAGATTCATCACACCTCTAGAATTCATTCTCCCATAGATTTAGATGTTTATATTTTGATTAGTTATATCTAGTTATTTTTATTTATAAATTGAGACATCCACCTATTATTGATCCACAAATATAACGTAGGTAATTTATACTTGGTACTTATACACGCATTCCCTCGTGGATACGACAACCTTACTCATATCACTATATTAAAACTTGACACCGTAGACTTGCGGCTAGAAAAATTATCTAACAAGTTTTTGGCACCGTTGTCTTAGGAATGTGTTTTGTATGATATCAAGGTTGATTGCCTAGTTGTATTTGACTATTTTTTTTGTTTTTTTCTTTTCTTGTTTTAATTTTGTGTAATTTTTTTTAGGCACATCGTTGGATGGAATTCTAATGTATGCATATACGTGGCAACCGATGATGCTCTTTCTTGTGATTTTTGGAAGTCAAAGTGTGAACCATTTTGTTCCTTATTATCCACCTCAAGAAAATGTATGGACACAAAATATGGCAAATCATGAAACCTTTCATCACCCATGCAAGAACAATTGTCAGCTTGGAAGAAATACTTTATCAATTTCTGGATGATTGTGAGGTAAGAAGACGACAAGATGAGATAAAACGCTCGGTCCGGAGTTGGAAAAGAATCTTGCTGAGTTTATCGAAGAGTGTAAGATAAGAAATCGAGAAAGTGATGATAGATTACTACAAACCGAGGCAAGCATTCAACAAATTGAGATTACATGTCAAACTATGTCAAAGTTACTCCAACAAATGATTGACCAACTTAATAATGAAGAGTCGTCATCATTCTTAGGACCTGGTGAAATAGAAAATCATGAACATGAATTGCCCATTATGAAAAAGGTGGACGTCCTTCAAAATTTGGAGGAGACTTTTGAAGAGTGCAATCCGATCTTACAAGAGGAGGAGCCACATCAAACTAACTCAGGGAATATCTCTATCTCTCACTCAATTGAAAATCCTCATATTGACAAAAATATGTGCACTCTAGATGTAAGCTTCAATACAAATGTATCAAATTTTAAGAAGCATACACTTGAAGGAACAATGTTTGAAAATGGTGATCAATTAACATGTTCTACTGATTTCATGATATTTAATGTGAGTAAAGATAGAAATATCTTTACTATGATTGATAAACCATTTATCATCATTAGGAACACATTTGATTTCAAAAAGACCATCAATATTGTGATCCTTAATCATCCACGTCTTTCATACACTCAAGGATCGCCTATATTATTGGAAAATACAAAGGCGTGGCATGGCCGACACTTATTTTTGGATCCTGGTTGAGAATCGACAAAGTCTGTCTGAAGACTGTAAACTTAGCGCTTCTTGGGAGGCAACCCAATCCCCTTTTATTGCTTTCTTAGTTTTATTTAGTTTAGTAGTTGTTTTTGTTTTTTCTAAGTTTTTGCATTATTAGTAGTAAGTTGCATCACATTTCACCCTCTTATTTGTGCAAATCCCACATATCTCACTCCATCGTCACAACGGAACACTTTAACACCACACACACATTCTTCATCTCATTCACTCATTATTTGGTAAGTTTGCAACTTCCAAAACCCACCCCATGGTTTTCCCCATCTTGTGATTTTTGGTGTGATTGGATTGTAGTCTTTAGGATAATTGTGTTGATGTATGGATTGTGGATTGGTTGATCATGCTAGACTTAGGTTTGGTGTTGAATTTTGGGATTGAATTGAGTTATCCATTGCATTTACTATCTTTGCCCAAATTCATGCATATGAGGTGTTTGATGAAATGCCCCAATGACGCTTTCACATTGTTTAGTGCTATTTTTGCATCTCCATGCTTATCTTTTTGACATGGCACTATATTTTCTACTTGGGTGCATTTTGTATGTGTTGTGATTTTTGATTTCTCACCCATAACCAAGTTCCTCGTTCCACGAGTTTTGTTTTCTTGTCTACCTTGCTGGGTTGCAAAGATGCGAAGCCAAAAAGGGTCGGGCGAGCGAAGGGAAAGAACAAGACCACACCTCGGGCATACAACGCCCACGGGCTTGTGCGCTAGGATGCATTTTGAGCTTATACGAGACACCTCATACACGTAGTGGTATCACATGACTTAATGAGCCTTCGCTCCTCGGCTACCAGGAAAGTCCTTTTTCCCACCTCTCCATTGGGGACAATGTCGTTTTAAGTTTAGGGGTGCGGTCTGTTTTTATTCATCGAGTCGGGTCTTGAGTGAAAAAAAAAAAAACAGTCTAGAGTTGAGTCGAGGCGTTTGTTAAACTCGTGAAACTGCATGGTAAGTGAATTTGTTGAATATGAGTTGAACGGTCAAAAGAGCATGTGTTTGAACTGTGATTTAATCTTCTTTCCATTAATTCCATCTATATGCTTAACTCGATGATTTATTTGGGGATGATTTATGCAATTGAGTGGTTCCTTATGATCCCACCGATCTTTAGAACTTGTCGATCACTAGTCGGCGAAATCCTGGCGAAGTAACCATGAGGAAGTGATTTAGGCCATCTTTGAACAAGCTAGAGCCTAAAATGCCTACCTTTGCATTATATTTTTCCTAGTGTCCCCCTTTGAGCCTTATAAACCCGTTTCTTTGGCAACCAATCGAATACCCAGAGCCTAAATGTGAAAATTCTAATTACCCATCACTCATACGTACACACATAATATAGAAAAATATTAAAGGTTGAGGAGGGGATGATGAGAAGGGTATGTGGTTAATTGAATGAAGTTGCCCGAAAAAAAAGATGAAACCCCATGTACGCAAAAGAATAAGTTTGGGGGTTCCGAAAAAAATGTGAAAAAAACAAATCAACGGGATTGAAAGTTCATAAACATTGGGGGTGTCAAAAAAAAAAAAAAAAAGTGAAGGGTAGTGCCTATTGATAATTCGAAGTGTTAATTGTGTGTTTGGGTGATTTGAGCCACTTATTCCTATATTTTCCTACCTTACCCTAAGCCCACATTACAAGCTTTAAAAGTCCTATTGATCCTTGTGTTACATTAGCCTACATTAGTGGAGATTAGTGTGAAAGACAAGCCTATGGAGTCTGGTAAGCATCTCATCTCTATATTCAAAAAGTGGATCATCTTGAAAACACTTGATTGCGTGAATCTATCTGGATAATGAAAACGGGGTTGGCATGAACATTCCATCGTCATGATCACATTGTGAAAATACGCGCTTGATTGATAGTGAAACGAAATTTGACGAATGAGTTTGGTTGTGAAGTTTTGCGGTTTGTTTGTATTGTTACATCTCGTATTTTTCATTTTAGAGTTGTAATTGCTTGAGGACAAGCAATATTCTAAGTTTGGGGGTATTTGTTCACTTGGTTTTATACCATTGATTTGGGGCTTCCTGCACTTGAGTTTTGTGTTGTTTTTATTATTTTGAGTCATTTGAGTAGCCAAGCCATGTTGAGAGCCAATTATATTGATTTTATAGTCATAGTAATGAATCGTGTATCAAAAGAAGTACAAACGAGCAAACAACGAGAGATTGATTTGAAGAAACGTCCAAACGCTGGCGTCGAAATTTCCATCACTGGCAGCGTTTTGTATTTTGGCCATAACTCTCTCTACAAAATTGATATTGATATGATTCAAGTGGCTATGGAAAGCTAAGAGATAGGGCTACAACTTTGAAGAAGGGCTCAAAAGCAAATTCCAACATTTGGTGGGTGAAAAACTCGGGCGGGAGCTGCAGGCGCGCAAATCATGGCAACGAAGGCCGCAGCCAAGACAGGCAAGGCGTTATTTTTTTTTTTCCGGTGGGAAATAAGCAATGGCCAAGGCAGATTTTTCTTGAAATTGCTTTGGCGCCGCAGCTTTAGAGAGGGCGGATTCTCCTATGTTTGCCTACCTTTTTCTTGGATCTTGGTGGGGTTATAAATATAGACACTTGGGCGTGATTTCGGGCATCTTTGGACCATTTGGAAGACAACAAAACAACAAGAAGACAAGGAGAAGAATAGAAACATCTTGGTACAAGCTTGGAGAAAGAAGATTGAAGGCTCTTATCATCTAGAAATAGAAAGATCCCTCAACTCTTGCTCTTATTTTGTTACTTTCTCCATATTTTGTAAGATGTATTGTTGTATTCTTATGGATTCATTTTCTTCAATCATGAGCTAAACACTATAATTCTGAGGATTGATGTAATCTATATTTGAACTTATGTTTTGAGATTGTGGTTTGTCAATCTAGATCTATCAATTTATTTGTGCTATTTGGATCTATTGCTTCTAAATTACTTGATCAATAATTTAGATTGTTTGGTGTATTTGATTTGACACTTGAGAGAGGTAATTGAATACATGACCTTGGAATAGCATAACCAGGATTTCATAGAATTGAGAGATTTGTGAATCCTTTGAAGTCATTTATCAAGATTCATAGCTTTTATTGAGATTTTGATCGGTGATTTTTATAGAGATATTGATTTCCCAATTGAATCTAAAATCATTGACACTTGAGAAAGGGAATGATTATTGTAGAAATCTTGACTTATAAATTGATAATTGATGATTGATAAACCATATTGACAACATAAGGGATAACTAGATTCATCACACCTCTAGAATTCATTCTCCCATAGATTTAGATGTTTATATTTTGATTAGTTATATCTAGTTATTTTTATTTATAAATTGAGACATCCACCTATTATTGATCTGTCAAATATAACGTAGGTAATTTATACTTGGTACTTATACACGCATTCCTCTGTGGATACGACAACCTACTCATATCACTATATTAAAACTTGACACCGTAGACTTGCGGCTAGAAAAATTATCTAACACTTTCCTCAAATGCACGTAACCTGTCATGATCATATCTCCCCCCCCTCCTCGCCTTGCGGGAGCTCTCTGAATGTCGGGTTGTCTCTTGTGGGCCGCCCTGCTCGAAGCTTCCCTGTTGGAAGCCTTGCTCAAACCCCTCTCCGCCTACCATACTCATGCGCCTCCATGACCAAGTCTTTTTCGTCTGGCAACCCGCTTACCTGCCCTGCTTTTTCGTGCGGCCAAACCTGCATGACTCGATATGCTCCTCGAGTACATAAGCCGCTTGATTTGGTTATCAATCATTCTTGTGGTAGTGGGTTAGGAAACGAGAAACGAAGACCCGACTTTTTGTTGAAAAACAGAGGATATTCTCCTCATTCCGATGATCTTCATGGTATGAAGGGCACTCGAGTTGATGCTTGTTTGCCGCTAATGGCTCCATACGCTTATATCAACCTCAAAATGGCACGCAATGGGGTTATCATTCCCCCAATTAAGATCTTCCCCACATCATGCGATGTATGTAGACATCGTGTTCCACGAAGTAAGTCGCCATGTTATAGGGGGTGCGAGTGAGCATACACCATAGCAAGTATAACTCTCTCGCTTGCATACCCCCATTGTTGTACCTGGACGAATACCGAGTGGGCCGTCACTTTTTGAATATAGCGGAACATGGGGTTGCGGGTGACGATGCTTTGGAAGAGCGTGCGGCATATGGCATGAGGCCGGTTTCGGAGTTTCACAACAACCACCAAAATTCACGCGCATTGTAATTTTCAGCCATTTTGTACGGGCGTCGAATGGTACCCCAAAAATTCGATTCACTCGGCGATCGTGATTTCCGCCATACATTGCCCATTCGGAAGTGGATTTGCTGAGCTTTTTCTTAGTCGCGTTTAGTAACTTGGGCGGTGCTTAGAAATTCGAGTAAGAGTGTTTTGTATGTTGGCCACCGTCCTTGCATGAACGCGTCCACCCAACTCATTCAAACATTTGTCACACCTCCTCGTGTATCCCTAGTGTTTGGGTACACTCATCATCGGCATAGCGTGTGGGAATGTAATCACGAGTGATGAGCCGGTTCCAACGCGCCATGATATCATGCTCGGTGAATGTGAGTCCATAGGCAAGCGGTTTGTTGGGGTCTATCGGCCTCGTGTTTCTCCTCAAACGTCCACCCCGACCTCTTTGTGGTTCCGCCATGGTGAGAAGTACCTAGCAAAATAATCGTGAGAATCCATACGTGCCAAGTAAAAACAACCGATGAATTAATACAACAATTACAATAGAGGCATAGTAGCTCATCTTAACAATTTGATCCATAATTAAGCTTTCAACTCACATACCAATATAATTGCCGAGAATCTTAGCCACTAATATCCTAAACAATCTAGCACAAGTATAATCCATCAAGCAATCAACCAAAATCATCACAATTCACCAACCCACAAGGTGTTCGATATAATGCCCTATAGAAAATGTAGGTCCCAAGGGGTGTAAGTGTAAGGTTTAGAAGGGGGGTTGAATAAACCTTACCAAATTTTCGATTTAGTCCTTTTAAATCTCTGAGTTCTACACAAATTGTGTCCTGATGGACGATCGAATTAGTCACTCGGTAGAGTTAATCTCTCAACAGACTTCTGGTTTGAAATTTATTAATGAGTAACTCAACCATTGGCTATAATTTGACTTTCATGGTTTTGTTTTCATTGAAGACTTAACACCCTTAAGCTTGATTAAGCAAGTTTTCTGACTTAATTTAGTACTTATAAATTATCAAATGGATAGCAAATTTATCGTGAGATATGAGCAATTAAAAGTGCGAGAAATTTAAATCTTTGAAATGTAAATGACACAATAAAGTTTTTATAGAGGTTCGAAGATGGGGTAATTCTTCTCTCCTCTCTTCTCCAACTCCCGGAGGAATCCACTTAAGTAATGATCGGTTTACAAAGTGGTAGCAGTCCGATCCGGATCAAGTCTTGATCACAACATCCGACTTGATCCTTTGGGACTCGATCGAGACGCCGCTTGATCACTCGGTGGCTTCGTGCGAGTCGGCTTCTTCACAGGTAGTCCGCTTTGCTTGCTACTCTACGACTCACTTGCTTAAGCACTTTGGATTTGATCACGAAGCCCTCCAAGAGCTTAAGACTTGGTTCACGCTTGAACCTTTCTACAATCCTTCCCGGAATGTAGACCCTTGTTTTTCAAAGGTTTCTCTTCAATCAAGTTGAAGTTCTCTTTCCTTCACGGGTAAGTGTTGGATTGATGTCTTGAAATGTAGGCTTGAGGATTGAGAATATTTCGATTTTGATAAGCTTGTATATCTTCACATGTGTGTCATTCATATATTTTTTTTTTCAAACAAATTCCTCGGCCTTTTATAGTGAACTTTCAAAAATTTGCCCGTTGAAGAGATAGGCTCATTTTTTAAAGTCACTTTGCGATCGTTGGCTTGCGGTTCTTGGAATTGCCATTTCCTCGTATGAATTGTTTTATCACCTTTTTGAGTTCGACACGGTGTAGTACTTCCCATTGGTTCATTCCTTTTGCACGCTTACGGGACCGAGCACTCCAAGAAAGGTGGTATGGAGATATTACTTGTTTAAGTAAATCTCTTGGTTTTTAATCAACGGTTCTTTTCTGATTATCTCGACTTGACCATTTCCTTGCTTTCCCCAGGTGACTTAGAGTCGACTTCCAATCATGGATGACTCTTCATCTTGCTTGAGACTTGCTTCTTGAATTGACTTGGTGATGTTCCACTCAACAGCATCTCACCGCTTCTTCACGAGTTCTGTCAGTTTTTCTTTCTTTGTCAGACTCAACTGTCTCTCAAGAGTTTTCTTTCAAGCCTTGATTGTCTTCTTGCATGTTGGGCGTAGGCGACTTAACTCGGCTTGGCGGCTCTAATTCTTACAATACATTTCTGACAAGAATTGGGGTGCCAACTTTCTATTCTAAGTTTTACATGGCATTCATCAAAATCTAAACAATAAAATTCCTAACAATTTCCCCCTTTTTGATGATGCCAAAACTTAAATTATACAAAGATACATCTGATAGTGTTTTGACATAGAATGTATCGCGAGAATCAATCTTTTTATTGATCATATCATTCTTGTAACAAATCCTGTTGTTTACAAGGTGTATCGAGTATGTAATTGTCTTCACAAAAAAATAGAGAATTTATAGCTTTATTACGAAGACTTACATTGTATGTATTTACATATAAAATACACGAAGGGTTGGACAAAGAACACTTCATCTCCTTCCCCATCTCCTTTTTTCATCTTGATCGAGATCTTCTTCTCTTCTTCTCTTTCTTCTCGTCATCAAATTTGCCTTCTTTTTCTTCTCATATGCTTTTCTTGCGCTTCATCTTTTCTTATTCTTTCTGTCTCTCCCCGCCATAGCCGAGTTTGTCTTTTGTTTTCTTCTATTCTCTTTACATACTCGGCGTTGGTTTTAGCAACTCGCAGTTCGCCACTTGGTCAAGCCCAGCCCATAGATCCCTCCTTTCTTTCCCGGATCTACGTATTCAATATTCTTGGGCGGAGGCCTGGAGTGCAAGCTTCTTCCTCCATCACTGCTTCTTCCTACCTGCGGGCGTATCTTTGTCTTGGGGCATTCTTTCCAATGAGTTCCCCGTGAGTGACCAAAGCAGAGTGGATTGCTGGGTTGTCTGCATTTGTCTGTCGCTTCTTCACATAATGTGAGACTCTTTTCCCGATCAGTCCCAAGCTTGAGCCATGGACATATTTGCAAAATATCCTTGATTCGAGCGTTTTGAATTCGTCAGCCCGATCTTGGCTCTGTCCGATATACGAAATGGCATACGTGTCTCTGTCAACCGGAATGCCTCCGTGTTCTTTCAAGATGTTCATCACCCAGCATCCATTCTTCCTTCCACCTCCTTCATCCCTCGCTTCAATTGCTTTTCTCTTCTCGGCCATAGATACTGGCAGAGTGTTGGAGTGGCGAGTCACTGGGAGTTTCTTTGCTTATAATGTCACCGTGAGGACCTCGTTGAGGGTTTGTGCAATCATCAAGGTCATATCTTTTGATCCTTCCCCTCAAATGATTTTCCTTTCTTGATTTCAAAATTTCCTCGGTGATGATTTTCCTTCTCAATTTGTTCCTTTGTCATTTTCCTTTCTTTTCACTTGATTTTCTTTGCTTTAAGATATTCCTCTTCCCCTTTTTGGCATCATCAAAGGATAGAGGAACCCCAGGGAACATCTTTGGCAAGCATGAAGTCGAGTCTTGATGGTTGAATTTTGCTTCAAGTCTGCTGCGTTGTATCTTTGCCGCGAAATTGACCAGTAGTAGCGTTGGATTCTCAATTTGAAATCGCTTCATCTCGGCCGTGAGAAGGCTGAATTTTCTTGTCATGTGTTCTTCCAAACGTTGTATATCATTTGCATTACGCTCACGCAGCGCCTTGATCTCGGCGGTGTGAGCTTCATGCATATGTTCAATGTGTTCCTCGGCTTTTTTCGCATCAACATTTTCGACTCTCCACACTAGCGACTTGTTGAATAAGGTTAAAGTATCTCACTGTTCCACACGCATTGATTCTTCTTTGTTGCCACCATTCCCTTATCCTTTGTGATGCCTCTCAAGTCACCGTAAGGTTGGCATCTCTGTTGTCGGTAGCGCATGTCCAAAGAGGCTGATGCCTCTCCATTCGTTCAATTTCAAAGCCAAAGTGCCTTGAACACTTCTCTAACTTCACCTTAAATTCGTCTTGCGGTGATGGCCATCTGACGTCGAAATCAAAATTAGGTGGAACAATGGTGCCTGAGTGAAAAAGCGGGAGGTGGTGCGTGATAGCGTGTTTGCTCATTTTCGACTCTTCGTGGAGTTACGTATCTCCGGTGAGAAAGGGAAAGATTCCACAAAGATTCATCACCGCCAACCGGATTTGTTCGATGATAAGCGGTGCGCGTGAAGTTCTTTTGGGAATCGATCCACCATAGCGTGAGGAGCGGAGCGGTGGTTTCGGTTGTTGGGTTTGGTTGTGAAGTAGACCCGCTTGCGAGCCTCAATGTCTTACACTTCGTTGGTCTCGGTGATTTTTCCATTTCGATGTAGACTTGTCCTCGGCACTTATCGGCGTCATCGGACGATGATGAGATTTCTAGTGGTGGCTCATCATCAAAGTTAAAAGTTTGACGAGTAGTCTTGGGATCGAGACTTGCTCGTGCCTGGAACATCCGCAGTGAGTCTCTTGGATTTGTCATGGGGGTTGACTCGAACCTTCTTCTTCGCCTTCGATCCCGAGAAAAGTGACATCGGGGTTGTCACTGGGAATCATGAAGTGCGCGATCTCCTTCTCGAGATGGGTCGATGATTGCGGGAGGGATGTTCTCTACTTGACCTCTTTTTACCCCGGAAGTCTCAACCTCCCGTGGGCCTTCATTTCCTCCAGCCGTCTCTCTGCGCAGGCACTGTCCTCCCTTTCGGCGATGTGTCAGTATGTCTTAGGGTCTTCTACGATGGCATCCATTGGAGTCTCAACCCCATGGATTGCATTTTCATCGCCCAGTGTTAACTCCCGGGTACATTCCTTCACGTGCCTCGTTGCATCGGCGGCGTCATTAGCCTTGGAGCGGTTGGCACCTCGGTGAGGCAATCTCAAGCTATCTGAGCTTCGTTGATGGCAACTTGCTGTTCTTCTTGTGATTGTAATTTCTCTTCTTCGCCTCCTTGCTTCTTTGTGGAGTCATCTGCGGCATCCTCCGACCTTGCTGCGGTGGAGGGAGTTTCCCCCTCGTGGCGCACCGGTGAGTGACTTGGAGTGGGGTCACTCGTCTCGGACTCCCGGGTTTTGTTGCAATTGATGGTTCAGCCGTTGGGGCGGTGGTAGCACACCTTCAACGGGGTTGGCTCGATTGGGGTCCCCACTAGCCCGGTTTCATCGCCATTTCCTTATTGCCTTCTTCCGAGTGAGTGGGAAGTGGTAGCGAAGCAACATCGGTGGCTATTTGTTGAACCACTCCCATTGGATCGATTTCAAATTTGTGTTTTGGAGGACTCTCCTGGTCCCTCCATCGATCTTTTTGCTCGTGAAGGATTCTTGATTCATGCAATGCTTCTTTGCATCTGCTGCTTCCTCTTACGGGCGCGCATTCTGCAGTTCTCGTCACTTTCGAGAAGACATCAAGGAGAGGATGGAAGTGTTACGTAGTGCCGAGATAGGGCGGTCTTGCCTTCTCACGTGCTTCGGCTTCTTCTTTTTGCTCTCTCCCATGTCTTGTAGATTTGCGGGATGTCTGCCGATTGTCCTCATCAAGTCTTTGGGAGCACATGAATAGTCCAACGAAATTTAGCAGATTCCTGTTCTTCTTCTATGAATTCAGTAGCCGTTGGAACTGTTCCTCGACTTGCTCAACTTCCATTTTCTCCACTCACGCAGACGATTTTGGATGTCGGGTAAGGTGGAGATAGGATCATTACATCACTATCGAGCTTGGGCCGGTTCTTCTGAGTTTAATTTGTGTGAGCTACAACAGTGTCTTGGTTGCCTCTGTGATCGCCTTCAACGAGATTTGGCTATTTCATCAACTACATCTGAGACTCTACTTCTCCAAAGAGTCTCCTGTATTTGTGCTAGGCGAGTAATCGACTCACCGGGTTTCTCTGTTCGACCGCTTGAGTCTTCTTCGTCTCTGGGTTGTACCGGGGAATTTACGGTTGATGAGGCGTCCTCTGAGTCTTGGCGGCGGGGGCGGTCTTGTGTTTGTTTACGAGGAGCCGCCGTCTAGGCTTGTCGATTCTCCTCCTTTTGACGATCGGAGAAGGTATTTGGGAGTCCTTCTCGATCGGCTGCTGCGAGGGCGGTGACATGGGCTTTGGCCAGGCGGGTGACATGGCTGTCTTTGGGCGGGTGACTCTGCGGGGGAGCATGTTTGTTTTCTTTCTTTGCGGGCGTGAGACTTCTTAGCAGGCTGCGGGGGCGACTTTTTTCTTTAGTTGGAGAGGAGGCGGTGTGTCTTGGTCGGTGATTCCCCCTCACTGGTGTCGGCTCTCTTGGCGTAAGCTCGCACGAGCACCGGAGAGGTTAGCTCACGAACATCCTCTTGTTAACATGGAATGCTTTCCCATGTCCGAGAGGACTCCTTTCACCTCGATAGTCGGCCAATCACTAGGCCATATCCCGAGGATCCTCCAAATGACCCATCTTCTTTGAAGGACTTGTTCCCACGTTAAGCAGAGTCTGCTGTAGATAAACTCAGCCCAGTTTATCTTCTTTTCTCAATGATTGCGGCCATCACAATCGAGCTTTGCCTTTGATAGTTGGTCAAAGCCGCCAAATTTGATGTCGATACATTTGGCAACTATGTCCAACAATTTGTGATAATCCTCCTTGGTCTTTTGTTTCTTTGTGTATATAATTTTATCAGCAAAGTCGGACTTGGCTATTTTTTCCATCATCGTCGGCCAAGTTTACATCGAACTTCCTTAATCTCGGTTGCTCCTTCCTGGGGTAGTGAGCAAAATTCACCAAATCCTTGGCGGTGATAGTCACCGCTTCCCGTGAGCAGATGACTTGATTCTTCATCGAATCTCGGCATTCACGTAGAATTGCGACCTCCTCCACATAGGTCATGGGATATTCCAGCGTTAGAAACGGTTTTGATCTGACGTTTCCAACTTCTCCGCGATTTTCTTCACCAGGGTGTCGTCGGACCCTGCTTCACCATTAAAATCGAAATCCACGGTCGAACCGGTGTGGATTTGTTTTCCCAACTTCGGTAAAGTCATACGTTGGTGCCATTTCTCGAAATAATTTCAAGAAAAATTCAAAATTGATTTGAAGGTTGATAGGGTTTCGAGTATTTGCCTTTGCCTTTTGAGAGAAAGAGATTGAACAGTTTTTAGAAGTGTGAGAGAGAAAACGAGGCGAAAATGGTTTAAATATGGTTTATGAAAGGGCGTGCGACGGTTTTGAATCGTGATCGAAATCAACGGCTTGGATTGCGCGACGCATATTGAGCGATTCATGTCTCGTATTTAATGCGGCAAAGATTTATATCCAATCATAGGCTTGGTGTGCGGCTTTATGTCCGTACACATCATCATTATCTTTGACGTGTCTCTTAAAACATTCCCGCTTAAGTCAAAACGATTGCGTTTTGTCACTTTGCTCATAAGTTATTCAACTTATCTCTTAGGTGATTAAACTCTGCTTCTCACATTTCTCTTAGTGATTCATCAATGTCACCGACTTCAGTATAGTGACTTTCCGTCTGGTGATTCTTGAGTGATTTTTGTTTTCACTCTTTTTCACCTTCTTTCTGTTCCATTTCTTTTCTTTGATTCTTTTGTGTCTCGGCTTAGCTCAATTAGCCCCAATTCATGTTTGAGTTCTTCAAATCTTGACTCACATAATGGTTTTGTGAAGATGTCGGCTAGTTGTTTGTCGGTTGAGATATATTCCAAGATAATGTCCTTCTTTTCAACATGATCTCTTATGAAATGATATCGACATCTATATGTTTTGTTCTTGAGTGCAACACGATTTTGAGTGATTGCAATTGCACTTGTGTTATCACACATGATTGGAATTTCTTTTTCTTCAACTTCATAGTCTCTCATTCTTTGTCTCATCCATAGGACTTGGGCTGCTGCAATTTGCCCGCAATATGTATTCTGCCTCACCAGGTGGCTATTGAGTTTTGCTTCTTGCTAAACCAGGAAATTAGTCTGTTTCCAAGCATTTGACATGTGCCTGAAGTGCTCTTCCCATCCACTCTGCATCCAAAGATAGTCAGTCGAATAGCCAATTAGTTTGAATCCACCTTCCTTTGGATACCATAGCCTCTTCTTCCTTCCTTTCAAGTATCTCAATATTCTCTTAGTCTTTGTCATATGACTCTCTTTTGGAGCGATTGAAATCTTGCACATACTCCTACAAAGAAAGGTGATGTACGGCTGCTAGTTGTGAGATAAAGCAATGATCCAATAAGTGCTCTCAGTATCTTGTTTGATCTACTGGGCTTGCCATCCGCATCCATGTCCATTTTGACTGATGTGTTCATTGGTATTTTTGACGAAGACTTCTCCTCCATACCAAATTTCTTCATTAAATCTCGGTGTATTTTGTTTGACTTATGAAGGTTCCATCCTTCACCTGTTTCACTTGAAGTCCAGGAAGAATGTCGGCTCTCCCATCATGCTCATTTCAAATTTACTTTGCATGAGGTTTGAGAATTTTTCACACAACTCTTTGTTAGTGGATCCAAAGATGATGTCATCAACATATATTTGAACAAGCGGAAACTCTTCTTGTCTTGAATTACGAAAAAGTGTTCTATCTACTTTTCCTTTTGTGAATCCATTTTTCGATTAGGAATTGTGACAGGTATCATACCATGCTCGGGTGCTGTTTCAATCCGTGACAGGCTTTCTTGAGTTTGTATACCTTGTCTCCAAGAGTCTTCCTCGCTCAAATCCTGGAGGTTGTTCAACATACACTTCTTCTTCCAATAAACCATTCAGAATGCACTCTTTACATCCATTTGATATACAATGAAATTCTTGTGGGTTTGCATAGGCAAGAAACATCCTTATAGCTTCCAATCTTGCTACGAGGAGCAAATGTTTCATCAAAATCTATTCCTTCTTCTTGGCAATATCCTTTGGCTACCAATCTTGCTTTGTTTCTTACCCGTAAACCTTCCTCGTTCATCTTATTTTGAATACCCATTTGGTTCCAATAACATTTTGATGTATGGGTCTTTGTACTAATTCCCATACTTTATTTCTCTCAAACTGATTGACTCTTCTTGCATAGCTTGAATCCAATGTGTGTCGTCCAATGCTTGTGACACATCTTTGGGCTCTATTTGCGAGATGAAGCATGTGAACATTATGCTTCTTGTTGGGTTCTCGATCTTGTCTTGACACCTTCTCTTATATCTCCAATGACAAGTTACGTGGATGGTCTCTTAGCCATCTTACGTCGAGGTTGAAGTAAGTTAGTGGATTGATCGACTTGCGGTACGTGTTCTTTGTGGTCGACTCTCTCGTGATCACTCACCGCAGACCACTGCTTTTGAGATTCACTATCTCATCTTCTTTCAATTGATAATCCTGCTTGAACTTGAAAGATAGGGACTCTTCTCAAGGTTGGATGATTCAAACTTATCACCGACTCTTCAATGTCTTCTCCATTTACATTTGGCTCATCGAATACTACATGAATGGATTCTTCTCAGTAACCATAGTTCTTTTGTTGAGTATTCTCAGCAGGCTTTGCTTTGGTGAGTATCTAAGAAGATACCTCATCGGCTTTAGCATCAAAAGCCTTTAGGTTGTCTTTGCCATTGTTGTGGATGAAGCATTTACATCCAAATATCCCGAAATATGCAACATTTGGTTTTCTTCCGATCCGATCTCATAGGAGTCTTTGTCACCGCTATTTATCATACATCTGTTTTGGGTGTAGCAAGTTGTGTTGATTGCTTGACCAAAATCTTTTTTTTAACCCCGTCACCTAACATGGTCCTCTTGCCGCTTCTTTTGAGGGTTCTATTTCTTCTTTCTCGCAACTCCATTCTCGCTGGAGTCCTTGATCTTGATAGTTCATGACCAATACCATTCTCAATACAATCTTTTGAGTTATTATTCCATTGACAAACTCGGTTCCTCCTCGATCTTATTTTGATAATGGTTTGACTCTTCTCATTTTGAATCCTCTTCATCACCATTGTGGTAGTTCTTGTAGAGTTTCTTTCTTCTTGCACATGAATATTGTCCATGTATATCTTGAGTAGTCATCTACTACCACCAAGGTGTATTTCTTTCCACTTATCTTTGGTTTGGATCCATCTGGGCCAAATAGATCCATATGAAGCGGATGCAATATTCTAGTTGAGGATGGGCATGTCTTTTCTTTGAACGCGATTTGATTTGTTTTCCTTCGACATGCGTCACATATACTCTCCTTCTTGTATCTTCGAGTCGGAAGTCCTTCCACAAGATGACTTCTTGCAAGTTTGTTGATCGTTTTGAAATTCGGATGACTCGACTTTTGTGCCACACCAACTTGATTCACCAGTGCTCTTTTTGCAAAAGACAGTCTTTGGGTGTAGTAGTTGACCAATCTACTACATACATATTTTTCTCGTCTACATCCTTGCGCATACCACTTCATTTGATTCTATGTCTTTGATTTGGCATATGCCCATGTTGAATCCAACATTGTAGCCCTTGTCACGAGTTGATGATGCTTAGTAAATTGAAGTTTAGTCCTTCAACATATGCAACATCTGTGATTTCTAATCCATTCCTCTTGATGGATCCAATGCCTCTTATTTCACCAGGAGCTTCATTTCCTCCAAATATGACTTTGGCTCCTTTGACTTCCTTGAATTTTGACAGATTTCTCTTATTTCTGTCATATGTCCTGAATAAACCACTATCCATGTACCAGTTCCTTGGCACTCATTTCCTTGAACCCGCAATCAAGGAAATTAAGTTTTAGGTACCCATACTTGTCCTGGGTCTGAGGGTTAGAATTGTAAGATGATCCAACCAACCTATAGCCAAATGATTTGACTCAAGAGGTTGCCATCTATCGATTGCCATAATCATAATTAATCCTGGCAAATTGCTTGGGAATTCTAGGTTCATACATCCGCTCTCTTTTGTCAGTATACTGCGTGTATGTTTTAGCAATTGCCTTTCTTGGGTAATTGTGGTGTCTTTGAGTGTAGTGCCTAGGTGCATATGTGTCTTTGATGAAAGCTCTTATGCTTTTGGAATGGCCTTTGTTGAGTTCTGGCCTTTGCCATTTGGGCTTGTATTCCATAAGTCTAGCCGATAGTTCACATTATTCCGACTTGGCTTGGATATTTTCTACCATTCCCATCATATGTATTTCTTTTATGGGTTTTACGGAATTTTTGGTAGCTCTCTTCTTCTTTACTGAGTATTTTACGTTTGGAGTCTGTTTGAGGACTCGGTTGAATCTCTTCTCACTGTCCTTTCAAAGACTCTCAATCGGTATTTTTTTCCTTTTCCTTTGTAACCAAGGCCGGTTTGCTTAGTATTGTGCTTTGGATTGAAAGTGTGTGCAACATTTAGAGTTTTGGGTTTTTCGGACTCTTCATGACTTGAAGATCCTTTTTCCAAAATTACTCTTGAGGTTTGACATGGCACAAAGGAATTAAATCTAAGCTGTCTTGTCTCCACATTCTCTTTGACTCATAATAAGATCGTCCAATGATTTAGATGCCTTAGTGAATGAGGCAATAACATTTTTGAGGTCATTCTCCCTCTTTTCTATAGCGGCAATTTACGCTTTATTAATTTAGCATTTTCGGCCTTTAAACTTTTATTCTCATCCTATTTGACTTAGAGTACTCGGCTCCTTAGTCGGCTTTGAGTTTTGACTTTTGAGTAAATTTGTTTTTTCCTCATTCAATAGTGTGTGTGAGGTTTTAATGTGCTCAAAATCTTTCATCATTTTGCCAATGAATCATAAAGATCGGTGGGTGATGAAGTGTGTGTGTCACGATCGCTATCACTAGTGTCACGAGCTTGTTGAGTTAGATTGTACCTCATCTTCTTGATCTTGTTCTTTGGCCATTAAGCGGATCAGGCTTCTTCTTCGTCACTTGAGTAGTCGAACTTCCACTGTTCTCTCGAGTCAATTGTCTCTCTTTGACTTTCTCTCGGCCGATCTCTGCGACCATCATTGCCTTTTTCTTCTCTTGTCTTCTTTCTCAAGACCTTTCTTTCTTCTTCGTTTAAGCATCTTGTTGACTACAGGATATGAGCGATCAATGGCATAGTGACCTGGTTGTCTACAATTCCAACATAGATATTGACCTTTTGATCGACTCTTTCTATTCTTGAGTTGTCGGCCCTTTGATACTCAACTTGTTGATGATCCATTCTCTTGGTTGGCCTATCATCCCTTGATTTGGAGGGAGCCGAGTGTCTTCGGAGGATTCACCCTTTCCTCTCTTGTAGTTCTTGTTAAAGAACTTGTTAAATCTTTTAACCATCGGGCTATTTCTTCCGGGTCAATTACCTCTTTGACTTGACTCTCCTTCCATCTTTGACAATTAGAGCAAATTGTTTTGGGTACAATTGTCTCTTCCTCGGTCTTTCCTTCTCACTCAAACTCGTAGGCTTTGAGGTCCGAGAATAACTCATGATTGGATGTCTTTGATAGGTCCATGGAGTGTCTCAATGCCATGACCTTCATTTCCCATTCACCGGAAGACTTTTTAGGATCTTCATACACATTTCTTCACGTGTATATTCCTTTCCAAGTGTAGACGACTCATTTGTGATTTACGTAAACCGAGCATCCGGTTGATCCAGGTTTTCTCCGAGGTCATTTAAAAGTTCTCAAATTTTTGTACTGACCACGATAGTTTGTTTTCTTTGATTTGCTCGAGCCTTCGCAAATCAATGTCGGTTTAATCCCGATTTCCTTAGCCGTTTTGCAAGATTTCACTTTATTGAACATGGCTTTGTCGAGGTTTTGTAAAGAATGTCCTTGGCTACATTGTCCAGGTTGTATCTTTTTCTGTCATCATTTGTCCACTCGGTTCTTGGTTTTCAACCATGACCGTGCGGTTCGATCTTCTTCCCCTTCACCGCAACTCTTCGTGCATTTTGTGTTCACCTTTAATATTTGCGGAGGCCCATCTTTCTATCACTATCCACATCTCATCATGTAATCTTTGATAGATGAGCCTGCATACGAATTTTCCAATCATCAAATTCTTCAATAGTGAACATAGGAATGCGTGTTAGATTTGCTTCCATGATAATAACTTTTAATGATAGAAAAGAGTTTTGAAAGTTTAAGTACTAAAGCGGACTTTTGAAAAGTTTGGAGATCTAGTTCAAAACGGTGCGGAGGGTTCAATGAACCAACCGCTCGATACCACTTGTAGGTCCCAAGGGGTGTAAGTGTAAGGTTTAGAAGGGGGGTTGAATAAACCTTACCAAATTTTCGATTTAGTCCTTTTAAATCTACTGAGTTCTACACAAATTGTGTCCTTGATGGACATCGAATTAGTCACTCAGTAGAGTTAATCTCTCAACATGCACTCACTGAGTTAATAGAAGTAACTCAACTTTCAAATCAAGGCTATAATTTGACTCAAGCTGTGGTTTTGTTTTTTGGAAGACTTAACACCCTTAAGCTTGATTAAGCAAGTTTTTACAACTTGATTTAGTACTTATAAATTATCAAATGGATAGCAAATTTATCGTGAGATATGAGCAATTAAAAGTGCGAGAAATTTAAATCTTTGAAATGTAAATGACACAATAAAGTTTTTATAGAGGTTCAAGATGGGGTAATTCTTCTACTCCTCTCTTCTCCAACTCCCGGAGGAATCCACTAAGTAATGATCGGTTTACAAAGTGGTAACATCCGGATACAAGTCTTGATCACAACAATGCCGACTTGATCCTTTGGGACTCGATCAGAGACGCCTTGATCACTCACCGTGGCTTCTCGTGCGACTCGAACTTCTTCACAGGCGCTTCCTTGCTACTCTACGACTCACTTGCTTAAGCACTGATTTGATCACGAAGCCCTCCAAGAGCTTAAGACTTGTTCGACCTTGAACCTTTCTACAATCCTTCCCGGAATGTAGACCCCTTGTTTTCAAAGGTTTCTCTTCAATCAAGTTGAAGTTCTCTTTCCTTCACGGGTAAGTGGTGGATTGATGTACTTGAAATGTAGGCTTGAGGATTGAGAATATTTCGATTTTGATAAGCTTGTATATCTTCACATGTGTGTCATTCATATATTTTTTTTTCTCAAACAAATTCCTCGGCCTTTTATAGTGAACTTTCAAAAATTTGCCCGTTGAAGAGATAGGCTCATTTTTTAAAGTCACTTTGCGATCGTTGGCTTGCGCTTCTTGGAATTGCCATTTCCTCGTATGAATTGTTTTATCACCTTTTCGAGTTCGACACGGTGTAATCTTCCCATTGTTCATTCCTTTTGCACGCTTCGGGGGACCGAGCACTCCAAGAAAGGTGGTATGGAGATATTACTTGTTTAAGTAAATCTCTTGGTTTTAACCGGTTCTTTTCGATTATCTCGACTTACCGCATTTCCTTGCTTTCCCAGGTGACTTAGAGTCGACTTCCAATCATGGATGACTCTTGTCACTTGACTTGAGACTTGAGACTTCTTCTTGAATTGACTTGATGATGTTCCACTCACCACAGATCTCACCGCTTCTTCATCGAGTTCTGTCTGCTCTTCTTTCTTTGTACTCAATTGTCTCTCAAAGTGATTTTCCTTCAAGCCTTGATTGTCTTCTTGCATGTTGGGCGTAGGCGACTTAACTCGGCTTTTGGCTCTCTAATTGTTACAATACATTTCTGACAGAAGAATTGGGGTGCCAACTTTCTATTCTAAGTTTTACATGGCATTCATCAAAATCTAAACAATAAAATTCCTAATGAAAAGTTCAATCAAAATCATGGCACAAGTATCAAACAAACATCATAAATCAACTTTAATCCTTAATTCACAAGAAATTTGACATAAAAAGTTCAATTCATACCTTAAATCCCGAAAATAGGAAGAGAGTTAGGTGCTTTCTACCCCATTCCTTGCTTTCAAGCAATTTAACAAGTGCAAATCAAGTTTAGAGTAATGTGGGAGGTGATTAGTGGTGATATTATAGGAGAATTGTGGAAAAATTTGGAGGGGCGAGCTTTTGTGTGGCCGCGAGAGGAGTGAGGTTTTGTGAGAAAATTCGAACCCACCCCCTGTCTGTTTTAACCTTTAGAGATAGGAGCACGGCGTGCTCATGGCACGGGCCGCCGTCTTTGGGGCCGTAGAATTTGGCCCATTTTTCTGGAAAGAGCACGGTACGTGCCAAAAGGCACAGGTGGCCCGTGCTAGGGGGGCCGTAAGAAATATCCTACAAAGTGCGGTATAACACGGGTGCTGTGTTATATGCCGTGCCTTGCTTTTTTTTTTGAGAAAGAAAATATTTTCGATTTTTTTTTGTTTTGAAAAATAAGCAAAGATTCTAACCTATGAAAGCAATTAAATTCTAACTTAGAGGAGGAAAACAAACCAAGAAAACATGGGAAGAAATAAAACAACAAAACCGTTGGGTTGCTTGCTCCCAACAAGCGCTAACTTTAACGCCTATAGCTTGACGCTGTTTCGATCACGGCTCTAGCAATGTGAGGCGTGTCACCTCCTCCATTTGATCCCGACTCAAGTAATGCTTGATCCTCGGCCATTCACCATGAATGTCTCCCCATCTCGACTCAATAATTCCACTATTCCCTGGAGGATTTAACACTTTCTTTATCACAAACTACCCCGACCATCTGAGACTTAAATTTTCCCTTTAAAGAGTTTAAGACGAGTTAAACAAAAAGACTTGTTCACCCAAAAAACTCCTCTTCTTTATCATTCGATCGTGCCATCGTTTGGTTCGCTCCTTGTAAATCCGGGAATTTTCATAGGCTTCATCCCTAATTCCTCCATCTCATTTAGGTGCAAGAGCCTCTTTTCACACGCCGCTTGGAAGTCAAAATTTAACTTCTTTCTGACCCAAAACGCCTTATGCTCCAATTTGACGGGCAAGTGACACGATTTCCCGAATACTAAGCGTCGATTGATGTGCCCAGGGTGTCTTGTATGCGATCGATATGCCCATAGTCGTCATCTAGCTTCATGGCCCAATCTTTGCGATTTGTGTTTACCGTTTTCTCCAAAATCGCTTAATCTCACGGTTGGCTACCTCTGCTTGGCGCGTTTGCTTGCGGATGGTACGCTAATGCCACCTTATGCTTAACCCCGTACTTCGCAAGTAGAGTGCTCATTAATTTATTCACAAAGTGTGACCCCCATCGCTAATCAAAGCTCTCGGGGTTTCAAACCGAGTGAATATATTTTTCTTTAGGAATTTAAGCACTACTCGCGCATCATTGGTCTATCTTAAATAGCTTCAACCCATCGAGATACATATTCCACTTGCAAGTAGAATGTATTGATAACCCGACGAAGATGGGAAGGGGCCCATGAGGTCGATCCCCACACATCAAAGAGTTCAACTTCCATCACATTGGTCATTGGCATCTCATGTCGCCGGAGATGTTTCCCATCCGCCGCACCTATCACAACTTTGTACGAATAGAAAGCAATCGTTAGATAATGTAGGCCAAGATAATCCATTTTTCAATACCTTAGCCGCATTTGAGTCGGACCGAAATGTCCCCGGAAGGTGAAAAATGGCACTCGTTGTAGAACTCCCTCCCACTCTTCTTGAGGCACACATCGTCGAATGATGGTGTCCGCGCATCTCTTAAAGAGCAAGGGGTCGTCCCACATGTAGAACTTGACGTCATGGAGGAATTTCTTCTTTTGATATGATGATAAATCCGGAGGCAAGACCCCTGCAACCAAATAATTAACAAAATCGGCATACCATGGGATTTTAGCTTGTAGCATCGGAAGTTGCTCATCGGGGAATTCCTCCTTAATTGCCTCCGTGATTTCTTTCTCCTCCTTGTATTCGAGTCTGGACAAGTGATCGACTACTACATTCTCGCAGCCCTTTCTATCCCGAATCTCCACATCGAATTCTTGTAGCAAGAGGATCCACCGAATCGATCTCGGTTTGGCATCCTTCTTGTCAAATAGATATTTAATTGCCGCGTGGTTGGTGTGGACTATCGTCTTAGTTCCAATCAACTAAGATCGAAACTTGTCGAATGCAAACACGATAGCCAAGATTTCCTTCTCGGTGGTTGTGTAGTTTTGTTGGGCACTATCTAAAGTTCTCGCTCGCATAGTAGATGACTACGAACATCTTGTCCTTTTTTCGCCCAAAATGTTCCCAACCGCAAAATCGCTGCATCACACATAAGCTAGAAGGGCTGACTCAATCCGGAACTACTAGAATCGGTCTTTGTCACCAAAGCCTTCTTCGAGAATCTCAAAAGCCTCGCAAACAATCATCATCTAAAAATTGAAAGCGATGATCGTAGGTCCCAGGGGTGTAAGTGTAAGGTTTAGAAGGGGGTTGAATAAACCTTACCAAATTTTCGATTTAGTCCTTTTAAAAATTCGAGTTGATACTACACACTTTGTGTCTTGAAGGATAGTCAATTTAGTCATTCAAGAGAGTTAATCTCTCAAATGCACTCAACTCGAGCCATTGATGAAGTAACTCACCGTTGGCTCCAAATTAACTCGATTGTGGTTTTGTTTTTATTGGAAGACTTAACACCCTTAAGTTTGATTGAGCAAGAATTTAGTGCTTGGTTTAGTACTTATAAGTTATTAAGTGGATAGCAAATTTATCGTGAGATATAAGCAATTAAAAATGCAAGAATTAAAGTCTTTGAAATGTAAATGACACAATGAAATTTTTATAGAGGTTCGAAGATGGGGTAATTCTTCTACTCCTCTCTTCTCCAACTCCCGGAGGAATCCACTAGGTAATGATCGGTTTACAAAGTGGTAATGATCCCGGATCTGTCTTGATCACACAAATAGACTTGATCCTTTGGGACTCGATGAGACGCCTTGATCACTCACCGTGGCTTCTCGTGACGACTCGGCTTCTTCACAGGGCGGTGCGCTTTGCTACTCTGACTCACTTGCTCAAGCTCTTTGAATTTGATCACGAAGCCCTCCAAAAGCTTAAGACTTGGCTCAACCTTGAACCTTCCTACAATCCTTCCGGAATGTAGACCCCTTGTTTTCGATATCTTCCTCTTCAACCGATTGAAGTTATCTTTCCTTCACGGTGAGTGTTGGATTGATGTTCTTCGTAATGTAGGCTTGAGGATTGAGAATGTTTGATTTTTCTACTATGCTTGTATATCTCACATATGTGTCATCCTTCTCAAACAAACTCCTCGGCCTTTTATAGTGAACTTTCAAAAATTTGCCCGTTGAAGAGATAGGCTTATTTTTGAAAGTCACTTGCGTCGTTGACTTGTCTTGTTGCGCTTCTTGGAATTGTCATTTCCTCGTATGAATTGTTCTTTCACCTTTTTCGAGTTCGACACGGTGTAGTGCTTCCCATTGTTCATTCCTTTTGCACGCTTCCTGGACCGAGCACTCAGAAAGGTGGTATGGAGATATTACTTGTTTAAGTAATTCTCTTGATTTACGTACAAACGAATCTTTTACTGATTATCTCGACTTATCGCATTTCCTTGCTTTCCCAGGTGACTTAGAGTCGACTTCCAATCATGGATGACTCTTCCGTCACTTCAACTTGAGACTTGGCTTTTCTTGAGTTGACTTGACGATGCTCCACTCGATTGCATCTCACCGCTTCTTCAAAGAGTTCCCATCTACTCTTCTTTGCCATACTCAAATTTGTCTCGCAATGAGTCTTCCTTCAAGTCTTGATTGTCTTCTTCTTGCATGTTAGGGCGTGGCGACTTAACTCGGCTTTGGCCACTCTATTTATTACAATGCATTTTACAACAAGAATTGGGGTGCCAACTTTCTATTCTAAGTTTTACATGGCATTCATCAAAATCTAAACAATAAAATTCCTAACAATTTCCCCTTTTTTGATGATGCCAAAACTTAAACCATACAAAAATGCAAATAACAAAGATACATACAGATAGTGTATTGACATAGAATGTATGCGCATGAGAATCAATCTTTTTATTGATCATATCATTCTTGTACTTAACACAATTGTTTACAAGGTGTATCGAGAGCATATAATTGTCTTCACAAAAAAAAAAGAATTTATAGCTTTATTACGTAAGACTTACATTGTATGTATTTACATAATAAAATACACGAAGGGTTGGACAAAGAACACTTCATCTCCTTCATTTGTCTCCTTCTTTCATCTTGTTCAAGATCTTCTTCTCTTCTTCTCTTCTTCTCGTAAATCACCGCTTTCTTTTTTTCTTTTCATATGCCTTTCCTGCGGCCTTCATCTTTTCTTATTCTTTCCTGTCTCTCCTCCCATAGCCGAGTTTGTCTCTTGTTTTCTTCTTCTATTCTTTTTGCATACTCGGCGTTAGTTTTAGCCACTTTCAAATTCGCCACTTGGTCAAGCCCGGCCCGATGAGATCCCTCCTTTCTTTCCTGGATCTACGTATTCAATATTCTTGGGCGAGAGGCTGTCCAAGCTTCTTCCTCCACTCATCGCTTCTTCCTCTACCTCTCGGCGATATCTTGTCTTTGGGGCCTTTTCTTTCCAAATTGAGTGACCGGTGGAGTGACCCGAGAATAACGATCGCCCGATGGTCTGGCACGCTGTCGAAACTTCTTCACATAACGTGAGACCCTTTTCCCGAAGATAAAGTCCCAAGCTTGAGCCATGGACATATTTGCAAAATATCCCTCGGTTCGAGCGTTTTAAATTCATCAACTCGATCGTGGCTCTGTCCCGACATCCGAGATGGCATAGGTGTCTCTGTCTCTTTGGAATGCCTCCGTGTTCTTTCAAGATGTTCATGACCGGGCATCCATTCTTCCTTCCACTTTTCTTCATCCCTGCTTCAATTGTTTTTCTCTTATCGGCCATGGATATAGCAGAGTGTTGGAGTGGCGAGTCACGGGAGTTTGCCGCTTATAATGTCACCAGTGACAGACCCTATTGAGGGTTTGTGCAATCATCAAGGTCATATCTTTTGATCCTTCCCCCTCGATTTTCCTTTCTTCTCGTTTTAACACTTCCTCACCGATTTTCCCTTCGCAGCTGTTGCTTCCTTTTCAACTTCGATCCCCCTTGCGCTTTTTAGGTATTCCTCTTCCCCTTTTTGGCATCATCAAAGGAGAGAGAACGCTGAAATAGACTTGCAAGCGGAAGTCAAACCTGGCGATAGTTGAGTTTTGTCTCGAGTCTGCTGCAGAGTATGCGGCCAAAATTCGGATCGAGTAGCGTTGGACTCTGCACAATCACTTCATCTCGGCCATGAGAAGGCTGAATTTTGTATTCATGGTTTCTTCCAAACGTCAGAGATCACTCTTGTTTTGCTCACGCAGCAGCTTGACCTCGGCAATGTGAGCCTCATGCATGTGCTCAATATGTTCTCTCGGCTTCGTTTTTGCATCGCATTTTCACTCTCCACACCCGCCACTTGTTGAACAATGTCCTGAAGTATCTCACTTGTTCCACACGCATTGTTTCTTCTTTGTTGCCACCATTCCCCGATTGATTTGTTATGCCTCTCCAAGTCTACATGGGTGGCATCTCTGTTATCCAACAAGCATGTCTAAAGAGGCCTGGTGCCTCTCCATTCGTTCAACCTCGGCAAATAGTGCGAACACTTCTCGAACTTCACCGATTCTTCCGTTGAAGGTGATGGCCATCAAACATCAAAATCATAATCACCGGAACAATGGTGTCGATGGAAGAAACAGGAGCTGGTTTGTGATAAGCGTGCTTGTTCGTTTCGACTCTTCGTGGAGTTACGTATCTCCAAAGAAAAAAGGGAAAGGATTCTATAAAAGATTCATCACTCGCCTGGGATTTGTTCGATGATGAGCGGTGCGCGTGAAGTTCTTTTAGGAATCGATCCTGCTGCGGCTTGAGGAGCCTGCGCGCTGGATCTTTGGTTCACCGGGTTTTGTTGTGAAGTAGTCCCGGTTCTTGAGCCTCACTGTCTCAACCCGTTGGTCTCGGTTCTTGAGCCTCACTGCCTTATCTTAACAACCTTCGTTGGTCTCGATTGATTTTTCCAATTGCGTAGACGGTCCTCGGCCTTTATCGGTAGCGTCATCGGACGATGATGAGATTTCCATTGGTGGCTCATCATCAAAGTTAAAGGTTTGACGAGTAGTCTTGGGATCGACTTACTCGTGCTTGGAACATCCGCACTGAGTCTTTTGGATTTGTGCACTCGGGATGACTCGACCTTCTTCTTCGCCTTCGATCCCGAAAGGATACATCGGGATTATCCTGGGAATCATGAAGTGCGCTTATCTCCTTCTCGGATGGGTCGATTATAGCGGGAATGATGTTCTCTACTTGACTTTTCTTTACCCCGGAAGTCTCAACCTCCGTGGGCCTTCATTACCTCCGGCTTCTCTGCGGCGAGGCATTGGTCCTCCCTTTCGACAAAGTCACCGTCTTAGGGTCTTCTCATGGCATCCATTGAGTCTCAACCCCATGGATTGCACTTTCATCGCCAGTGTTAACTCCCGTACATTCCTTCCTTCCTCGTGCCTCGACCGCATCGCGCGTCATTAGCCTTTCCGAGCGGTTGGCACCTCACCGAGACAGTCTCAACTGTCGAGCTTCGTTGATGGCAACTTGTTGTTCTTCTTGTGTTTTGTATTTTCTCTACTTCGCCTCCTTGGTTCGTTGTGGAGTCATCTGCAGATCCTCCGACCTTGCTGCGGTGGAGGAGTTTCCCCTCGGTGGAGCACCACGAGTGACTTGGAATGGGGTTACTCGGCTCCAAACTCCCATTGTTTCGATTGATTGTTCGGCCGTTGGGGCGGTGGTAACACACCTTCAATAGGGGTTGGCTCGACCGGGGTCCCCATTATCCCGATTTCATCGCCAGACCCTTATCGCCTTCTTCCGAGTGAGTGAGTGGGGAAGTGGTGGCAACAACAACAATGGCGATTTGCTTTGAACCACTCCCATTGGATCAATTTCACCGTGTGTTCGAGGACTCTCCTGGTTCCTCCATCGATCTTTGCTCGTGAAGGATTCTTGATTCGTGGAATGCTTGTTGCATTTGCAACTCTTACGTGGCGGCGCATTCTGCGATCCTCATCACCGCCCGAGAAGACATCAAGGAGAGGATGTGTGTGTTACGTGGTGCTGGAGATAGGGCAAATGCTTGCCTTCTCACGTGCCTCGGCCTCCCGACTTGCTTTTCTCTCTCATTTTCCTTATAGATCTGCGAGGATGTCCGTGCGATTGTCTTCATCCAAAGATCTTTGGGAGTACAGATTGGTCGATCGAGGAAGCTCAACATTCCTCTTCTTCTATGAACTCGGCCGTTGGAACTGTTCCTCGACTTACTCAACTTCCATTTCCTCCACTCACGCGCACGATTTTGGATGTCCGGGTAAGGTGGAGATAGGATCATTACATCACTATCCGCTCTGGCGCCAGGATTCTTCTTTTCAGGCTTGGTGTGTGAACTACGTTGTGTCTTTGGTTGCTTACTCTGACGCCTTCAAGAGACTTGGGCAATTTCATCAACTACATCCGAGACTCTACTTCTCCGGTAGTCTCCTGATATTTGCGCTAGGCGAGAATAACCAACTCGGCTAGTTTCTCCGATTCCGAGCTTGATGATTCTTCTTCGTCTCCTAGTTTGTACCGGAGGATTTACTCGTTCGGAGACGGTGTCCTCTCGAGTCTTGGCGGGCCGGGCCGTCTTTGGTGTCTTTTTCGAGGAGCGGTAAGCCGTCGTGGCTTCTCGGTTCTCCTCTTTTGACGATCGGAGAAGGTATTTGTGAGTCCTTCTCGACCACCGCTGCAGGGGCGGGAGACACTACTGCAGGGCGGTGACTGACTCTGCAGGGGCGGGAGCATGTTTGTTTTCTTTCTTTGCAGGGCGTGATCTTCTTAGTAGTCTTTGGCGCTCTCTTCTTCGTGGAGAGGAAATAGTTGTATCTTGAGTGGTCGATTGATTCCCCTCACCGTGTCGCTCTCTTGGCGTAAGCTCTCTTAGGCGCCGAGAGGTTTGCTCTGAACATCCTCTTGTTAACATGGAATGCCTTCCCATGTCTAGAGGGACTCATTTCACCTCCATTAGCCGGCCAATCACTAGGCCATATCCTGAGGGATCCTCCAAATGTGCCATCTTCTTTGAAGGATTTGTTCCCACGTTAAGCGAGTCAACTGAGACAAACTCGGCCAGTTTATCTTCTTTTCTTCGATGATTGCGGCCATTACAATCGGCTTTGCCTTTGACATTATTGGTCAAAGCCGCCAAACTTGATGTCGATACATTTGGCAACGATGTCCAACGACTTGTGATAATCCTCCTTCAAAGATCTCTTGTTTCTTTGTATACACTATTTTATCAAAAAGTCGAGGCTTGGCTATTTCTTTCCAAGCATCGGCCAGTTTACATCGGCCGTTAATCTCGATGCTCTTCCTGGCGTAGTGAGCGGTGGTCACCAAATCCTTGGCGAGAGATAGTCACCGCTTTCCGTGAGCAGATGACTTGATTCCTTCATCGTGAATCTCAAAGCATTCACGTAGAATTGTGCGACCTCCTCCACATATGTCATCGGGTATTCTATCGTCCGAAACGGTTTGAATCGGACGTTTCTAACTTTTCGATTTTCTTCACTAGGGTGTCGTCGGACCCTGTTTCATCATTCCGTCGAAATCCACCGTAGAGCTTCTGTGGATTTGCTTTCCTAACTTGGTAAAGTCATAAGTTGGTGCCATTTTTCAGGATTATATCGAAGAAAACTTCGAAAATTGACTTGAAGATAGATAGGGTTTCGAGAGAATTTTGCCTTTGCTTTTGAGAGAAAGAAATGAACAGTTTTTTTAGAAGTGTGAGAGAAAACTGGATGAAAATGGTTTAAATATGGTTTATGAAAGGGCGTGCGGGTGGTTTTTTGAAATGTGATCGAAATCAACGGCTTAGATTTTGCACGCCTATTTAGCATTTCATGTCTCGTATTTAATGCGGCAAAGATTTATATCCAATCATAAGCTTGGTGTGCGGCTTTATGTCCATGTACACATCATCATTATCTTTGACGTATTTCTTAAAACATTCCCGCTTAGTCAAAACGACAGCGAGCGTTTTTGTCACTTTGCTCATAAGTTATTCAAACATCCCTTAGCCGATTTAACTCTACTTCTCACATTCTCTTAGTGACTCGGCTATCACCGACTTTGGTAATGTGTCTTTTTCCGACATCTGGTGATTCTTGGTGATTTTACATTTCGACTCTTTTTCACCCCTTTTCTGTTCCATTTCTCTTCTTTGATTAAATGCAGTGTCATTTCACCAATTAACCCCAACTCATGTTTGAGTTCTTCAAATCTTGACTCACATAATGGTTTTGTGAAGATGTCGGCTAGTTGTTTATCGGTTGAAATATATTCCAGGATGATATCCTTCTTTTCAACATGATCTCTTATGAAGTGATATCGACATCAATATGCTTTGTTCTTGAATGCAACACATGATTTTGAGTAATTGCAATTGCACTTGTGTTATCACACATGATTGGAATCTCTTTTTCTCAATTTCATAGTCTCTCACCGTTGTCTCATCCATAGGACTTGGGCACAACAAACTGCCAGCCTATGTATATGTATTACGCCTCACCAATGTGGAGGTGGCTATTGAGTTTTGCTTCTTGCTAAACCAGAAATCGATCTGTTTCTAGCATTTGACATGTGCACGAAGTGCTCTTCTGTCCACTCTCGTGCATCCAAAGATAGTCGAGAATCAAATAGCCAATTAGCTTGAATCCACCTTCCTTTGGATACCATAGGCACAACTTCTTGGCTTCCTTTCAAGTATCTCAATATTCTCTTACCGCTTTGTCATATGACTCTCTTTTGGAGCAGATTGAAATCTTGCACATACACTACAAATAGGTGATGTCCGCTCTTCTTTGTGAGATAGAAGCAATGATCCATAAGTGCTCTCATCTCGTTTGATCTACGAGCTTGCCATCCATCCGCATCCATGTCCATTTTAATCGATGTGTTCATTGGTATTTTTACTGAAGACTTCTCTTCCATACCAAACTTCTTCATTAAATCTCCTCGTGTATTTTGTTTGACTTATGAAGGTTCCATCCTTCAAATTGTTTCACTTGAGTCGAGGAAGAATGTCGACTCTCCCATCATGCTCATTTCAAATTTACTTTGCATGAGGTTTGAAAACTTTTCACACACTCTTTGTTTGTGGAACCAAAAATGATGTTATCCACATAAATTTGAACAAGCGATATACTCTTTTTTTGTCTTGAATTAAAAAGTGTTCTATCTACTTTTCCTTTTGTGAATCCATTTTTGGTTAGGAATTGTGACAAAGTGTCATACCATGCTGCTTTTGCTGTTTCAATCCATATAGAGCCTTCTTGAGTTTGTATACCTTGTCTCCAAGAGTCTTACGCTCAAATCCTGGGAGGTTGTTCAACATACACTTCTTCTTCCAATACACCATTTAGGAATGCACTTTTTACATCCATCGATATACAATGAAATTCTTGTGAGTCTGCATAGGCAAGAAACATCCTTATAGCTTCCAATCTTGCTACGAGGGGCAAATGTTTCATCAAAATCTATCCCTTCTTCTTGCAATATCCTTTGGCTACTAGTCTTGCTTTGTTTCTTACCCACAGAACCTTCCTCGTTCATCTTATTTACGAACACCCATTTGGTGCCAATCACATTTTGATGTATGGGTCTTTGCACTAATTCTCACACTTTATTTCTTTCAAACTGATTCATCTTCTTCTTGCATAGCTTGAATCCAATGTGTGTCATCCAATGCTTGTGACACGTCTTTGGGCTCTATTTGCGAGATGAAGCAAGTGAACATAACTTCTTGTTGAGTTATGGATCTTGTTTTGACACCTTCTTTTATATCTCCAATTGCAAGTTACGGTGGATGATCTCTCGGCCATCTTACATCAGTTGGAGTGAGTTAGCCGATCGACTTGACGGTACCGTGTTCTTTGTAATCGACTCTCTCGTGATCACTCACCGCAGATTTCATTTGTTTTGAGATTCAACTATCTCATCTTCTTCTAAATTGATAATCCCCGCCCGGCTTGAAAGATAGGGACTCTTCGTAAGGTTGGATGATTCACCTTATCATCGGTGACTCTTCAATGTCTTCTCCATTTACATTTGGCTCATCGAATACTACATGAATGGATTCTTCAGAACCATAGTTCTTTTGTTGAGTATTCTCAGTAGGCTTTGCTTTCACCGAGTATCCTAAGATACCCTCATCGCTTTAGCATCAAAAGCCTTTAGGTTGTCTTTGCCATTGTTGTGGATGAAGCATTTACATCCAAATATCCTGAAATATGCAACATTTGGTTTTCTTCCAGTCCGGATCTCATAGGAGTCTTTGTCACCGCCTATTTATCATACATTTGTTTTGGGTGTAGCAAGTTGTGTTGATTGCTTGACCCAAAATCTTTTTACTAACCTGCGTGACTAACATGGTCCTTGCGCTTCTTTTTGAGGGTTCTATTTCTTCTTTCGCAACTCCATTCTCACGTGGAGTCCTTGATCTTGATAGTTCATGACCAATACCATTCTCAATACAATCGAGTTATTATTCCATTGACAAACTCGGTTCCTCTGTCGATCTTATTTTGATAATGGTTTGACTCTTCTCATTTTGAATCCTCTTCATCACCGTGGTAGTTCTTGTAGAGTTTCTTTCTTCTTGCACATGAATATTGTCCATGTATATCTTGAGTAGTCATCTACTACCACCAAGGTGTATTTCTTTCCACTTATCTTTGGCCGGATCCATGGGCCAAATAGATCCATATGAAGCGGATCAATATTCTAGTTGAGGATGGGCATGTCTTTTCTTTGAACGACGATTTGATTTGTTTTCCTTCGACATCACATATACTCTCCTTCTTGTATCTTGAGTCGGAAGTCCTTCCACAAGATGACTTCTTGCAAGTTTGTTGATCGTTTTGAAATTCGGATGACTCGGCTTTTTGTGCCACGGCTGACTTGATTCAATTTGTGCTCTTTGCAAGTAGACAGTCTTTGGGTGTAGTAGTTGACCAATCTACTACATACATATTTTTCTCGTCTACATCCTTGCGATACCACTTCATTTGATTCTATGTCTTTGATTTGGCATATGCCCATGTTGAATCCAACATTGTAGCCCTTGTCACGAGTTGATGATGCTTAGTAAATTGAAGTTTAGTCCTTCAACATATGCAACATTTGTGATTTCTAATCCATTCCTCTTGATGGATCCAATGCCTCTTATTTCACCAGAGCTTCATTTCCTCCAAATATGACTTTGGCTCCTTTGACTTCCTTGAATTTTGATGATTTCTCTTATTTCTGTCATATGTCCGGAAACGACCACTATCCATGTACCAGGTTCCTTTGCACTCACATTGTTCCTTGAACTCAATCAAGGAAATTAAGTTTTAGGTACCCATACTTGTGCAGGTCCGAGGGGTTAGAATTGTAAGATGATCCAACCAACCTATAGCCAAATGATTTGACTCTGGGGGTTGCCATCTATCGTGCCATAATCATAATTAATCCTGGCAAATTGCTTGGGAATTCTAGGTTCATACAAATTGTCTCTTTTATCTATATGCCTGCATATGTGTTTTAGCAATTGCTTTCCTTGTAATTGTGGTGTCTTTGAATGTAGTGCCTAGGTGCATATGTGTCTTTGATGAAAGCTCTTATGCTTTTGGAATGGCCTTTCTTGAGTTCTGGCCTTTGCCATTTGGGCTTATATTCCATAAGTCTATCTTTGATAGTTCACATTATTCCAATCGGCTTGGCTTGGATATTTTCTACCATTCCCATCATATGTATTTCTTTTATGGATTTTAGGGATTTTTGGTAGCTCTGTTTCTTCTTTCTGAGTATTTTCTGTTTGGAGTTTCTTTGAGGGACTCGTGAATCTCTTCTCGGTTGTCCTTTCAAGACACTCAATCGGTTTTCCTTTTCCTTTGTAACCAAGGCCGGTTTGCTTGTTATTGTGCTTTGGAGTGAGTGTGTGTGCAACATTTAGAGTTTTGGATTTTTCGGACTCTTCATGACTTGAAGATCCTCTTTCCAAAATTACTTTTGAGGTTTGACATAGCTCGGAGGAGTTAAATCTAAGCTGTCTTGTCTCCACATTCTCTTTGACTCATAATAAGATCATCCAATGATTTAGATGCCTTAGTGAATGAGGCATAACACTCTTGAGGTCATTCTCCTCTTTTCTATAGCGGCAATCTCTGCTATTAATTTAGCATTTTCACCTTTTAAACTTTCATTCTCATCACTATTTGACTTAGAGTACTCGGCTCCTTAGTCGACTTTGAGTTTTGGTTTTAGTGTAAATTTGTTTTCCTCATTCAATAGTGTGTGTTAGGATTTAATGTGTTCAAAATCTTTCATCATTTTGCCTAATGAATCATAAAGATCGTGGGTGATGAAGTGTGTGTGTCACGATCACTATCACTAGTGTCGAGTTTGTTGAGTTAGATTGTACCTCATCTTCTTGATCGAGTTGATCTTGTTCTTTGGCCATCAAGCGGATCGGGGCTTCTTCTTCGAGTCACTTGAGTAGTCGGCTTCATTTGCTCTCTGAATCGATTGTCTCTCTTGACTTGTTTTTAAAGATCTCTGCGACCATCATTGCCTTTTTCCTTTCTTGTCTTCTTTCTCTCAAGACCTTCCTTTCTTCTTCATCATCCTGTATTTGTTGACTACGAGGATATGGATGATCAATGGCATAGTGACCTGGTTGTCTGATTCAAAGATAGATATTCAACCTTTTGATCGACTCTTTCCATTCTTGGATTGTCACCCTTTGATACTCAACTTTTTGATGATCCGTTCTCTTGGTTGGCCTATCATCCCTTGATTTGGAGGGAGGTGAGTGTCTTCGGAAGATTCACCCTTTCTCTCTTGTAGTACTTATTAAAGAACTTGTTAAATCTTTTAACCATCGGGGCTATTTCTTCCGGGTCAATTACTTCTTTGACCTCGGCTCTCTTCCCATCTTTAACAATTAGAAGCGAGTTGTTTTGGGTGCAAACTGTCTCTTCCAGTCTTTTCTTCTCACTCAAACTCGTAGGCTCGAGGTCCGAGAATAACTCATGGTTGGATGTCTTTGATAGGTCCATGGAATGTCTCGGTGCCATGACCTTCATTTCCCATTCAAATTGAAGACTTTTTAGGATCTTCATACACATTTCATCGTGTATATTCCTTTCCAAGTGCGAACAGACTCATTTGTGATTTACGTGAACCGAGCGTCTAGTTGATCCGGGTTCTCTCCGAGATCATTTTGAAGTTCTCAAATTTGACAAACTGACCGATAATTTGTTTTCTTTGATTTGCTTCGAGCCTTCACAAATCAATGTCGACTTTGTCCCGATTTCTTTAGCCGTTTTGCATGATTTGACTTTGTTGAACATGGCTTTGTCCAGTTTTGTAGAGGATGTCCTTGGCTACATTGTCCAGGTTATATCTTTTTCTCGTCATCATTTGTCCACTCGATTCTTGGTTTTTCAACCATGACCGTCTAGAGCAACATCTTCTTCTCCTTGTTTGCAACTCTTCGTGCAATTTGTGTTCACCTTTAAGATTTGCAAAGGCCCATCTTCTATCACTATCCACATCTCATCATGTAATCTTTGATAGATGAGCACATCTGAATTTTCCAATCATCAAATTCTTCAATAGTGAACATAGGGATGCGTGTCAAATTTGCTTCCATGATAATAACTTTTAATGATAAAGAGGAGTTTTGAAAGTCTAAGTACTAAAGCGGACTTTGAAAAGTTTGGAGATCTAGTTCGATGAACCGGTCACGGAGGGTTCAATGAACCAACCGCTCTGATACCACTTGTAGGTCCCAAGGGTGTAAGTGTAAGGTTTAGAAGGGGTTGAATAAACCTTACCAAATTTTCGATTTAGTCCTTTTAAAAATTCGAGTTGATACTACACAAATTGTGTCCTTGAAGGATAGTCAATTTAATCACTCAAAGAGTTAATCTCTCAACGAGACTCAGAGTTGTTGATGAAGTAACTCACCGTTGTTGGCTCCAAATTAACTCGATGTGGTTTTGTTTTTCAGTTGGAAGACTTAACACCCTTAAGTTTGATTGAGCAAGAATTTAGTGCTTGGTTTAATACTTATAAGTTATTAAGTGGATAGCAAATTTATCGTGAGATATAAGCGATTAAAAATGCAAGAATTAAAGTCTTTGAAATGTAAATGACACAATGAAATTTTTATAGAGGTTCGAAGATGGGGTAATTCTTCTACTCTCTCTCTTCTCCAACTCCTGGAGGAATCCACTGAGGTAATGATCGGTTTACAAAGTGGTAACAGTCCAGATACAAGTCTTGATCACACAAACCGACTTGATCCTTTGGGACTCGATCACGAGACGCCTTGATCACTCACCAAGCTTCTCGTGCGACTCGGCTTCTTCACAGGGCGGCTTTTGCCTTGCTACTACTGACTCACTTGCTCAAGCTCTTTGAATTTGATCACGAGGCCCTCCAAAAGCTTAAGACTTGCTCAACCTTGAACCTTCCTACAATCCTTCCGGAATGTAGACCCCTTGTTTTTCAGATATCTTCCTCTTCAACCGATTGAAGTTATCTTTCCTTCACAGTGAGTGTTGGATTGATGTTCTTCGTAATGTAGGCTTGAGGATTGAGAATGTTTCGTTTTTCTACTATGCTTGTATATCTCACATATGTGTCATCCTTCTCAAACAAACTCCTCGGCCTTTTATAGTGAACTTTCAAAAATTTGCCCGTTGAAGAGATGATAGACTTATTTTTGAAAGTCACTTGCGATCGTTGACTTGTCTTGTTGCGCTTCTTGGAATTGCCATTTCCTCGTATGAATTGTTCTTTCACCTTTTCGTAGTTCGACACGGTGTAGTACTTCCCATTGGTTCATTCCTTTTGCACGCTTCGGGATGAGCACTCAGAAAGGTGGTATGGAGATATTACTTGTTTAAGTAATTCTCTTGATTTAGTACAACGAATCTTTTCGATTATCTCGACTTACCGCATTTCCTTGCTTTCCCAGGTGACTTAGAGTCGACTTCCAATCATGGATGACTCTTCATCACTTCAACTTGAGACTTGGCTTTTCTTGAGTTGACTTGACTGATGCTCCACTCGATTGCATCTCACCGCTTCTTCAAGAGAGTTCCCATCTACTCTTCTTTGCCATACTCAATTGTCTCGCAGAGTCTTCCTTCAAGTCTTGATTGTCTTCTTGTATGTTAGGCGTAGGCGACTTAACTCGGCAGCGGCCACTCTATTTATTACAATGCATTTTACAACAAGAATTGGGGTGCCAACTTTCTATTCTAAGTTTTACATGGCATTCATCAAAATCTAAACAATAAAATTCCTAACAAAGATCTTTTTCTAATAATCGACTAAAAGGTTTAGTGATTTTAGAAAAGTCACGGATAAACCTTCTCAGAATCCGACGTGCCCCAAAAAAACTTGAATGTCTTTCTCGTTTGTTGGAGGTGGGAGTTTCTCGATTGCCACAACCTTCGCTCTATCAACTTCCAAACTGCGGAAAGAGACTCGGTGGCCTAAAACAATGCCATCTCGTACCATGAAATGGCACTTTTCCCAATTTAAAACAAGGTTAGTCTCCTCGCATCTCTCAAAACTAGAAAAGGTTATCCAAGCAATGATCATACGAATCTCCAAATACGGAAAAATCATCCATGAAAACCTCCATTATTTTCTCAATGAAGTCATGGAATATAGCCATCATGCATCTTTGAAAAGTAGCGGGTGTTTTACAAAGTCCGAATGGCATCTGCGAAATGCAAATGTACCATAGGGGCATGTAAAGGTCGCTTCTCTTGGTCTTCCGGCAATCATGATATGATTATACCCTAATAACCATCGAGAAAACAATAATAATCATATCCCGCCAAACGATCAAGCATCATATTAATAAAGGGAAGGGGAAAGTGATCTTTGCGAGTAGCATCATTTAACTTCCGATAATCGATACAAATTCTCCATCCAATTACTACTCTAGTCGCTATAAGCTCATCACTCTCGTTTCTCACTACCGTCATCCCCCTTTCTTCGGCACCACTTGTACTTGGACTTACCCAAGAGCTATCGAAATAGCATATATAATTCCAAAGATCTAACCATTTTAAATTAATCAAAGATGAAATAACATCCGAGAAATAGCATATATAATCAAAGAAGAGGAAGATGACTAGTTTGAGACAATCAATGGACAGAGGAGTGCGATCAATAATCCAAAGGAAACTACCACGAGTTGAAAGATCCTAGGGAGTTTCACTATCCTCAGTGCTATTGGTGATGTTTTCTTTAAGAAAGCGCTTTGTGACTTAGGAGCGAGTATTAACTTAATGCCCTTGTCTATTTTCGTGCAACTTGGATTGGGAGAGGTGAAGCCATCTACGGTCACCTTACAACTCGCAGACCGATCACTCACGTATCCAAAGGGAATCATCGAGGATGTACTTGTCAAAGTTGATAAATTCATATTCCCCTGTGGATTTCTTAGTCTTTGGACATGGAGGAAGATAAAGACGTTCCTTTGATACTTGGGCGTCCATTCCTAGCGGCGGGGAAGGCCTTAATAGATGTGCAAAAGGAGAGCTCACGTTACGGGTTAATGATGAGCATGTTCTATTTACTATATATAAAGCACTTCAATTTCATGATGGTGTGGAGACTTGTAATTTCATAGGCGTCGTTGAATCCTGTATTGATGAGTATGTTGATCATACATTGTTTAGGGATACTTTGGAGTTTGGTTTGACACATTCGTGTTCAACATCGAACTTGACTATTGATATTGATAACCAAGACTTGTATGATTGTGTTTGTGCTTTGGATAATATGCGGGGAACTACCGAGGAGCGCAAGAGAGCGCACACACGCGGCGAAAAACTTACGGAGTCGATTCTACGAGGGGACGCACCCGTGCCCTTGAGCACGCCCGGGCCGTGCGTATGGCCAAGGAAAAATTGAAGAAAAAAGCGACTGACGGACGGCCCGTGCCAAATGGCACGGGCGGCCGTGCCTAAGGTCGAAGAGAAAGTGAAGGAGGCAAGACGGCACGCGGCCCGTGCTCATCGGCCGCAGACGGCCCGTGCTCCCATCCGAAGAGGCCAAATCGAACCTAACTCAAGCCCTTGCCCGAGAATCTAAAATATGCATTCTTGGGAGCGAATAACATGAGTCCGATAATCGTATCATCCCTTTTAACTTGATTCAACTCGATAAATTGCTTAGGGTGTTACGAAGACATAAGTCGAAGAATAGGTTGGTCAATTTCTCGATTTAAAAGGCATTAGTCCATCGATTGTGATGCATAAGATTAGAATGGAAGATGTCTATAAACCTTCGGTGCAAAATCAAAGAAGATTAAACCCTATAATGCAAGAAGTCGTTTGAAATGAAGTTTTAAAATGGTTAGATCTTTGGAATTATATATGCTATTTCCGATAGCTCTTGGGTAAGTCCTATACAAGTGTGGTGCCAAGAAAGGGGATGACGGTAGTGAGAAACGAGTGATGAGCCTATAGCGACTAGAGTAATGTAATCGGATGGAGAATTTGTATCGATTATCCGGTTAAATGATGCTACTCGCAAAGATCACTTTCCCTTCCCTTTATTGATATGATGCTTGATTGTTTGGCGGGATATGATTATTATTGTTTTCGATGGTTATTCCGGGTATAATCGAGATCATGATTGCCGGAAGACCAAGAGAAGACGACCTTTACATGCCCCTATGGTACATTTGCATTTCGCAGGATGCCATTCGGACTTTGTAACGCACCCGCTACTTTTCAAAGATGCATGATGGCTATATTCCATGACTTCATTGAGAAAATAATGGAGGTTTTCATGGATGATTTTTACTCAGTATTTGGAGATTCGTATGATCATTGCTTGGATAACCTTTCTCTAGTTTTGCGAGAGATGCGAGGAGACTAACCTTGTTTTAAATTGGGAAAAGTGTCATTTCATGGTAGTGCGAGATGGCATTGTTTTAGGCCACCGAGTCTCTTCCGCAGGTTTGGAAGTTGATAGAGCGAAGGTTGTGGCAATCGAGAAACTCCCACCTCCAACAAACGAAAAGCCATTCGAAGTTTTTTTGGGGCACGCCGGATTCTACTGAAGGTTTATCTCGTGACTTTTCCAAAATCACTAAACTTTTAAGTCGATTATTAGAAAAAGATCTTTGCTTTCAATTTTTCCAATGATTGTTTGCGTGCTTTTGAGATTCTCGAAGAAGGCTTTGGTGACAAGACCGATTCTAGTAGTTCCGATTGAGTCGACCCTTCGAGCTTATGTGTGATGCCGCGATTTTGCGGTTGGGGCATTTTGGGCGAAAAAGGGACAAGATGTTGAGTAGTCATCTACTATGCGAGAACTTTAGATAGTGCCCAAAAACTACACAACCACCGAGAAGGAAATGTCACTATCGTGTTTGCATTCGACAAGTTTCGATCTTACTTGATTGGAACTAAGACGATAGTCCACACCGACCGCAGCAATTAAATATCTATTTGACAAGAAGGATGCCAAACCGAGATCGATTCGGTGGATCCTCTTGCTACAAGAATTCGATGTGGAGATTCGGGATAGAAAGGGGTCGCGAGAATGTAGTAGCCGATCACTTGTCCGGACTCGAATACAAGAAGGAGGAGAAAGAAATCATGGAGGCAATTAAGGAGGAATTCCCGATGAGCAACTTCGATGCTACAAGCTAAAATCCCATGGTATGCCGATTTTGTTAATTATTTGGTTGCGGGGTCTTGCCTCCGATTTATCATCATATCAAAAGAAGAAATTCCTCCATGACGTCAAGTTCTACATGTGGGGCGACCCTTGCTCTTTAAGAGATGCGCGGACACCATCATTCGACGATGTGTGCCTCGAAGAAGAGTGGGAGGAGTTCTACAACAATGCCATTCTTCACCTTCCGGGGACATTTTGGTCCAGGCACAAATGCGGCGGCTAAGGTATTGCAAAGTGGATTATCTTGGCCTACATTATCTAACGATTGCTTTCTATTCGTACAAAGTTGTGATAGGTGCGGCGGATGGGAAACATCTCGAGACGACATGAGATGCCAATGACCAATGTGATGGAAGTTGAACTCTTTGATGTGTGGGGATCGACTTCATGGGCCCCTTCCCATCTTCGTCGGGTTATCAATACATTCTACTTGCGATGGAATATGTATCTCGATGGGTTGAAGTTATTCCTAGATTTACTCCAATGATGCGCGAGTAGTGCTTAAATTCCTAAAGAAAAATATATTCACTCGGTTTGGAACCCCGAGAGCTTTGATTAGCGATGGGGGTCACACTTTGTGAATAAATTAATGAGCACTCTACTTGCGAAGACGGGGGTTAAGCATAAGGTGGCATTAGCGTACCATCCGCAAGCAAACAGGCAAAAGAGTAGCCAACCGTGAGATTAAGCGAATTTTGGAGAAAACGGTAAACACAAATCGCAAAGATTGGGCCATGAAGCTAGATGACGCACCATGGGCATATCGGATTTTGCATCTGAGACACCCTTGGGCACATCATCAGTATCGCTTAGTATTCGGAAATCGTGTCACTTGTCCGTCGAATTGGAGCATAAGGCGTTTTGGGTCAGTAAAGAAGTTAAATTTTGACTTCCAAGCGGCGGGTGAAAAGAGGCTCTTGCACCTAAATGAGATGGAGGAATTCCGGGATGAAGCCTATGAAAATTCCGGATTTACAAGGAGCGAACCAAACGATGGCACGATCGAATGATAAAGAAGAGGAGTTTTTGTCGGGTGAACAAGTCATTTTGTTTAACTCGCGTCTTAAACTCTTTCCAGAAAACTTAAGTCAGATGGTCGGGTAGTTTGTGATAAAGAAAGTGTTAAATCCTCAGGGAATAGTGGAATTATTGAGCCGAGATGGGGAGACATTCATGGTGAATGGCCAGAGGATCAAGCATTACTTGAGTCGGGATCAAAAGGAGGAGGTGACACGCCTCACATTGCTAGAGCCGTGATCGGCGAAACAGCGTCAAGCTATAGACGTTAAATTTAGCGCTTGTTGGGAGGCAACCCAATGGTTTTGTTGTTTTATTTCTTCCCATGTTTTCTTGGTTTGTTTTCCCTTCTCTAAGTTAGGATTTAATTGCTTTCATAGGTTAGAATCTTTGCTTATTTTTCAAAACAAAAAAAAATCGAAAAAATCAAAAAGAAAAAGACAAGTGTACGACATATAGACGGGCGGCCCCCGTGCGCCATGCGCACGCCCGTGCTATACCTATACCGCACCTATAGTATATTTCTTAAGGCCCCTAAGACGGGCCACTCGTGCCTTTTGGCACGGCCCGTGCTCTTTCCGAAAAATTGGGCCAAATTCTCGCCCCGGACGGGCGGCCCGTGCGAAAGGGAGCATGCCCGTGCTCTATCTGCCGAAGGTTAAAAGCAGACGGGGGGTTCGAATTTTCTCACAAAAACCTCACTCCTCTCGCGCGCAGCCACACAAAAACTCGCCCCCTCCAAAAATTTTCCACAATTCTCCTATAATATCACCACTAATCACCTCCCACATTACTCTAAACTTGATTTGCACTTGTTAAATTGCTTGAAAGCAAGGAATTGGGGTAGAAAGCACCTAGGGTTACAAAATTCCAACTCTCTTCCTATTTTCGGGATTTAAGGTATGAATTGAACTTTTTATGTCAAATTTCCTGTGAATTAAGGATTAAAGTTGATTTATGATGCTTGTTTGATACTTGTGCCATGATTTTGATTGAACTTTTCTATAGGGCATTATATCGAACACCTTGTGGGTTGGTGAATTGTGATGATTTTGGTTGATTGCTTGATGGATTATACTTGTGCTAGATTGTTTAGGATATTAGTGGCTAAGATTCTCAACAATTATATTGGTATGTGAGTTGAAAGCTTAATTATGGATCGAATTGTTAAGATGAGCTACTATGCCTCTATTGTAATTGTTGTATTAATTCATCGGTTGTTTTTACTTGGCACGTATGGATTCTCACGATTATTTTGCCGTACTTCTCACCAACGGAACCACAAAGAGGTCGGGGTGGACGTTTGAGGAGAAACGCGAGGCCGATAGACCCCAACAAATTCCGCTTGCCTATGGACTCACATTCACCGAGCATGATATCATGGCGCGTTGGGCAAGCTCATCACGCGTGATTACATTCCCACACGCTATGCCGATGATGTGTACCCAAACACTAGGGATACACGCAGGAGGTGTGGCAAATGTTTGAACGAGTTGGGTGGACGCGTTCATGCAAGGGCGGTGGCCAACATACAAAACACTCATACTCGAATTTCTAAGCACCGTCCAGGTTACGGAAACGCGACCAAGAAACGGGCTGAGCAAATCCACTTTCGAATGGGCAATGTATGGCGGGAAATCACGATCACCGAAATGAATAGAATTTTTGGGGTACCATCCGACGCCCGTACAAAATGGTGAAAATTACAATGCGCGTGAATTTTGGCGGTTGTTGATGAAACTCCAAACCGGTCTCATGCAATATGCCGCACGCTCTTCCAAAGCATCGTCACTCCGTAACCCCATCTTCCGCTATATTCAAAAAGTGACGGCCCACTCGGTATTCGTTCCCAAGACAACAATTGGGGTATGCAAGCGAGAGAATTATACTTGTTATGGTGTATGCTCACTCGCACCCCTATAACATGGCGGCTTACTTCGTGGAACACGCCTTTGTCTACATACTGGCATGATGTGGGGAAGATCTTAATTGGGGGAATGATAACCCCCATTCGCGCCATTTTTAGGTTGATATAAGCCGTATGGAGCCATTAGCGGGCGTGAAGCATCAACTTGAGCGCCGCTTCATACCATGAAGATCATCGAATGGGGAGAATATCCTCTGTTTTCAACAAAAAGTCGGGTCTTCGTTTCCCCTTCCTAACCCACACTCACAAAGGTGATTGATAACCAAATCAATCGGCTTATGTACTCGAGGAGCATATCGAGTCATGCGGGTTTGGCCGCACGAAAAAGGTGCGGGGTAAGGCCGGGTTGCCCGACGAAGAAGACTTGGTCATGGAGGCGCGGAGTATGATAGGCGGGAGAGGGGTTTGAGCAAGGATTCCAACAGAAAGCTTCGAGCGGGGCGGCCACAGTGGGACAACGACATTCGAGCTCCCGCCAAGGCGAGGAGCGTGGGGGACAATATGATCATGACGGAGTTACGTGCATTTGAGAAAGCTTGCGACAAAGATAGGAGTGATTTCGTGCTTACCAAGAAGTACAAGATCAAAGGTACCATACTCGAGCTTGTGGAACCAAGCACACGAGCAAATGGGAGTTGGAGATATGCGCGGCGATGATTACGGATCGAGAATTAGCATATCTCCCGGGCCACTACCCGCCGCCACCCCCACATGATCCAGTCCTTTCCACACTTTTCATTGAAATTCTACCTTCTCTTGCATGAGCTATAATTTCATTCAAGTTTGGGGGGAGAGGTAGTATTTTTTTGATGGGTGTGGCGTTTGCATTCATTTAGTTGCATGTAGAGCATATAGGTTGCATTGCATTAGATGTTTTAATTTCTTTTATGGTTTTAGCACGTTTATCGCTTTAGCACGTTTATTGCTTTCCTAGTTGTTAGGGAGTGAGTTGACCGCTTTTGTGTGTTTGTTGTGTTTTGATTGAGATCTTGACCTTGGGAGCATTTGCGAATTGATTTGTGTTGTTTTGAATTGGATGTTGAGTGTGAGTTGATCGGGTTGAAAATGGTTCACGTGGAGCATGTGATTATTGAATCTTGGTGAACATACTTTGAATTGTGCACTTACAAGCCTGTGAGCTTTTGAGCCTTTACTGATTTCATAATATGCAGTCTTGTTTGTTATTGAGTGTGTCATTCATGTTTGATTTGAATTCTAGAACTTGCTATGGTTTCTCCGTCGAAGTCACATGTTGTATGCATTTTAATGAAAATGATTTTAGGCCATCTTTGTTAAGCCTTTGAAGCCTTTTGCCTACCCTATGATATTTGATTTCCCTAGTTAGCCAATTTGAGCTTATTGCCTGATTTTTTATAGCCACATTTTAAGCCTTCGAATCCTATGTAATATAACTGTTACCCTGAGCTTAAGCGTATAGAATTGACAAAAAAAGGGGGATGAATAAAGGATTGAATGGAGGGGTGTCATAAGTCAGAAAATGTGTTCATGTTGGGAACTTGGGAAGAAAAGATGAAAAAGGAGAAAAATACTCACAAAAGTCGAAAAAAAAAGCGATTGCAAAGTGAGTCGGCGGAAGTGAAAAATAGGTGAGAATTGTGATGTAAGGCGAAGGGAATAATGTGTATGAAAAGAAGGGAGAAATAGAAAAGTGAGAGGATATAAAGCGATTGGAAGCACATAGTCGAGTGGAATTAGAAAAATGGTTAGAGAAGAACAAAGGTGTTTTCCAATCTATACGCTAGAGTTGAGTCACTTTATCCATATTTCCCTACCTTAACCAAAAAGCCTTCATTACAACCTTAAATAAAGTCCTTTATGATTTGTGAATTGCATACAAACGAGTGGCGGAGATGTGAGACGATTTGCAAGCATATGGTAATTCTTCAACATTGATATGACTTGAGCGAATACACGTCCCTTATCATTCTAGTGAGCGAGTATACACTTTATCCTTGAGAGCGTGATTTGAAGTGTTTTACCTTGATTTTTATAAACTTGTGCTCCGTATTAACTCTTTGAAACTTGGTTGATTTGTGCTTGATGTCTATGGATGGATGACATGAATTATGATGCGGTGTTCTTGAGTTGCTCTTCTTTTCCCCAATTGTGTTGTCTTGTTTATAAAGTGTTGACCGGGACTGTCAACAGTTTAAGTTTGGGGGTTTGATTGGCTGGTATTTTGCATGTATTTTGGGCTTAATATTGGCTAGAATGTGTGGATATGCATGCGTTATATGAGTAAATTGGGTATTATTCTTGTTTTGTGGAATTGGATTACGCTTTGCTCGTTTTGTAGGAATTTATCTATATTTGTAGCATGGTGGCAATAATTCGGGCATTGCAACCGCCAATACTTGACATGAGAGACGAAGTTTAGAGTCGAATCGAGAAGAAGTTGACGAACCCGAGAAACGGAAGAAAATAGCACATGTGCGTATTGTTCCCAGTGAGCACGGGCGGGCGTGCTCTCTAAGCACGGCCGTTCTCAACCCGACATGAAGACTCGAGTTCGGCTGAAAGACACGGCGGCCGTGCCATATGGGCACGCCGAGTGCTCTCCTCGAAGAAAAATTACAAGTTGTTCGGCACCCGGCCGCGACGGGGCGTGCAAGGGCATGTAGGGCACCCGGCCGTGCCTCGCTGCATGGGAAAACAGAGGTTCATCCAATTCCAACTAGGTTTCGACCCGAACAGTACAAATAGACACGAGGCGGCCCAAACAAGAACACGCCGATTTTTACCCTAGAAACCAGGAGAAAAGAAACGGTTTTCCACGGAAACTTCGAGAGATCGATCAAGACCGCAACCACACCTTCGAGGATTGAAGATAGATCGAGAGATCGTCATCATCCCCGAGTCACTCATTCCATCGTATCGTTATTTCAATTAGTTAGATTTTGATTATGAATAATTTGTCTATGAATTGTTTATCTTCAATGTCTGGCTAAACATCTTGTGATTCCCGGGTTTGGGAGTAGATTAATAAACACTTTTATTTGATGATTAAGGATAATTGAAGTTAATATTTTCTTTCTCTATTCAAGTACTTTGCTTTAATTCTTGTTTTATCAAAAGGCCTTTGATCTAAACTTGTTCGATGTATTGATTCATAATTCTAACCGATGAGTTTCAATACTAGATCTTGAGTACTTGACACAAATAGATTGCATTATTGAGAAGTCTGTGAATATTTGTGAGATCTTATAATCCAAATGAAGATGAAAGATCTTATATTTGTGATGTTGAGTACTTGTAATTTTTCTTCAGAGGAGCACGGGCGTGCCCATATGGCACGGATTGCCCGTGCTCAGCCGAACTCGAGTCTTCATGTGGGTTGAGCACGGGGCCGTGCTAGAGCACGCCCGCCCGTGCTCACCTGGAACAATACGCACATGGGCTATTTTCTTCCGTTTCTCGCCCGGTTCGTCCAACTTCTTCTCGATTCGACTCTAAACTTCGTCTCTCATGTCAAGTATTGGCGGTTGCAATGCCCGAATTGTTGCCACCATGCTACAAATATAGATAAATTCCTACAAAACGAGCAAAGCGTAATCCAATTCCACAAAACAAGAATAATACCCAATTTACTCATATAACGCATGCATATCCACACATTCTAGTCAATATTAAGCCCAAAATACATGCAAAATACCAGTCAATCAACAAGCAGTTTATAAATATTGTATTTTGTATTTTATACAATAACTTGTTTCTATCAAAAGCAGTGAAATTGTCTCAAAACCAATGTACTTAACTTCTATTGCTTGCTTTGGATAATATGAAAAGGAGAAAGTCAACTACAACAACTAGGGCATAAAAAAGATACCACTTTTGAAAGAGTAATAAGAGATGAAATAAACTTCATTCAAAACAATCAAAAAATCCAGACGATTCTGATCACAGGAGGCATAAACCAGGCACATTCAGATGGAATAGAACAAAAATACCAAGTATTTAACACCCAGAGAAATAAGAGGCCTGGCAAGAAAAGGCACAACTATAATTTTAAGAGTAACATAAGTGTGATAGAGAAAAATCAACGGTTTGAGTTTAACCATGGGTTGAAACTCATCAAACAGCTAACGATGGCATCAGCAACAATCAACACACAAAGTTTAACGGATCATGCTTACATATTAAAAGACCTAGACGGAAGTCGTTAAATTGACCATTTTGTCCTCAACATGAAAAATCGAAAAAATGGAAAAGTGATCAATTTAATTAAATTAACATTCCGCCCATAGGTATCTTCGTAAAGTTTATATATTTAGGGAAGGGGTGTATTTGTAATTATATAATAGTTGAGGGAGTGTTTTATTATATATTCTTAATTAAATTTGTTGCCCTAAAAACTTTAATTTATCTTAAATGCAAATATCATCCCCTCTCCCAACCTCTCCCAAATGTTATACAATGTGTGGTCTTGGAATTGCTCATAAGATAGACTAAATAGAAAAAGCTACTGTTTGAATTCAATTTTAAAAGAGGCTTTATTCATAAACCACTTAAGTCGATTCTTCATCTCTCCCTCCCTCACCACTATTGTCCCTCTGTCTTACTTCCCTTTTTCTCACCTATGTGATCTATCCCTTCCTCCCTCTCTCCCTCGCTCTTAATCTAGGTGTGCAAATTCGGCTAACCGAACCGAAATTTCAATCAACCAAATCATAAACAGAAAATCAAATCAAAATATTCGATTCAGACATTCAGTTATAACCAATCCTTTTCGGTTTTCTGGTTTGATCTTTTGGTTAACCGAATTTTATGGAAAAAAATCAAATATACATGTACAATTAAATTAGTGAAATTTTAAATGTACTTTTTTTCCTTTTACTTTTAAGTTTGGTGAGCAATAGAAATTAAAAAATAGAGTAAAAAAAGTATAAAATATGATATAAACTTCTGACATATATATAATTCGGTTTTTGTTAAATTCAGGGGGACTTGGTAGTTGATACGGTCCCACAAATGAAGAGTACCCAATACGAGGGGGAGAGCCCAAGGTCCAAGCTCACCAAATAAAGTTTCATCCTAAAACTAATTGGTGATAGGAGGAGTAGCTCACTTGACTTATATAAGTTAGGCTCTCTTCCCCTAATTAATCAATGTGGGACAACTCACAAACATATTTCAGCAGTTTTCGATTTGGTTAACTGAAACCAAACCTAAAATAAAAACAATTGAAAACAATAAAGAACTGACTCCTTTCTGTTGCTACTCTATGCTCTCTTTTCCCATCCCTCCCTCCTCTACTGAGTTTTGCAGTTTAATCAATTATTATACAGCAAGAAATGCTCTATCACGGATAACAAAACAGACCATCAGATTCTAATCAATTGTTATACAGCAAGGAACGCTCGACCAAAGATACCAAAACCAATACTAAAGATCATCAGCTTATATCATACACATCTCCAGAAGCCAAAACCTAGATCATAATGCTGCATTCAATAACCAAGGGTTCAACTAATGTTCAACAAATTAGTATTTTCTTCAATTGGCAAAACTATATTTTAGCAGTTTGACAGTTTCCCTTAACCTCTACTAACTCATACATCAATGGAAAGTCATAAAATGCATAACAACAATAATCATATGAACATCCATTCAGAAACAATTCACTCTAGTTACCATTACCCGATACTAATACTAATATTAGCAGAATTTTAAAAAAAATGCTCATCATGAATTCCAAAAATATGAATGTATTCCTCAACACTTCGACATTTTAGTAGGAAAATAAACTTCCAACAAATGAAATCCACAAAATTAATTATTCATAGAGTCGTGAACAACAAACATTTATCCTTACCCCCTTCCCTTCGGAAGAAGATCAGAATCTATTCAACTGCCGTTTTGTACCTTTGATGGGTTTCCATAGATGGTCCGTTTAGCTGCTGCTGCTTCTGAATCATCGACTTTCTTTCTATATCTTTCCACTTGTTGATCCCGACAGCGCACACAGCTTCAATAAACAACGTCTGAATTAGAAACCGAGAAAAAAAAGTAACAAAAGCATAAACAAAGGAGAATCGGAGAAATACATACAGGTTGTATACGTACCTCCGGCTCCGACGAAATAGATCAATCGGACGAGCTTCGTGCGTACCACCTCGCCCGCCGGCAATGGTATCATCTCTCTCTCTCCCCGTCTGCCTGAAAGGTGAAGGTACTAGTACTTAGTAGACCGTAGACTGTAGAGGCCCTCGTATGAGGTTTGGGCTGTGATGGTCCTGATGGATGAAGAGAAAACAGGCTTCCATTAATTGGGCAATGCCGCCGTGGTTTCATTTGGGTCATCTATGTATTTATTTGGCCCATTACTAACAATTAAATACATTTTCGTCTGTTATATTTGAAACAAAATGCTCTGCGATTGAATATTTTTTCAAAAATATAGCGATTAAAAAGTTTTGAAAGAAAAACAATGAATTTTTTTAGAACGTACTTGGAAATGAGATGATAATGTAATGATAAAAGTTGATTATAAATAATAATAAAATAATTATTAGATATAATTGGTAGTTGATAGTTAGAAATATGTGAATGGATGAATAGTATAATTCGTGGAATATGTGCAATAATGATTAGTGATTTGATGTTTTTCCCCATGAAAATTGGTAGAAGTGTATTGTGGAATAAAAAAAGTTAATGTGAGGGAATAATGTGTTTTCAAGGAATTTTCATAGACAACCGCATTTTGGGGTAAAAAAAATTATCTAGCGTAGCGAAAATGAGAAAATTCTCATATCCAATCACGTCTCAAGAAGAGAGAGAGAGAGAGAGAGAGAGAGAGAGAGACCTATATTTTTTTGACTTGGATCCATTATTCGTTAATTAGATCCATTTTGAGTCCACTCATTCGAATATTAGTGCTACTAGGGCTAACCATAACTTTTCAAAAACCACCCAAATTGCATCATACTTCACCATTTATAGTGATTTTTAATAAATCGCGATTTAGAATATTGAATTAAAAAGGCACCACCGTGTTGGTTTGGTTATGGTTTCGGAACAAAACCACAACACCAAAACCGCACTCCTCTTATATAATTTTAGGGGTAAAATAAATGATTTTTCTTCTCTCGTTAGTTGAATAATTAGAGAAATAATATATTAAAAACTATTTTGGTTAATGATAAATTTAGATTTACATTTTAAATTCTAAATAAAATGCACTTTGAATTTTTTTCTTTAATGTTACAAATATATGGATTGGTTATCGAGCTTGGACCTATGAGCTTGAAATCATTGGTCACCTTTTTTGCAGCCCAAGGTAATTGCTTTTATCCATTTAATAAAAAAGGTTGATTCTTATCCTCAAAATCCCACTAACCACTATTTCGTTCATAGAGTTTCGTCAAAGAGGTAGATTGTTAGATATGTCTTAATGAACCAAGTCATGAGTTGTCTTAGACTAAATTACGATGCAATAAATCCTCCTCCAACATGTTATAAGGTGAATCCGAACCCCACGATACGAGTGTCAGCAAAATGGACATCATAATCCACTGCTCCATCAAATTGCTTCTCGAGACATATGCAAGCTGGTAAAGAGGAGTTAATGCTTACATTTGAAGAAGAGAAACTTATTTTTAGTTTTATTTTCCACACTTAAAATAACAGGCACACTCACGGTAATTTCGTAAGACAATTTCTAAATGACCCGTATTAACTGGCCTATTCAAATTTGGGTCGAATTTTTTTTGATTTATAAGCATCCACTTATTATGCAAGTTTGGAAAAAAGAGAACTATTATTAAATTTGGGATCGAACATAATTTCTCTTTTACTTGGAAAGATCTGTTCTACGTCAAAGAATAAACGACCTTGTGGCAAAAGCATGAAAGTTGGGTTATAAAAAAATTTATATTGGGTATCTTGATTCTTGGGCTACTTCTGACGTGGACTTTTGCTCAAATATAATTGGTTCAGACACAAATACAAGGCGCTTTGCTCGTTATTTATTTTTCATTTCCCTTTTTCTATTCTGAAAATTTGATCAAAAACAAAATTGAAAACTCTGCACTGAAGAAGAAGGTGAAAACCCAGAAGCAGCCATGGAGAGGAAAGATAGCTCCAAGTTAAATATTGCAATTATCCACCCTGATCTTGGAATAGGTAACTTTTACAGCATCGCCTCATCTATATCACGGTCCGAAATGAAAATACATGAAGAATCGTTGTTTTCTATGTGATTCCTTTTTTTTTTTTTGGTTATTTTTCCCCCGAATATGTGCAATGGGTTTTTCTGGGTTTATGCCATTGTTTGAAAAGATTTTTGGATATGCGACTGCGAGAGATGAACAATTAACAGACAGAGCGATTCAGGGATTGAATTGTGAAAATCATGCATTGTGAGTTAAATATCAGGTAGCCCTGTAAATATAAAGATAACTCAAAATTGAAATATATGGAATTTATTAGTAAGGAAAAGTCTTAATTATTGCTTTCAATGTTGGAAATTTTATTCAAGTCCGCAATTTATGTTGTACTGGTAGAGAAGGGGTCAGCTCTAAAGATTGGTTACATTGCAAAACTTAGAGAGAGGTGAAATTTTCTGTTTGATGTGAGGAGTTAGAGAAGCTTCTAGATGTATAGTTGTTGAGGGAGATGAGAAAGATCATGTGCAAAACACTTTTGGTTTGTCAAGAGGGGAAAAAGTGGATTTCATATGGTGCTTTGCATTTATCGAAAATTTTGCGCTAACATTAGGTTGCTTTTCTTGTATAACAAAGAATTGACGTCATTCGTGTTTGAAAAAAAACTGTTTCAGTTTCTTATGCAAGAAACTCGTTTATGCTTCAAATGAGAGGCTAGATCTTGACTTCATATATTATTTTTGTATCCTTTTCAGTTCATACTGATACAGTATATTGAATTTGCTTATATGGAAAATGGGATCATGTACATTAGTTAAGTGTTCTACAGAGCTTGATTCATAATAGCCAATCAATGCATGACACATAGCACCTCCTCCCCCCCCCCCCAAATTTCTGATTTGGTATCTGTTGCTAGTGCGTGTTCTGTAAATTGCACCTAAAAAGTTTGGTTTAATTGTAGCTTCGAGTACATGCTAGAATTTTCTGTTCTCTGATACATATTCTGAGCATCAAAGCATTAAGGAAAAGTGAACAGAAACATGAAAAGGAGATAAACATTTAAATCATCGATCAATGTTAATGTGAAACAAATGCTTTATATGTTTAAAAAAGGAGTCTCTCAAAGCCAGAAAATCTGCTTCAAAGTTGGTCCCAGTGTACGCTTATGTGCATACTAATTTTGTTGTTCAAAAGAGATAGTTGATGAAAAGGTAAGCTTGTCTGAAGAGCTTGGTTTAACAATTTTTCATATTTCGCCCCATAGTCAAACAATTGTGGAGCCTTCATAAGGAATAAGATAGCCTGAGGCGTGTAAAAACCATTGTGAATTGATCCATCAGCTTACAGTGGATTGAGGAAAAGCCTCAATTGCAATTTGCAGTTAAAAGCACTCCATTTTTACAAAAAATAAAAATATTTGTGTCCTTTGGCACTTTTCTCTGTCCAAACCAAATCTTACAAACATGACATAAAAATGGAGAGCCAAAAAACTGCAGGGAATAATTCCACATATAAAAGTTGACAGAGTTCTTTATTACTATATTTCTTGTCCCTCTTTCACTCTCTGTGTATTAGCATGACAAGAAGGGGCACAGATTGTTAGCTTTATTTCAATATTTGACCCCCCAAGGAAGTTCTTAACATACTATGAACACACATGTTTTAAAATTTATGCACGACATAGTTCTAACACATAGTCCATTTTTTATCTTTCAATTAATCATGCCTTGGTCTTCGACAATGCTAGGTGGAGCAGAAAGGTTAATTGTTGACGCTGCTGTAGAACTCTCATCCAATGGCCATAATGTTCACATATTTACATCACACCATGACAAAACACGTTGCTTTGAAGAGACAGTCTCTGGTGTGTACCACTCTTTTTTCTTTCTCTTTTATCTGCTAGAAATTTTTTATTTCATCCTGGATAGTTTTTTTATACACTTTCTTGTTTAGAAATCTAATTATTCTAAAAATATTCTGTACATGCGTAGGTACCTTTCCAGTTACAGTGTATGGTGCTTTCCTGCCTCGGCATATTTTTTATCGTCTCCATGCCATATGTGCATATCTGCGGTGTATTTTTGTTGCTCTTTGCGTGTTGCTTTTGTATCCTTCGTTCGACGTTGTAATTGCAGACCAGGTATCTGTCGTCATTCCGCTGATGAAGATGAAAAAGCTATCAAAGGTTAAAATGCATTCAAAATTAGTTTTTACTTAATTGATACCTATGGTTATTCCCATTATAATTTACACGGTTCATATTCTTTTGGCTAGGTTGTATTCTATTGCCATTTTCCTGACATGTTGCTAGCTCAACACACAACCATCCTTAGGAGAATTTATCGGAAACCTATTGACTTTTTGGAAGAAATAACAACAGGTCTCTTTAGTCGTTACGCTTTATATCCAATATCCATCCATTGTTTCCTTCATGTTTATACATGAATATTCTTTTTAGTTCCATATTACTCTGTGCAAATTTTGATTTTTTTGTGAATTGTGTGTGCCTGGTCTATTGTAGGTATGGCTGACTTAATTCTTGTTAACAGCAAATTTACGGCATCTACTTTCGCAAAGACTTTCAAGCGTTTAAGTTCACGAGGAGTTAGACCAGCCGTGCTTTATCCAGCCGTCAACGTGAATCAGTTTGATGAACCTAATGCTACTAAGTAACAAACATGACTCTATCTCTTGATATCTTGAAGTTATAAAAATATCATATGAACTTTTCTCTAAATCTCATCTCCCAGCACAAACAAGCCAAAAGAATATATATGTATAAAATATACTATCTTAGTCCATTCTATTAATTCTTTTACGTGCTTTGTTTCAGGTTGAGTTTTCTGTCCATCAATCGTTTTGAAAGGAAAAAGAATATAGAATTAGCTATATCTGCCTTTGCTATGCTCTACAACAGTCAAGAGGATTTTCCTAAAGGTGACAACAAAAACGAGCTTTCCTTGATTGTTGCAGGTTAGTTTCATGCTACGTTTAGTAAGTTTATGACACATGCTCCATTTACATTATTTTTGGGGCAGTTATGTTTCTATTATTCCTTTTGCGTTTTCCTCTGTAATCCAGAAATATTTTATATAACGCCACTTTTGGAAGGGACAGGTTGCTATTCATGAAATTGTATGAGACTTGGAGGATGCTATGTTTCTTTTCTACGCAGACTGCACTCTAATAATATTGTTATGTTTTTATGGCAAATGCATTATCATGAAACATATATTTTTGCCATATCCTGCTTTCATAATGCACCACAAGCTTTTATTTCTCTCTATATCAACCGTTTTACCTTTATTAGTGCTCTTATTCATAATTTCTTGACAAAGATTATTATTTCACTCTTCAACTCAGTTGTAGCTTCTGATTGCCAAAATGTAGGGTATAATGGTCTGATCTACGGATCCTGATTCCTGAAGTAAATTGCATATGTTTACAATTTCTTACTGCCACTGGGATGCTTTTTGTTAAAAGGATGCATTTTGGTGAAGTGGACCTAGAATCATCAAAGATATTACAACGATGTCAATTGCTCCTTGTACTGTCATAGCAGAATAAATTATTTAACAGAGTATTTAGTTCCAGAAATATCAGGATTGCATTTATTTTTCTCATTCTTACAAGGACTGGATTTGAGAGTGCTTTCCATGATCTGGTTATCAGGGGCGTATCCTAAAGCCCCCAAAAAAAAAAAAAAAAAAAATTCTGAAAATTTTTTGTTATTTATATGTATATTTTAATTTAAAATATTTATTTTTTATTGATTTAGCCCCCCCAAAGATACGGGTCTAGCTCCGCCCCTGCTGGTTACCTTATTTTTTTTTTAAAGGAGTGGCAAAAGTTACCAGAAAGCAAATGAGTAATCTGGAAAACATTAATTTAAGGAGACAGTCAAAGATTGTGCATCCATGGAGTCTAGTTACTCAATGTATATAGTGCGAATATTTTTTGTGATTTAACTATGGTGTTTATCCAATCTAATAAGATGTCAGTCCACTCATTCTTGCATTATTTGCTAGCTCATCGGCAGGTGGAAGTGAGTTACCAGATTTTGGCTCTTGATTTCGAAATAATACCGAGTTCCGTTCGTATAATTCTGATCAACCAATTCATAGGTGGGTTTGGAATTTACGTCTCATATCATACGAACTTTTGCTTGTCAGGTGGCTTTGATAGACGGCTCAGAGAGAATGTGGAGTATTTAGAGGAATTGAAATCCTTGGCAGAACGGGAAGGCGTATCTCATCGAGTCCAATTCATTACGTCTTGTCCCACATCTGAAAGAAACACTCTTCTTTCACAATGCCTCTGTGTACTTTATACACCCAAGGTCTTGCACTATTTGCTATTCTCATCATTAACTGTAATTCAATATGATAATTCTTCTAAGATGACATAATTAATTGATGTAGGATGAGCATTTCGGCATTGTCCCTTTAGAAGCCATGGCAGCTCACAAGCCTGTCATCGCGTGCAATAGTGGGGGCCCGGTCGAGACAATAAAAACGGAGTGACAGGCTACCTCTGTGACCCTAGCCCCCAAGACTTCTCCATGGCCATGTCTAATTTTATTCGGGATCCTCAAATGTCAAAAACCATGGGCAGACAAGCCCGAGAGCATGTGGTGCAGTCATTCTCTACGAAGATATTTGGGCAACATTTGAATGCGTATGTTGTTGATACAGCTCGGAGAAAGAAAGAGTGAATTTTTTATCAATGCTGAAGATGATTGATTGAAGACTTGATAACTCATTTGATTCTTGTACATAAATTTGTCAGAAGGTTTCCCCATAGAATCATACAAAAGTTGTCCGTCTTCTAACTCAAGTCAGCCTAGCTTCAACGACTATGGTTTTGTCTTAAAACTATTCCAAAAGGGGGGAAATGAGGATAAAAAACAAAGCAGCTCGAGTAGATTTCATGCTTTCTTACTCAGTGAAATCTTGGGAAATCCCGAGTTTGATTTTGTTGAACTTTGACATATGGTATATTTTTTTTCTTTCAACTATATTGGGTGTAGGCCGTTACGGTCTTGAACTGGATGCTATAGGAATTATCATTACCAATCAGTGTTTTTGCTCATTTTCATCCTCTCCTCTGTTTGCTACTTCAGATTAATGTATTTCAGATTACATATAAGAAAATCAACTTCCTAATATTGCATATAAATAAATAACATGTTTATGTATACCAATTGGATATAAATTAATATATTTCAAGGTGGATGGATGTAACTTTGTTCAGATTTAGCAAATGCAAGGCAGTTCCTAAGGCACTACTACTACTAAAAAAAAACCATGATACAACAATTGAATATGACCTAGCACTATATCTTGAAGTATCTTTCTGTATAATTTTACAGATTGCATTACAACATAAATAATCTGGAGGCGTGCAATTTATTTATGTAAATAACTGACTTCTAATTGTCTCGACTTTTGGATCTATACCAAGGCGGCATTCATCCGAAAGAGCCAATGTCAGCATTTCCGTACAAAATTGATCGTCTGATTTGATCCACAAAGCCTGTTAACATAAATATCTTATATCAGAATGATAGTACATGAAGTTTCCCAGTGCTTGTAGTAAATATTATATAGGAATAATATTACAAAAACTAACCTTGAGGTTTAGCCTAATTACAAAAGAGTCTGGCTATCTTTCAAAATTACAAATATCCCTTATATATATTTCTATCTTACAAATTGCACCCTCCATAAACCATAAACCTCCAAGGGGGTGTTGCAACTTGTAACACCTTAAAAGCGCTTTATTTGAAATTTTGAAAGGTAATTGGAGTTTTTTTGTAATTGGCTAAACCTCAAGGGAAGTTTTGTAATTATCCAAATTATATATGTAATTCTGCTATCAGAAACAGAAAGACTTATTAAAAACTGAAAACTGAAAAAATCGGTACCTTGTGATAGTATGTAATTGCTGCTGTAAAATTACCCTGAAAAGGAAAGATCCATGAGATAGTCCACCAATATTTTTAGTAAGATAATCTAAAGCCAGGATAATACGAAATAATCACCTGCAGATGATATGTGTACGCGAGACCTGCATACGTACTCAAACTTCTAGTTGATAATGCAAGCGCTTTCTCATAATAAATAATTGCCTCATTGTACCTCCTGATGGTCAGTACATTTTCGATCATCAATCACAACATAACAAAGAACTGAAACTTAAATAATAAGGCACTCAAAATGGCAGGGTATAAGTCATGGGGATAAATATCAAACAGCAAGAAGGAAATCAAAAGCCAATAGGAGTCAGTTATGTGGACAAGGAGAAAAAGAACTTGACCATTGAATGAAAATGGTAAAAAATGCTTTTGTAATTTGCAAATTCTTTCTATTTTCAGAAACCAACGATAATACTAATTAGTATGAAGCTAGTTCTGCATTTCCTTAACAATAATGAATATACAAGGATATCACAAATGTCAAATGTGCAATATAGGTCAACTTTTTATCCTATATTATCATAAAGTTTCTTCAAGTATGGGGAACACAAATTAAAAGTTCATATCGTCATTTGAGTAGCTCCATCAGATCGAAATGGACACACTTGTCATGATGTCATCTCATACAATGTGAGCAAAAATCAAACTTCTACAACAGAAATAGGAAAATTGAAATGTTTACTTCAGCTTGTAATAATCTCTGTTCCATCTAATATGCATGGAGATTATCTAATTAACAATGTAAGCTTATTTCAGGCAGCAAGTTTTTTTCATCTTTCCGGCAGCCAAGAAATGGACTTGGGAGATCTTCTGAAGTTAAACATAAACAGATGCTATCATCAAGGAGTATCGTCAGGACATTAACTATGAGCAGTTAGGTCCAAACAAAAACTATCTGACATGCACAACAGCACAAGATTATGCAATAAAAGCAGTTGATATCATCAAGCACCCACTTTTATGGCTAACTTTGATAACAACTATTTGAAACATAAAAGGACAAGACATACTTCAATTTTCTCAATGCATGAGCAAGGTTGACTACAGTGGGCTCCCACATCTCACTTAAAGAGGATGGTACATGAGCCAACGTCTTCTCAAACCACCACACAGCCTTCTTATACCTGAAAGTTTTTGGAAAGGAAAATCACGCTAATCATAATAACATAAAAAATTATAAACAAGAAGCTTAATTCTATATCTAAGTGGAATTATTGTGCAGATATCTTACCAAATTGAATCTAGCATATAAACAATAGCGTTGCTAGCAGATTTTAACAATACAATGCATCAGAAACTGTAAGAAGCATCAGCTTAAATTTTATACAATTTTCACGCAGACAATTAAAAATCCTTTCAATTGAATCAATTTCAGGACACCCCAGAGTTCCAAGCACAATTCTTTTCAATCTTACATTAGTACAAAACCTACATTCTTCATTTCCTAAAACATCAGAACTTCAAAGTTCACACTAGCAATGATTATTTCTACACAAAGTCTCACCAAATGAAATACATGTACGTGTAAGGTAAGGTGGCACAGCATCTTACTAAAAAATCATGTGTGCTTCCCTTCAAACAATGTGTTAGACATCCAATATTACTGAAATATAGTGATTTTCACTTGGTACAATTTGAAAAGTATTTAAGATCACATTAATTTTGTTAATACATTTTGCAAACTTCCAATGGGTTAGTTGGAATAATGGGTTTAGTGAAAAATATCGTGGAAGCCAATAGAACCTCATAAAATTTTAAATGAAACAAAAGACAACATATCATATATCAAAGACTTTTGAAGGACAGCTTTTTCATATCACTGAACTCCAATTAAGAAACTGTCTTTAATCCAAAATTAAAACCTCAAGATGAACTTTTGTAAGCTTCAATATCCTATCATTGAGGCCGAGCGTATACAAACATTGTTTTACACCTCACAATAACCGAACAAACACCAATAGTGTACATCAATCTACTACAGGATTTAAGGGACCTTAAGGTAAAACTACCTTTAAACCTCTTTGAAGATTAACTTTTTGAAAATTGTCAAATGCAAAATGTCAAAACTCTCTCATGTCTCCTGTTCTTTTGGCCCATGAAATTATCTCTGCTATATACCTAAAACTATTTTGTGACTTTTCTCATGATATCATAGATTAAAAAGAAAGACAAATACAGTAAACATTCAGGAAAGCAAAATAAAATTATACCGTACACAACATTTTCTTTAAAAATTAAGGACACAATAAATGAGCAGCAATTGCTAGTAATTTCTTAAAGAAGGAATATCTTACTCCTTCATATGATAAGCCACGACTCCAAGCTCATTATATACAAGTGGATCTGAAGGACATACGATCTGGGCCTGCATAAAAACTGAATGCAACTTCCCTTTAGAAAGATGAACTGGGTGAATAAAACTAGATGCTTTAGGCGCAGTCGAAAATACAAACTTCATATCATTACAGCTAAAGCACAAAGCAAAGCAGTGAATAGGCACATTCTGAACTTGTGAGACTATAATCACCTGTTCAGCAAGTTTGAAGCTGTGGGTTCGCATGTATTCCATTCCTATGTATAGAGTTGGCAAATGGCACCTGGAATAGAAGTAAATCAATATTCAACGTGTAAAAAACATTGAGTACTTATAAGTACTAAAAGGACTTCCACAATGTGTAAACTTAAGGCTTCACTAAACATCATCAAGAGTTATTCATTATTCCTAATCAGCAAATTATCACTAAACTCATTACCCAGAACAGAATAATAAAATTTATCCCACTGCAATGTGAGAATGGTATAAGGGAGGAAAATCAAGAAACAGAGGTTTTAAACATGCATACAGATTATTAACATGAGGTCTAGCACGGCAATCCCCATGGTTGATAGGTTAATATTGAAGAACCCAAGCTCCTGAACGGCATGAGACCTGGGGGTAAGACAGATAATTTCATGTTCATCAACTTGACCATCAGCGAGTTTGTGTACATTTCATTTTAGATGCAGTAGTTTGATACTGCAGTGGGTTCTGAGAATCAGGTTAAAGAAACATAACAGCCAATGTAAATATTAAATAGAAAACGTTTAAAGCATGAAAACAACAATTTTCTCATTTAATGTTAGAAAAAAAAATATTATAGCGAAATGGCAAACTTGTCCCCACTGTTGGAATTTCTTATAGGCAAAATCATAGCAATTTCTTTATCTTAGCTTAACATGTCTAAGATTGTGACATTATCTGCACATCTGACCATTTATAACATCACATAAGAAAATGGATAGAGATTTAGAATACTACGATGGAAGTTCAACCAAACACAATGTGACGAGAAGTTCCAACAATAAATGAATGAGGTACAACAATTAATAAAAAATATAACCATACTTTATAATAACCCACAACACCCCACACCCCGGCAAAAAGGCCCCAACACGAAAAGAACAATTATAAACTAAAAAAATAATACAATTTTAGAATGAATAAGGAAAGATGTACAAGGAAAACATTCATTTCATTTTTGGGTATAACTAGAGGACAAACGGACAAGTAAATAGCTGTTAGACACACTACGGCCATACGGATGATAAACAACATAAAATATTTACCCAGGAAATAAACGAGCAGCAGTGCGGTAAGCTGACATTGCTTGATCTCCTTCTTCTTGAGCCGAATATGCATTCCCGTAACCAATCCAACCTGGAGCAAATGTTCCATCTAAACTTGTTGCTTTACTGGAGAAGGATACCAACGAAATCAAATTAAATCCAAATTAGAATATGAATCAGAGATCTTGAGGACACCAAAATGTAAAAATTACAAAATTAGTTTGCAATATAAGCAATTTTCCCATTTTCCCCCCAGTGGCCAAGGTGCTGATTTCAATTAGAAGTTATTCATGGGGGGGAAAAAACCTTGATCAAAGGCTTAAAATATCACAACATTGAACAAGAATAAGTCCGAAGAACTTGAGCCTTTGCATTACGGCCTAGATGGACGGTAAAAATAAGGTAAAATAGGACTCCACTTGACAGTAAACAAACAAAATTCAGATCAAGGGATGTTATTTAACTATTAAACGTGATTGCGGAACACACTAAGTTGAAATAAGTACAATAGACAGCCCAAACCTGATTAAGAGAGAGCATGACACTCATCCTAAAATATAAAGCAACACATAAGTTAGTAACAATTGCCTAAATTAATATGAATAAATATCATACTGAATATAAATTCAGTAAATCGATCATGTCTCTCCTCCTTCAGCTAAATAATGGGGAAAAATGTAAATTATTCTGCCACACACTTTCACTTCCCTGAAAAAGCTCAACCCAGCAGAGAAGCATGATACTAACAGTAGCACCTTTCTATACATGCTTCAATATATTGGGAAAAAATGACCTAGACTGTCAACTGCATAAGAATATGATATGATTGGACTTTCCAGATACATAGACTACATTACAGTACTAAAGCCTATCTGAGCAGGCAACACCTCACCAGCTGAAAATAGGGATTGAACAGAAGAACTGAGTTTCTTTGAAACAAATGATAATATTCCATATGAAATTAACTATGCTCTCGTAGAAAAAAGTGTATCTCAAAAATAAAACATCATAGTCCTTACTAAAACCAATTTCAAGGGTTGATACCTGAAATATCGACGTGATTGATCATACTTTTTTATGCAGTAGTAGTAGCAACCCACAGCAAACCATGACAAAGCTCTGAATAAACATGTCATAGGAAGTCACTGAGATATAAATCCAAAAGTTCGGGAGTAAATATGAAAAGGGATAGCATAATTCTGTATCAAGAATGAATAATATGGGAACTTGCTTTAGGATAAAAATTACTAGTTTAAATTGTATGCCGTTGCTGAATTGAGTGGAATAAACATATGAAAAGAAACATAAAACAAGCCAATTCTTTTGCGTTCTATTTCTGAGTTAATCATATGATTCTGGAACCACAATGGTATCCGAAGATATTTACTAAATTTTGCAACAATATTTCCTGCTCCCACTTGCTCATTACAAATTTGAGACATTCAGTTCTCTTGATACATCAACAGATTGGTATACAAAATACACTGGGTATGAAAGAGATGCAACTATGTCCAACTTTAGCAACAAACAAATTAATGGGGAAGTCTGTAAACTTTAGAGTCAAAAAACTACCTGAACTTGAGTTGAGTGTCCATTTCGAGAAATAACACCTAGTGCCATATTATCTTTAGTATTTATTTTTATAATTCAAAGCAATAGGGAGCTACTTCAAAATGATATGAACATCAAAAAGTGAATATCTTTGGTTTGCCCCAGTTCTTTTGGAAGCATATATCATGAATCTTTTTCCCAGAATGTGCCACAGCCAATACTCATACTCCAAACCAAGGATTGCTACGAAGCAGTCCGAAATCCGCAAAATCTTCGTCACAAGTATTGTCCTAAAACCCAAAAAACATAACTTCATACTACTTTCTGTTAACCAAATTGTGATACCACTTCCCGAAGTGTTAGTGATACCTCTATAATGTTGAAATTATTGTGGGCACATATACTGTGTCAGTAATCGACTCGGGAGATTTTTAAGCATGGTCCACTAGTTAATATCTTAATCTGTGCATCAGAGTACATGTATAAAAAGCAAAGAAACAACAAAAAACAATAATTTTCCTTTTCAGATCTATAATTACTGTTGTAAATGGACTATGTAAAGAAGTCCACAAATCTCACTTTTGAGGATAGTCCTTGACCAAATTGCATGCCATTAGATAGAGTTCGTTGGAATGCCCAAGCTCCATGGCAGCTGCTAAATGCACCAGGGTGCACTTTAGGTGGAAAGGGTCCTTCTCGAGCAATCTGGATTAAACACGTGTATATAAGCAAGTGTCACCGCAACAAATATATGTAACACCCAACTTCAGTTCAAAGACAATTACAAACCCACATCGATGTTAGTTCAAAACATTTCTGGTATTCACCGCACTGATGGTAGTACTCAGCTTTGCAGGCTAAGAGATCAGTGTTGTTCTTCAGTGTAAATAATGATTTTGCGGTGTCTTTGTATTAGAGACTTCCAGCTCGAGATCTCTAAACTTGGTTTCAACAACATTTTCTTTATCATACTGGGAGTAAATAATGTCAAACATTAAATATTACCCGTACACATACACAACATTAATGAAATTAAGTTACTTGTTTCATGAACCTGGAAGTAATGAACATTCAGAACTATACTTACTTTCTTTATCAAACATGAATAAAATGAAGAAAGCCATCCATCTTCAGGGCCAAATTGCAACGTCGCTAGTAGATTGGTCTCTACAATATATAGATAATTAAATTAGGTTTCTAGTATTATTTAATAAATATATTTCTGGAAAGTCAGAATCATTTTCAGTGATAATGATCCAGGGTAAAATAAATGAGATGTTCAATTAGTTGCAAATAGAAACTAGCAAATAAAACACAGTACAAATTATGTCACATAATATGCTTGTCCAAATCATATTTGGGCGGTTCAAATTCAAACTTGCATTTGTCACCAATAGATAAGTCCGTACCTTCTTCGCAAGTGAGCATGTGACCCTCTATAAGACATTCCAAGGCCTGAAACAAGAAGAAAATGTGACGGCACATGATCCATGATAATGATAAATTTAGTAAAAGAAGAATTATTGGTTGCATTTAAATAATTTTAACATCTGATATTAAGATCATTAATGGGTCCATTCCAACATTGATCTAATTACTAACAGGTTTAGCTTCAAATGATACTGATTAGAATTTTGCGGCAATGCAGTAACAATCGTACCTCATAACACAAAGGATCAGCTCTGATTGCAGCTTTATACCTTCAAGTGTCATGAGAAAAGGAGAATAATATGAGCTCTCTTAGCTAAACCAATCTACTATAACCTAGTTTTTAGCAATAATAAAGAATACTGACAAGAACAGCTGCAGCTAAGCTAGCAAGGCAAGAGAAACAACAGAATGGAAACAGAAACAAAGCAGAAGAATGAACCAAGTAATTGTAAAAAATGAACGGGACATAGATAAGAGCACAAACTCTGAATTTACCATTTCTATATAGATCTACAATGTTTTATGAGAAAATATCACAATGACATGGTAACCTCATAATGGCAAATAATTAATAATCCGGATATAACTCATCATTTCATCAGTCAAAGGATAAAGCAATAAGATGAACACATCTTCTAGTATTTATCCATCCATTTAGTGACAAAAAGTTTCCATACGTAGCAATGCCACCTTCTAGTTGGCAAATGTTCTTGTGTTACTTTCTGTTCCTTTGCTGCCAGGGTGGTCCATAGTTGTTACACTGCTCGGTTCTGAGATACCAAACAAAGGTGTTACCTTTTACTGATTCAGCAATTCTTGTTTTAAATTTCAGGATAACTTCAGCAATCACCGAATTGGTACTGCTTTTACTATAGTGAAAAATTCAGATTTACATCCTTGATTTATACAGGGAAATAGGGATTGATATTGTTCAACATCCTTTTCTATAATAATTCTAAATAGCAAATATTTTCCTCAAGTAACCTCTGAGATTTTCATATTTGGCATTACATTTTCCCACTAATTTTTTTCCATATGAATCCGTACAATTTTAAATTGTTGGGTTTGCAAAATAGCCACCACAGATGAGCCATAAACAACAAACATTATATATGCCAAAACTAAGAAAGTTGGACTGGTAAAATAAATATAATCAGACATTATATCACGCACCATAACCGAGCCTGTGCACGATTTTCCAAGGCCTCGTATGCCTTGCCTCTTAGAAAGCATATTGCTGATATAATCTGTCAGATACATGTAACCGTCATTCTTCATTCGAGCATTATCCACTAAACTTCTTAATCCGTATTAAGGTGGCCAGCAGTAAATGCCAAATTTATCACGTGCTGGACCGAAACAAACTTACATTGATTTCACGATCTTCGCCATCTTTATCCAGGTACATGCTATTGTAATCCTTTGTGTCAGTAATGTTACCATGTTCATCCACTTTAGCATCACCAAGCATTAACAGGCATTGATCCCACTCCTTCAGTTCTTCCTGGTCATACAATACTATTTCCAATTATTTCATGTACCAACCAATCAATCCCTAATACTATTAGATAGAACGCTTGTACAGAGAAATGCAGGAAATAGATAGACCTATCCAATTACGAAATCCCTAAGAAAATGTGTTTGTAAACGGAGTACGTTAAAATCGTAACTGACCACGTGTTAATAACAAAATACAAGTAACAGTTTATAAAACATGTAATGGATAATGATAATCCTCAATCTCCAAGTAAAATTTAAAATTTCTCAATTTAATAAAATAATTCCACCATTTTTTTTTTTTTTTTTGCAAATCAATCCCAGCATAATTAGTCAGTCACACTTCAACAATTCACCGACGCTTCAACCTCCCCATGAGAATTCAAAGGGCAATGGAAAAGTACTAACAAATTTCAAAATTCTAAAAGAAAATCACACAATCACACACTTTAAAACAGTAGCTCACTACAATGCAGTTGGATATCATACAAATATTGAGCTCGATGCTGGGAAACCAGATAAAAATAAAAAAGAAGAAGAAGAAAACAATTACGAGGCATTTGGCGGCGAGGTAGCGGAAGCGAAGGTCACGAAGGACAATCTGGGAGGCATTGAGGAGGTGGAAGGCGCGGCGGTAGTGCCGGCCGAGGTACAGCGCCTGTGCCTGCATATATATGTCGGCAGGGTCCGACGTCACCGCTGCCACCTTGTCGGCGAAGAAGATCGCCGATGAGTACAAATGCTTGCTCACGCAGTCCCGGACCACTCCCCGGAGCTTCTCTATTTGCTCCTCCCTCATTTTCTCTGCTAACTGTATGAACCGGTTCGATTTCTTAGAATGAAACGAGGGTTTTGGAATGGGGATTTAGGAGGTTTTAAGGATCGTTCAGATTTGAGGATTTCTCAGGGAAAAGAGCGGGAGGGATTTCTGGTTTTGCCTTCGTTTATGTGAAGGTCCTGAAGGATGACATTAGACCGAACATGGGCTTTTGTTTGAATTTTGAGAGGAAAATTGGGCTTTAGATTTTGGACTGTATGATTACTTAGGCCCATATATAATCACTTAACTGCGCAGGCAAGGCCATAGCCTAATTGCAGTAACCAAATTCTTGAACGTTGTGATTTGATTGAAGAATTAAAACTAAATATTTCAAATCAATAACAATAAATCCATTTGCGTTTTGATTGAAGTATTAAACTAGAGCTGCCAAAAGCTTGGGTCGGCAATACATAAAATCGGGTTTGATTGGGCCACATAAAAATCTCCAGGATCGCCGATTTCCTCATTCCAACCCGTCCCAATACACATTTTTACACATAATAAAATATGGTGGATCGCTCGGGCCATGCCAAAGCATGCCCGATCCATTTCGATCCTATAAAAACATAGTCGAGCCCAATCTAATTTCGGGCTAAACGAGCCACCCAAAAATTATCACTTCTAATTGAAACTAAGTATTTCAAATCCATTGAAATCATTTGAGTAACCTCACAAGCAAGGGAATTTCAAAATCTTGAGCTTGTATTTTGCTTTTTTTTTTTTAGTCGTTTTGGTGGAATTTCCAATTCATCCTAAAAGTAGCCTTTCAAACCATTTTCTCAAATTCTCCTCTCATAATTAAAATTTTTCATTCAAATGCAACCTTAAAACTTATTTGGGTAATATCATGATCCGATGAATTTCAAATCCATAAGGACATTTTAAAACATGTTATTTGTCTTGCATCTATAAAGGCATGCAAAACTGGACTGAATCGCATACAAAATTGGTCATCTCCAATTTGTAATTTGATGATTTTTTTCTTGATTTGAAAATTTCGCAGTTAATGCCACCTGCATTTTTTTTTTTTTTTCTGTTTTTCTTTTTTTTTCAATTAAAATAACAGTTTTATGAGAAAAAGTATCGGTTATTTTAGATAAAATATCATATTTTTAATATAGCCGCTTATTATGATTACATTACATTGAAGGTAAAATAAATATATCGAGTTAAAGTAACACCTTTATGAGTAAAAATATATATTTTTTGAGACAAAATATCATGTTATAAGAGGAAAAATATTTGTTTTTAAATAAAGTATTATATTTTTTAATAATAAATACAAAGAAAGATGAATAATAAATATAATAGAGTTAAAGTAATACTTTTATAAGTAAAAGTATTTATTTTTTGAGATAAAGTAACATATTTTTAATATAGTCACAAATTATGAATGTATTACAATATATATATATATATATATGATTAAAGTAACACTTTTATACGTTAAAGTATCTATTTTTTGAGATAAAGTATCATGTTTTTTAATAGAGTCACAAATTAGAAATGAAGGAAAGAAGGAAAAATAAAAAATAAATATGATATAGTTAAAGTAACACTTTTATAAGTAAAAGTATCCATTTGTTGAGATAAAGTATCCGTTTTCTTAATACATTTACAAACTAAGAACAAAAAGAGAGGAAAAATAAAAAATAAATATGATGTAGTTAAAGTAACTCTTTTATAAGTATCCATTTATTGAGATAATGTATCATGTTTTTAATAGACTTGGTTCGATTCATAGCCTCTACATTTAGAGGCGTTTTTATTTATTTTTAATTTACTGTGTGTATTTTTGAATGAGTTTATATAAATGGTTATACTAAAATTGCACAACAATCACTAGTGGTGTAGTGGTAGAATGTCACATTATCTCTCCATAGGTGTGGGTTTGATTCCCCACTAAAGCAAATTTTTTTTTTTTTAAATAACGGGGATGGGTCAGGGCGGGTGGCGCGGTGGGTTGTAGGATCATCCGTAAGACATCCTACAAGAGACCTACTCATAATAAAATATATAAATTATTCAAAAATTAGACTTTTAAGAAACTATGCTATAAAAAATCGATTATAAAAAGTTTTCCTTTGTGAAGTGGTTTTTCTCTCTCTCTAGAATGCAAAGTCTCTCCAAGAGTGGTCCAGTCTTTCTCCCCCCTAAGTCATCAGTGGTTCTGGTCTTTGTTCCTTCCAGGATGGAAAACGACATTTCGGGAGGGATGAAGAAATTTTCTTTGGCGTTGGAGGAGGTGAATGGAGTTGCCTTAGAATTCATCGATGTGGTTAGCGACCAATGAATGTATTAACAATCGATGGGGAAAGTTCACGGTCTTTAGAGAGGCAAATTTTTCTCGCTTAAAAATACCATGGCTATCATCCGGCCGATAAAGGAGCCATTCCAGCTACGGAGATTGGTTTGAATATCTTTCAGTTTGTGTTCAATCTCAAGGAGTATAGAGACAGTGTCTTTGCAGAGTAGAACGTGGTCTTTCGATAATCAATTCCTTATTTTTAAAGAGTGGGAGGAAGGAAAAGATTTGACTAAAATTTGAGTTCCCCCTGCGGTGTGGGTTCGGTGTGGGATCTCGCCCCTCAATTGGATTTCATCGAGACACTCGAGAATTGGATGCATTTTTCCCGCCATGTCGATATCTTCATTCCTAAATCGGGAGTGCCCGAGGTAGACATGTTAAAATTCTAGTATCGTTAACCTTGAGAACAGAGGCACGATGATTAAGCTAGGAAGTATATCTCAATGGGTAAACTTCAAGTATGAAAAAATGATGAGCTTTTGCTATTATTGTGGGTTGGTGCGTCATTCCGATAGGGTGTGTGAAAAAGAGAGAGGATTTAAGTAAGAATACGTCAAGGAATGGGAGTATGGTGAATGGCTCAAGTCGAGGAATTCTCTGTGATTCAAAAAGTGGCTAAGGCCACAATTCTAAGTCAAGCCAGGGTCCATCTCTTGAAAGGGTGCGGGAGTGATTTTGGGAAAATTCCGATCATTGAGGAGGAGTGAAAGACTCGCCTGGTGTGCCGCTCAAAATTGGAAACATGGACGGATCCATAAAAGAATCACATGGGCAAAAAATTAAGCCTCAAGTTAGTGAAGTTCTGACTGCATTCCTCTAAAATCGCTTGTGTTCTTTGGGGTCGTTCTGAGAGGAGAAAGGTGAAAATATCTCCTCCAAAAATTGTGATTTTGCGGCTCATATGGATATCGAATTTTGGAGAGGTGAGCAAATCTCATCTAAGGTTTGTAGTCCCTCTGAATTGATAACTCTCAAGGTTGCAGTTCCAATACTAGAGAACCTTTAAAAGAAATCCAAAACGTGGAAACACCCTCTAGCAAAGATCTTAGCAGTATACCTATTATGGCTAAAGGGATAGGTGCCAAAAATTCAGTTTCTAAAGGTCGTATAAAAATGGAGGCCAATGACTTAAATCAGGTTATGACGGAAATCGGAGCCAAGAGAACTAGAAATATGTGGGATGAAAATTCGATCCGGGTTGAATACAATCGATGTACTAAGAGAAATAAGGCGGAGATAGTACTCGGTCGATCCCGAAGGTGGGGAGGCCAACCTAAAATGGCCCCTATCCCCAAAATGATGATTTCATGGAATTGTAGAAGCACGGGAGGGCCTCTACAATTCCTCAAATCAAGGAGATCTGTCGATCCCACCACTCGAGGTTCATTTTTTTATGTGAAGTTAAGAGAAAAAAAGTTTATTAATACGGTGGTCCGAAATTTTAATTTTAGTAATAGATGGGATAATGTGAATTCAGTGGGAAAAAATGGAGGATTATTGCTCTTCTGGGATTCTGAAGTTAAGATTATCTGAATTATCAAACAACCGCTTTTGCATGGAAGTTGAGTACGAATTTCAAGGAGACATTTTGTGGGTAATATTTGTGTACACGAGTGTTGATTGGAACATCGGAGAGCCTGAGGATATATATCCGTGGCTAATTGGGGTGACCATTGGATTATTAGTGGCGACTAGAATGATATTTATGCCCAAGTGAGAAAAGATGCGGTATTGTGAGAACCACCGGAAGTCACAAAGGTTTAAAAATTTCACTCGGGATATGAATATGAAAAATATTAAGAATGAAGGTCATCCGTTTACTTGGTCCAATAACGAGGCGGGAAGGCTTACGTCGAGGAATGCTTGGACAAATTTTTTGCCTCACCGTCGTGGATCTTGAGTTATCCAAATGCATTTGTTCAACACGTTACGCGTCATTCATCGCACCACATGTTACTGATTCATAACCAAAGCCATAAGACTAATAAGAGTAAGCAAAGATTTTGCTTTGACAAGAGATGGGTTAATATGAGTGGCTTTCAACAAACAATTGAGACAGCTTGGAATTGTGAGCAGCGGGGTACTCCTATGTTTATGATTCAAGCTAAGATCAGAAAATGTAGGGTGGATGTATTAAAGTGGGTTAAAGGATCAAAGACTAACTCTGCTAAACAAATTTCACTAATTAATCAACAGATGGATCTCCTTAGAGTGGATGGGGGTAACAGAGATTGGGATAAATGGAACTTACTGAAAAGTAATCTCCAAGAGGCCTATACAAATGAAGAGACCTATTGGAGAAATAAATCTAGAGTGCAATGGTTGCAAGATGGGGATCGTAACTCCAAGTTTTTTCATGCTAGTGTGGTTCAAAGACAAAGGAGAAATTCTATACAAATGCTTACTGATAGGAATGACAACATTTGTGATTCAAAAGAAGAGATTGAGAAGGAGGTGGTGGAATTTTACAAGGATCTTTTTCAATCATCAAATCCGAATTCGAATTCTCGGGTCTTGGAAGGAATACCAAAAACTATTGATGACTCGCTGAGGAGAATGCTGATTGGACCAGTGGGAGATGCAGAAATAAAAGAAGCCCTTTTTGATCTTCATCCCAATAAAGCGTCGGGTCCCGATGTCTCTCGATTGCTTTTTTGCTGCTTCAAGGTGTTCTTTGGATTGTGTATTGGAAGCTTTGATACTAGGGGCCTGGCCCAGTGGTCAATCTTTGCTGAAGATAATTTGTTGTTGCTGCTGATTGTATGTTGTGATTTTGGAGCCTCCTTGAAGCCCTTGTGATGTAATAGATATTCATTTAATTGGTTCCCTTTGTGTGTCAATGTGTAATATCTCTAACATCATTTATTTTAATTTTGGTTTAAACATTACCAAACTTGCAGCCATATGGCTTTTTTGATTTTGTTTGTGTTGTCTCATTCTACACCTGTTGGTGTTATTCCCCTCTCAACTGTTAAGTGTTAGTTGGAGAGGGGCTTTGTAGCCAGTGGGCTCGTCTGTAATTTGTACTCAGATTTCGTATAATATAAAATCTCTATAGTTTCGGGAAAAAAATAAAAAAATAAAAAATCAGATTATCAATTAAACTAACCCATTAATTATTTTGTGAACAATAAATTCATTAACTTTAGTCTTTATAACTCATTGGAAAATTAAACTTTGATGATAATTATCTAATCACATAATATTTTTACTATATCAAAATGATTTTAATAAATAGTTATCTAATTGAATAATATTTTTCCTAATCAATAGTTACTATTTATAATTATTTTTTAATAAATATTTTCTTATTAAAATTTTAAATAAATCAATAAGAAATCGCTCTCTAATTTGGGCTAGGGAATTTTGCGAAATGCCACCTTTTAACAAATTTTTTGGGAAAATGCCACTCAACCTAAATCCTTGTAATTATACCCCCCTCACCCCTGTAAAATGTCCAAGATACCCCTCAATAAAGAAATTGACCCCAATCAATCCATTTCCCTCTCATTCTCACCTTTTGAGGAGGAAAAAAAAAAATCACTTTCTGATTACACCCCCGCCTCTGTCTCTCTTTTTCCCGTCTCTGCCGCCCCAAAATTTTTTTTTTTTTCCTACCATTGCGTATATTCCGCGATTGGTCTTGCAACTCCCAGGCGTCGTCTCTTCTTCTCGGCCATTTCCTCTGCTTTTGCCCGAGTTTGGTGGTCACACTCCTCTTGGGAAGGACTTTGTAGTCCCCTTTCGACCGGTCGTCCGACATTCACTGGTGGTCTCATTTTTCTCACTGACGCGTCCATTTTGAAGTGCATTTCCTGGTAAGTTCGATTTTTACTCTCCTGTTCTTGAAATCTAGGGTTTTCTAGGGTTTTTGTTTACATTTTTTCCGGACCATGTGTTCTAGTACACCAAATGATGAAAAATTCAAGCCTACTAATACATTTTTTTGATTTTCATGGTTTTTGGTTTGCTGATTTTGGGTGAAAGATCTCCGCATTTTTCTCAAAAAAAAATTGAGAAGCATAATAGTGTTGTATGCATTTTTCTCTGAAGCAGTTTAAGTCGGTTTCATGGGTTTATGGGTCTGTTTGAAAGCATAATAGTGTTGTATGCGTTTATTTCGATTGAATTTGGAAGTTTATTTCTGATTTTTATCGGTTTGTTGGGTTTGAAGTTGGAAGTTGTATGCGTTTTTCGACCCTTCCTTAAATTTCTGTCTTTTGTCGATTTTTTACCCTAATGTTATACGACCACCATTTCGACCACCCATACGACTAGTCAAATCGACTTACTTATTTTTATCGATCGCTTCCTCGACCAACTTTCGACCAAGATTTCGACCAAAGTTCTTTTTTTTTGTTTAACAAGGATAAAATGGCTCTCCCAAATGAGAAAGACCAGTTTAAAGGCAAGTTGTCATGTAGGTCGTGGTTCAATTCTATGGATCTCATTAAAGCGCGGTTGAAGGAGGATAATGTTGAAAAATTCAAGAATTCGTGCTTTGGTTATTTTTTGAAACCGATAATTCAATTCAATTCCAGGGCCAGCTTGTCTTTGCAATTGCTCTTTTTCAAAGACAATAGTATTTCCACAGACCACATTGTCTTTCACATAAACAACAAGCGATCCGTCTTTGGGCCTCAAGAAGAATTTGCGATAACGATAAGCGGCCTTGAGTTTGGCCCTATACCACCAATTAAATCAAAGCCGGAGAGATCAAATTTTTTTTGGTAAAAGTGGCGGTGTTTTTATGTCGGACATAGTAAGTGCATTGAAAGAGCATGCGAGGAAGGAGAATGGCAAGGGAATCATGACACTAAAAAACGGCCCTTCAGATGTCTTGTATAGAGTTTTGTTGGTCTCGCTCCCGCTAAAAAGCTAGATGAGAAATACATATATTTAGTGGACAATTTGAAGGCCTTCAACGCATATCCGTGGGGCCGCATTTCCTATGAATTCATAGTGTCGATATACGATCTTGCATGTCCGACCGGTACAAAATTTTTGGATAAGGAAGGAGAAGAAGAAGAAGGGCCGAAAAGAAGAAAGACCACAACGTGGGAAGTTCGATGTCTTCTCGATTTCACACATGCTTTACAAGTTTGGGCATACGGTGATGCCCGAACTTGGTAAATTATGTGCGAAACGTGTGTCGGGTTCTACGGATGCAACTCCCCGGATTCTCCGTTGGATAGCTGAGGATGCCCCCACCGCTGAGTTTTTGAAAAAAAATATTTTTTTCAACTTGAAGCCTGGTGATCTTGTTGCCGATCGTGTAAGTTTTTTCAAATTGATTTTTTATTTATTATGAAAAGAGTTTGAATATTGTACTTATTGAAATAATTCATTATTGAATTGTACACAGTGAAAGTGGCCAAAAGATCGAAACCTTCTCGTCTTTGAAAAGAGTTTTGCTACTTTCAAAGTGTAGCAAAGTGGCAACATGAATAAAGGGCGCGTACGTTCTGCGGTGATGAAGATCTTGATGAAAATGTGGATGTTGATGCGTCCACAACACGAAGGATGAGAACAAGGGAAGAGAGAACCAAAAATAGGCACGATGTTGATGCGGGAAAACCATCAGTGCATGTAAGTGATTCAGACATGTTTTCAAATATTTTTGTTTTGTGGTTATTGATTTGAATCTGTATGAAAAGAGTTTGAATATTGTACTTATTGAAATAATTCTTCATGTGTGTTTCAGGGCCTTTTTTATTTGAATAAAATTGAACAAATAAGCCAAAAGATTGACAAGATTGAGGAGAAAATGTCGACATCAAGTCAATCTCACGTGATGATGGAGAAAGTGGGTCACATGTAAGGAGGTTGAGAGTGATGACGAAGAGAAAAGTGTTGGAGAACCAAGGAAAGTGTTGGAGGAGAAGAGGAGAGTGAAAGTGATGACAATGATTATAAGGAAGAGGAAGCAAGTGATGATAATGAACGAGAAGAAAGTGATGATAAGGAAGAGGAAGAGATGAAGCGAAGAGGAAGAAACTCATGAGAAAGATAAAAGAGGCGGGGAAAGTGATGGGGCGGGGCGGGAAAGTGATGGGGTAGAGGAAATTGATGATGGGGGAGAAGAATAGGAAGGAGAACAGTGTGACATGGGGGAGGGTGACAAGGGAGGAGATGACCAAGCAAGCGGAGGTCTCACAAAGACCTAACCCCGCAATGACCCGACCAAATAATTGCACAAGTGATGGTCGATTTGGGATCCGACTTTAAAAAACGACCTTGTTGTCGACCAAATCGACGAATACTTGAAGGTCGAATCCGTGTCGACCCCAAAACGACCAAACTTCCGAACACGTGAAGGTCGAAATGGGATTCGACCCCACAAACGACCAAACCTCCGAATGTGTCGACCCTTCAATGGGAGCAAAGGAGGCCCACCATAGTACGAACCTTGCCATCGTCCCTATGGTGGTCGAAGAAGATGCCTCCGCTTTGCATACCCCTTCAATTACAAGTTGAAGAATTTACGTTGCCTTTATCAAGACACCCCCAACCGGATGATGTGTACAACCTTCAACCTCGACCCATATGCGATATTAAAAAATTTTGTTTGGTGATTCAGATTTTGTGGATCCCCTCCCCGTCGAAGAAGAGACCCAAACGTGTAAACGAAAGGGGCCTAAAGAGAAGTCACCGTATACCAACCCCCAGTCACCACATTTCCCGAAAAAGAAAAAGAGAAAGACTCGAAAAAAATGTGGGGGAGGAACATCAATCGGAACTGTTGTTGGTCGATATGACCCTTCCGCAAGCTATCCCGTTGAGAAACCGCACTCTTCATTGTATTCATTTCATTAAGTAGAATTGGGATCAAGGGGTCTTGGAGGAGAAAGCTTGGGGCAATATTGGAGAAGAAGGCTTGGAGCAACATCATCAATCAAGAAAGAAGTCAATTGAGATTTTGAGAAAGATAAGTACACCATGTCAACAATACTTAAATCTTCTTGTGTAATTTATTCTTTGGTCAAAATCATGTGTAGCTAAACTCCTAGTGTTTGAATGTAATGAACTCTAGAATGGATTTGTGATTAAGGTGTGTATGTTTTTAATAAAATCTTCATATTTTGTGTGATTCACTTATATTATGCTTCGTTCATTCGAATTGATATATGCGCAATATTGATTTGAAGTTTATTTTTCATCCGGAAATCGAGAGATTCATGGTGAAATAGAACCTATATAAGTGAGAAGAGTTGCATGCAATCCTAGATATAGGGGCGACATAAATCTTCCGGATTAGGGTCAAACCTAATATGAGAATTCACAAATCGTTATAATGTTGTCTTGGGGTTTTAACTAGAAAGAGATTTCATTAATCAACTTGAGATTAGAAGTTTTTCACCTTGAGAAAGGGTTTAACTTAAATTGGGAATTTCTACGGTCCACAAGACATGAGATTTTATTAAAAGAGGTTGGTTTTTGCTTAAGGGATTATGGTTGTATTTTTAACTTGTCAAATCACAAAAACATTCTAGAGGATTTACATTCAAACACATTTCTATCTCTTGATTTCTTATTTTACAAATCTTCCTTCATTTTTACAATTTATAATTTGTTTTCATTTTTCATCAAACAAAAACTCGAAAATTGCTAGATTAGATAACAAAAAAGACGGTAATTACTAAGACTTACAATCCTCGTGGGAATGACACTCGGTACTCAAAAATCTATACTATAAAATGATAGGTGCACTTGCCTAAGGTTTTAAAGGTAGCTTTTGAGCCATCAAGTTTTTGGCGCCATTGCCGGGGATTGTAATATTAAGAACACCTTATTTTTGTTAATTTAATCATTTTTTTATTTTATTTCATCATTTGTCTTTTTTTTATCTATCTTTGTAAGTCTTGGATTACACTTATCCCCTTTATTTACCGCATGCATGCCTACTCGTCGCCGAATTTGGAAGCGCGACACCGCCGGTAGCGAGGAAAGTATTAATACGCACCACGAGGAGGATATTAAGGAAGGCGAGATCCCGATATGGCGGATGAACAACAAAGAACCATGTACGACTATGCGGCCGTCTATGGACGACACATCGCTCTAGTATCGTAAGGCCCGCTCATTTGCGCCAATAGTTTCAAATCAAACCAAATGTCATTCAAATGGTGCAACAATTTGTTCGATTCGACGACCTACCGGACGAAGATCCAAATAATTATATCGTGAATTTCCTCGAAATTTGCGATACCTTCAAAATAAATGGAGTCTCCGACGATGCCATCCGTTTACGCCTGTTCCCATTTACTCTCCGGGGACGGGCTAAAGAATGGCTAAACACTTTACCGAAGGGAACAATTACAACATGGAGCATTATGGCGTAAACGTTCCTTCAAGTATTTTCCACCCGCCAAAATCGCACGATTGAGGAATGAGATCTCTTCATTCACTCAAGAGGACGATGAGACCTTGTACGACACTTGGGAGAGATTCAAGGAATTGCTGCGGAAATGCCCATATCATGGCCTTCCCATTTGGATGCAAGTCCAAACATTTTACAATGGGTCGCTCTCATCGACGAGGCAAATGATTGATGCGGCGGCGGGGGACGTTGAACAATAAAACACCCGGCCGCCCAAGATCTCATAGAAGGAATGGCCATGAATTGCTATCAATGGCAATCATGCGAGGTAAACCTAACCGAGAACAATAGGTGTTTATAATGCGGATCACGGTGGTTACACTAGCCGCACGGTCGAAGCTTTGACCCAAAAGATCGACGATCTAGCAGCTCCTAAACCACCACCACCGCACGTTTTATCTTGTGAAACTTGCGGCGGATTGCATAATCTTCAAGATCGCCCACACACAATACCTCACGCCGAACATGCTAATTACCGTGGGAATCAAGGCGAAAATTACCCAAGTAATCCTTACAAAGAACACATATAATCCTGGGTGGCGACAACATCCTAATTTCGGTTGGGAAAATCAAGGCCAACCACGACCAAATCCCAATCCCGATCTACACACGTCTCCGGATTTCACCAAATCAAGGTAAGCCTAACTTGGAAGATCTTATAACAAAGTTTGTGCAATCAACAGATACCGATTCCAGCGGTGGAAACATCCTTGAGAAATCAAGAGGCATCTATCCATAACTGAAAACCAAATAGGCGGTTGCGAAGATGATTTCGAAAGGCCACAAGGTAGTTTGCGGGTATCGAGCCAAACCTGGGAACACGTAAAGGCAATCACCATCGATTTTCCACATGAGCATGACTATGCCAATGCCGCCATGCGAAATACGTGGAGGATGACATGCCCAAAGAAAAGCTCATGAAAAGGAGGTTGCGGAACACAAGCCCAAGATCCTTTAAAGTCTAACCGAAGAAGATAGAAGGGGGACAAATTTGGTAAGTACCTTGATTCTTTCAAATAATTACATGCCAATATTCCATTTGTTGACCCTCCTTCAAAGCATGTTAGGGATCTTAATGACATCATTCCTAGTGAAAATAAGCTTAAAAATTATCAAATGTGCAATTGAATGATAAATGTCCTTCCAATGAACTACCACAAAAATTTAATGATCCGGGAATCTTTATTATCCCTTGCACAATTGATGGTTTACCATGTGATAGGGCACTAGCCGACTTGGGAGCTAGTATCAATGTGATGTCTTATGAAACATTTAAGAATGTGGGATTAGGTGAACTTAAACCTATTAGGATGGACATTCAATTAGCCGATAAATCGATTAAACATCCTAGAGGTATTATTCATGATGTGTTAGTCAAGATTGATAAATTCGTGTTTCGATCGATTTCGTTATTCTTGACATGCATGATAATATAGAAGTTCCCTTAATTCTAGGGCGTCCATTTTTGCTCTTTGCAAAATCTCTCATTGATGTGCATGATGGAAAACTTATTTTGAGAGTAGGGAGTGAACAAGTTATCTTTAAAATTCCCTTGAAAAATCATATAGATGATACTTGTTTTCCTATAAACTTGATTGGGAAAAATGATCTTTTGCTTGATACGCCATCTAATAAACCCTTGAAAACATGTGATGTTCGGTGTGTAGAAGTGCTCACGAGAAAAGTTCATATTTAAAGATATCGTGCGAAAAAATGGGACCGTCAAGGTAAATTGTTCGAGATTTGACTTAGGTGGCGATGTTAAGGATTTTCATAAGTTCAAGGCTCCGCCCGATTGAATCTTCACATTTAGGTGACATAGTCCAGCTATACGACGCTAAAGAAGCGCTAACCGGAGGCAACCCGATGTTTGTGTGCAATTGTTTCCATTTATTTTTATTTTTTATTTTATTTTCTTTCAAAATAATCATAAGTCCTGTAGTCATTTTCAAATCATAAAAAAACTCTTGAGCTTCTTCTTGGTTGTCCTAATTGGGAATATTTGAGATTTCACGGTATTCGAGTTGTGTGTTGCTTAACTTTGATTAGGTATGAAGATGTCGTTGAAGGTCCCGTGCCAAAACAACCCAATGGTCGCTAACACCGATTTCACTATTGTAGTAAGGTCGTATTTTTCTTTTTCCACCTCTTTTATATCATTCTAATTTCTTTGTTTTTTTAGTGTTTTGTGTGTGTTTGTCCATTTCTTTCTTTCACATTGAGGACAATGTGAATCTTAAAGTTGGAGGTGGGTACAATAACATTTTCGAATGCTTGTGTGTTTGTTTTCAAGAGATGTGATTTTTTTTTAACAAATTGAGTATTTGCTAGTCAATAACTTGGCCCAATCACTAGGAGTTTAGCTACTCATGATCTTGACAAAAGAGTAAATTACACAAGAAAATGTAAATATTATAGACATAGTGTACTTATCTTTCTCAAAATCTCAATTGACTTCTTTCTTGAATGATGATGTTGCTCCAAGCCTTCTTCCCCAATGTTGCCTCAAGCTTACTCCTCCAAGATCCCTTGATCCCAATTATGAATATGATGAATTATCTAATCAAATACATGAATGAATTATGAATGATGATTCTTCCAACTTCAACTCTTGATTTTATAGACACCATTTTTGTATAATAATACATTGATGGTGCCATCTTTTTCAAAATAATTGCCTCCACTTTCATTGTTGGTTGGTGAATTCTTGTACTCAATTGATGATTGAGGGAATATGGAGACATGGTGGAGCAAAATTGGGTGTTAAAGGTGTACAAAAGTAGTCAAAAAAAGCTTGGTTGGTGAGTTTTTCATAGAAAAATTACAAAAGGAAGTCCCCCGACATGGCCATGTCGCGAACACACGAGGATTGTAGTATAGATTATTGAGTACCGAGTGTCATTCCCACGAGGATTGTAAGTACTAATAATTACCGTCTTTTTGTTATCTAATCTAGCAATTTTCAGAGTTTTGTTTGTTAAAAGGAAAATAAAAAATAGAGAATTTAAAATAATTGCAACTTACAATAAATCAAATAAAAGTAGATTGTAGAATGAGAAATCAAGAGATAGCACTATCGTTTTATAGTATAGATTTTTGAGTACCGAGTGTCATTCCCACGAGGATTGTAAGTACTAGTAATTACCGTCTTTTTGTTATCTAATCTAGCAATTTTCAGAGTTTTGATGATTTAAAAAATTGAAAAATAAAGAATTTAAAAATAATTGCAACTTACAATAGATCAAATAAAAGTAGATTGTAGAATAAGAAATCAAGAGCTAAAAATGTGTTTGAATGTAAATTCCTCTAGAATGTTTTTGTGATTCAACAAGATAAAAATACAACCATGAGCCCTTAAGCAAAAGCCAACCTCTTTTAATAAAATCTCATGTTTTATGGACCATAGAAATTCCCGATTTAAGTTAAACCCTTTCTCAAGGTGAAAAACTCCTAATCTCAAGTTGATTAACTGAAATCTCTTTCTAGTTAAAACCCCAAGATCGCATTATAACGATTTGTGAATTCCCATATTAGGTTTGACCCTAATCCGTAAGATTTATGTCGTCATATATCTAGGATTGCATGCAACTCTTTTCACTTATATAGGTTCTATTTCACCATGAATCTCTCGATTTCCCGGATGAAAAACAAACTTCAAATCAATATTGCGCATATATCAATTCGAATGAATAAAGTATAATATAAGTGAATCACACAAAGCATGAAGATTTTATTAAAAACATACACACCTTAATCACAAATCCATTATAGAGTTCATTACATTCAAACACTAGGAGTTTAGCTACTCATGATCTTGACAAAAGAGTAAAGTACACAAGAAGATGTAAATATTATAGACATGGTGAACTTATCTTTCTCAAAATCTCAATTGACTTCTTTTCTTGAATGATGATGTTGCTCCAAGACCCTTGATCCCAATTATGAATATGATGAATTATCTAATCAAATACATGAATGAATTATGAATGATGATTCTTCCAACTTCAACTCTTGGCTTTTATAGACACCATTTTTGTATAATAATACATTGATGGTGCCATCTTTTGCTAAATAATTGCCTCCACTTTCATTGTTGGTTGGTGAATTCTTGTACTCAATTGATGATTGAGGGAATATGGAGACATGGTGGAGCAAAATTGGGTGTTAAAGGTGTACAAAAGTGGTCAAAAACTTGGTTGGTGAGTTTTTCATAGAAAAATTGCAAAATGAAGTCCCCGACATGGCCATGTCGCAGAACACACCCGCCATGCTTTGACGACATGGCCATGTCGCCCAACACGCCAGGCCGTGTTGGGGCTGTTTTGTGCGATTTTTTGAGTTTTTGCTCTCCGTGCGAACACGGTCGTGTTTCCCAACACCCCGCCCGTGTTGGACCAAAAAGGCCCCGAAATGACGCGTTTGGCTTGGAATTTCGAGCGTTTTTGCATCCTTAAACTCCCGGCATGTTTTGACATGAATTCATGGTCCGAAATTCACCAAAATTAGCCCCGAATGGTCAATCTACATCAATAAAAGCACCTCGTGAGCAATATGAACTATGTACAATCAAAAATTTACAAAACTAACAATAAAATAACTCGAATTCTACTCAAATATACACATAAAACATGCATAAAAAGACCCTTATCAAATCACCTCCAACTTTGAACTTTGCTTGTCCTCAAGCAAAACATTAAATTAAAAAGAGGGATTCAATAAATCACAACAAACAAAGAAGATTTTTTTCAACACATTGAACACAAGCAACAAAATAACTATTCATTAAAAACATAGTTTTGCAAAGCGATCTATTGTCAAGAAAGACCGTAATATCAACAGTCATTATTCAGTCTTGAAATCATCACTCCACAAATACTGATAATTATGAACAACTTCAATTCAATAACGCCATGAAAATACAAGAATTCAATAGATCATTATAGTTAGCCTACTAGTCATATAACCAAGCTTCTTGAACTTTATTGGAATGAGAAGTCAAGGAGTATTCATTCTCCTCTTTTTCTTTTTTTGGGACCTTTCGCGACATGCTTCCACTAGGTTTATATTTTGAATTTATGTTCAAACACTCCTAGGTGGTTTCCCATACTCATATTCGTGTCGCCGTTTTACGTAAAAGACAAACATGGGGCTCATGAATGCTCCTAGTTACTAAGCAACAACAAATAGAGGAGTATAACCTCGATTGGTCCGTTTTTTCTTCATTTTCTTTTTTTCATTTTTCTCTTTCTATTTTTCTTTTATTCACAAGCTTGGTTTAACAACTAGTTAACCACTACTAAATCATGAGTTCTCGGACGTTCATATCGCTAGGTATCGTCGTATATGCCTTAACACATCAAGTATTTATGGTGTTGGAAATCTCGTCAAAATTTAGCCCGCATCCACGTCAATCTATCCTAGACAATCAATTGCTTCACATTGAAAACACAAATTAACAAGTTAATATAGGTATAATTGGGCCAAGTTATTGACTAGCAAATACTCAATTTGTTAAAAAAAATCACATCTCTTGAAAACAAACACACAAGCATTCCGAAAATGTTATTGTACCCACCTCCAACTTTAAGATTCACATTGTCCTCAATGTGAAAGAAAGAAATGGACAAACACACACAAAACACTCAAAAAAAAAAGAAATTAGAATGATATAAAAGAGGTGGAAAAAGAAAAATACGACCTTACTACAATAGTGGAATCGGTGTTGAGTGACCATTGGGTTGTTTTGGTGCACGGGACCTTCAACGGCATCTTCATACCTAATCAAAGTTAAGCAACACACAACTCGAATACCGTGAAATCTCAAATATTCCCAATTAGGACAAGCAAGAAGAAGCTCAAGAGTTTTTTTTTATGATTTGAAAATGACTCTAAGGACTTGTGATTATTTTGAAAGAAAATAAAATAAAATAAAAATAAATGAAAACAATTGCACACAAACATCGGGTTGCCTCCCTAGGTAGCGCTTTAAAAGTCGTATAGCTGGACTAATTCACCTAAATGTGAAGATTAGTCGGGGCGGAGCCTCGAACTTATGAAAATACATTTGGTGTTTAGTAGAACTACCTCCAACTTGAAGTTTCAAAATGTGCTTTTCAACCTTTCCTGGTCCCCTTTTTGTGCATAATCTTCCAACATGGACTTTGAACAACACTTTTCTCCAAGAGATTTTTAGATTTCTCATCATGAAAAGGAATTGAATCAACAAAAGAACAAGTAATATCCTTTTCAATATCAACATGAATTTTAAAAATTACTTGTTCATCCCCCTCTTAAAGTTAATTTTCCTCGTGCACATCAATGAATGATTTTGCCGTAGCCAAGAAAGGACGCCCAAGAATTAGAGGAACCTCAATATCATCATGCATGTCAAGAATAACAAAATCAATCGGGAATATTAATTCATCAATCTTGACTAACACATCATTAATAATACCTCTGGATGTTTAATCGATTTATCGGCTAAGTGTATGTCCATCCTAGTAGGTTTGATTCATTTAATCCCATATGCTTGAATGTTTTAGAGATAATTACGCTTAACACCCCAACTTTGAAACGATATACTTTGCCACCTCAACTTTACGAAATTTTGCACTTTGCCTAAATTTCCGATTTACCCCTAGTTTCATTGGTTTTCGCTTTACCCTCTAAACTTTGAAGTTGTTGCACTTTACCACCTAGTCTATAAATTTCATTGCAATTTTCAATTTTACTCCTCATGGTCTTGCGATCCTTGAAAATGGTATCGAGCCTAGGTTTATTAAGAACTTTTAGTTAAATTTATTATATTTATGTAATTAACAATTGGTGAGGAGAAATTACTCCGAGATTATGGATCCCACCGATGTCCGAGATGTACCCCTTTATCGACATATCGTCAAATATTGACGATGTATGCACAAGAACACCTTGACCAGGTTTCATATCGGGAATACCAACATGAAGAAAAGGAATGGCGCAGAGCCGACGGGAAACCTTAAGGCAATGCAAAATGCGAGCGAGAATATTATAAGCGATTCTGGATGCTTAACTGCACTTATATGTTCACTTGATGAACCTTCAAGAAACGGTTCATGAAAATTCCCATCGAACAATGATTCCGATGGAGTACTGAGTGGAACGAGATACTTCCAGACAAATCTAAGATCTCCGAAGATCTTAGAGAAATCGAAGACGGCAGTGCGGCAACCGCCATATTCATCTACCAAAGACAAGTTCATCGAGATCCGGAACTGGATGGAGACGATGGTGAAATATCGTATGAAGGAAACTTTGAACTCCTTCATGATATTGAAACGAGTCAAGAACCCTGGAGGACAGTAGAAGTTCATCCTGGAGGAAGGAAACGTATTAATTTGGGGCGGTACCACTATTTACACCAAAAAGGGAAACCAACCGAAGTTATACGAAAGATGACAGATGAGGAAAAGCTCATTGCCCTAATCAAAGGAAAATCCATCAAAAATTAAAAAGATGGATATTGAAAAGATGAATCTTAAAGATCTACATGACCTGGCGTAATCCTTCATGATAATGTATTGTAGATTTAAAGATGAACGCAGTGAGAATCAACTTTGGTTACCTATGACCCACAAGGTAGACCAATTCCTCCACCACCGCCACCGCTAATCCTAACGTCGAAGAGAGTACGGGTTCACATCATGGAGCTCGGGGCAGGATGCCACATGCTTTGATTTCATGACCGGGAGTGATCCACTTTCGGGGGCGGAGGTCGAAACCCTCTTGCGGGAACTGCACAACCTACCTAAAGGCCGAATGTTTATCGACGCCTTATGGAAGATCGCACCTCGACCCAATACATCCGTATGGGTTGATGTTAAATCTGACATCCCGATTTTAAAAAGCAGAAGAAGTTCTCATTGATGAATGGACTTGACTAAATATGAGAATTTCAAAGAGAACCCTCGATCTTACAAAGGATTCATTCATTTTACTCCTTGAAATGAGTCTTGAAGGATCGGTGAAGATTGCAGGATATGACCGATGCTAGTACGAAAAGTTCGGTCACATCGGGGAATCACTTAAAGGAATTGTCGATGGTATGGCCAAACTATTCAAAATACACTTCATCGGCACAAAGTTATTTCGAGGATTAGAGGATGAAAAAAAAAAGATATAAACAAGCCCTCTATAGCCTGAGTTCTTCGGATATTTGTCATATTGACGAATATATCAAGTTGTTCACCGAATACCGGTGGAAATCCAAGATTGAGGAAAAAGAAGTCGCACAACTATTCTTTGCCAAGATTCCGAGTCCCCGGAGAGAAATGCTTATCGGGGAATACAAGGGTGGAGCTGGTAGAAATCGTGGCTTAAAAAATGTCTTTCCTAAAGGCCAAGTTATCCGAATGGTGCTATCAAGCGCTCTGCACAGAATTACAAGAGATTAAGAGGAATTAACAAAGCGGTTCATCTATGTTGCGTGGATAATGATATCCCAACAGTTGTGGGAGGTCAACCAAGGCGACACAAAGAAGAAGAAGGAGAGAAGCCATCCATACCGCCGGAAGCAACAACAAAAGCGAGTCTTCATGGAGACCTGAAGGTTCTCGTCAAAACAAAAGCCCGGTTATAAATCGACAAAGACAAAGACCAAGCAGAGTAGAGCCTCATCATCGGTTCTAATCAAGCAAGTACCAACAAAATCCAGAAGAAGAACTTTCAGCGTGCTCACACCAGAGCAAATGAAAGTTTCAAAGATCAGAAATGCTTTGGACATGCGGAGTAAGAGGCATATCTCAAATCGGATTGCCCGCATAATCAAAAACGAGGAGTTAGACAACGAGGCTACACCGAGAAATCGAAGAAGCTGTATTATCAAGATCTTATACAGTGTATCAATTTGAGGATATTCCCTCGGATGAAAGTATCTATGAAGAAGAAATCTATTCGACGATGGAAGTGACTCACTCGAATCGGAGTGAAGAAAAATTCTTCAATGACAATCCGGGAGGATATGTCGATTCCTCTCTCACACGACGGTTTCTCATAAAACTCTTATGAGAATCACGAAGGAAGATCCAAAGCTTCAAGTCTATGATGGATTTACAATCGGAGCTATGGAAAAAACATTGGATAAGATTGGGTTTCGTAACAAAAAACACCAAATTATTCACGGGGTAACAACCGGAGAATTTCCTATTCCGATGGAGTTTACCTAGAACCTGATCGAGATGCAGTTGGTCCCTATTAGAGAAATACAAGAGATCAAAAACAAAGTTAAAAGAAAAGTTGCAAATACACTCTCATGGATTCATATCGGAGCCATAAGAGTTATTATTAAAGCAACATTCAAAGAAGGGATAGATTCGCCACTCAATTTGGCTATCTTTGATAAGCGAATCTCAAATCTCAAGGATTCATGCCTTGGAGCAAGAATGAGAAATTTGTATCTTTGGGAAATTAGCATTTAATGTCTATCCTAGAATTGCATACAATGTGGAGATCGAGATTTCAATAGAGTCCTAACTCTTCATCAAGATTTCAAAAGAATCGAATTGATGAAAGAAGGAACAGACTTACTCGATCACATACAAGATATCCTATGCTCTCTCGAATACACATCATTGAAGATTCTTGAGAAAGGAATTTATTGAAGTCCCAAGAATCTTCGAGGACTTTGCGAGGGTGGTTTTACCGTAAATTATTGAGTCTCCAACCATCAAGGAGATCGATATGAAAATACAAGATCAACCAGTCTTCAACAAAAGTCGAAGTCTCAAAGTTGAGCCTGAAGGATGTCTTTCCAACAGACGTAATGACGAGTAGCGGCCGTTGGGAAGAAAGGAGACCAAGTACGTTCAACGCATCCCCGATGTTTTTAAAACAAAGAAAGAGCTAAATATCCGAGAAGGATGGCGAGAGGTTGAAGTAATATTCGACATCACTCAAAAGGATAACATTTTTCCTTGTGATGTTCTATATTATCTCCAACAACCAATCGTTGGAAGGTATCAAGGAAGCCTGAAGATAGGAGAAATTGAGCTTACTATCACAGAGTTGCGAAAGATCCCAGAACAATTAATATTGGGAATTGAATTTCTTGAGGATCATAAACCTTGGGAAAGATTACAAGAAGGAATGGAGTTCACAAAGTGGCGAATAAAAGATACTTAATCGGATGACCAATAGTCCATTCTCCATATACATTTCTATTGGAATGTTATATGTCAATACAAAGCCGAGTATTTCACGCTATATTGATTCAGTGCGAATATGTACCGCAGCGGATGTTTTTCCTAAAGAAATTGGAGAAGATTTACCACTATTGCAGGGAAGAGATTTCTCTAAAAGGATTCTTATCCTTAACAGGGAATTAAGCAAGCAGAAATCATGATCGGAGGCGCAGGCGGTACCCCATGGTACAAAGTGAAAATGCCACCAATCTATTTCCATGATACGGTGCGGATGTTTTACTAGGAAACAACTTCCTACAAACATTCAAGAGATTTACACAGAGAAACGAGACAAGAAGACTTATTTTCACAACTTTATGTGATCATAAGATTATTGTCCAAAGATCATGGGAAGCATTTTACGAGAAAAATGCCTATTACTTTTCGCAGACAAAGCGTGGTGATGAAGCCAAACTTCGCAATCCAAAAATGGCGGATCGAAGGAAATTTGGTGAAGCTTTATTATCCTATGACAATTTGGTTCCATTAGAAGGATCGAAGATATGGGATAATAACTTGTATTCATTCGAGTACAAGGAGAAGAACAAGTTACTCCGAAGCCATTGCAAAATTATGGATGAGTCTAATGGAGAGTCCGCAGAGTGACGTGACCACTAGAAGAACAAATATCACTCGAGGATATCAAGAAGAAGATCCAAAGGAATTACAATGAAGATCCTTTGGCTTGGTGGGATAAGAACGAGCTTAAAGCTTCCTTAAAGGTTAAACCGGAAAGAGTACGAGTTCGTAAGATTCAAACCAATCCTTATGAACCAGGCGGATCGTGAGGATATGCGGAAGATACTTAAGGAACATCTTGACCTTAAGTTAATTTCACCAGAGTTTCTCCATACAAATCCGAGGTTCTTAGTCGAAACCATGGAGAAATCAAAAGAGGAAAGCGAAGACTTGTTATTAATTACAAGGGAATTAATAACATTTTGGAGTTCGACGGATACTATATCCCAAGCAGAGAACATCCGGTTAATCAGTATCAAAGGTGCCAAGATATTCTCAAAGTTCGATTGCAAGTCCGGATTCTACCGTTAAAATGGAGGAAGAAAGTAAGAAGTTTACTGACTTTCTCTACACCACAGGACACTATATTTGGAACGTGATGCCTATGGGATTGGCTAACGCACCCCAAATATATCAAAGAAAGATGGATAATATTTTCAAAGATTATTTCGCTTTCATGTTCGTGTATATCGATGACATTCTAATCGCATCAAAGAACATGAAGGAGCATCTCAAACATTTGGAAATATTTTCGGATGTTTGTCACAAATAAGGATTAGTGCTTTCAAAAAAGAAGGTGGTAATCGCAACAAGACAGATTGAATTCCTCGAATTGAAATCGATGAATCCGGAATTATTCTACGAATCATATTGTGGAAAAGATACAGGATTTCCGATACACTAAAAGACAAGAAGCGAGCTTGAGTTTTCTCGAGTTGTTAATTTTCTTTGGAATGTTTATTAACAATCTAGCATACTACGAGGAAGGTGTTTAGCCCATTACTTAAAAAAGATGCGATATTCAAATGGGAAGATGAACATCAAGAAGGAATTAAGCAACTTAAAGAAGTTTGTAAAAGCTTCCAAAACTTGTGATTCCCAAGACGAGGATGAATTGGTTCTTTACACGGATGCCGTGATGATTGGTGGGCGGCAGCCTTACTAAGGTCACACCAAATGAAGAAGTGCCATGCGATATTGCGGTTTTTATTCACACCAAAGGAAGCAAACAAATGGCATATCAACGAAAAGAATTCTTTTGCAATCGTAGGCTTTTAAAAAATGGCCGTCATTTTCTTCGGCTAAAAGTTTACTTTAAAAATTGATAATTCAAGTGTCAAGGCTTTTCGAAAAACAAAATTGAATCAAAACCAGAAAAGGCTCGATTACTTAGATGGCAAGTCAATGTCAATATTATGATTATGATATTGTCATTATAAAATCTCATGAAAAAATATTTTTGCGATTTCTTGACACGAGATGGAAGGACGCGTTCGCTGACGAGGTCCTTAAACGAGTAAGACATCTCGGGGAAAACCTGGAGAGTCTAGAACGAGATTTTGGGGCGTTATGTCTCAATGCGTGTTTCTTGCCGGCGACTTCAACAGTGACCAGAATCCGTTTCTAGTCAAATACGAGCATGCCGGTTCGCTCAAGGACAATTGTTCTTAGCACTGCAAGGGCCTCTCTTCCAGGCCGCATCTCCTACGGTGCAAAAAGGGGCCGAGAGAGTACGGGGCTCTAACCCGGAGGTTATGGATTCAAGTACCATAATCACAAGTGTTGCGAGTGATGCATCCCCCGAGGGTGTACAAATCGTAACGAATGTTGAAGCTCCTGTCACAACCCGAGTCTTCAAGTCAACCCAAAGACCTCCGGGGTAAAGAGGGAGAGTTGAATCTTAGGCCACGACAGGCAAATCTAAGGTTCAAACTGACGAGATTAAGATTTCTCCTATGCAGGTATATCGAGGCAATGGGAGAAACTAGTTACAAGGCAAGTATTAACCCGAGAAAACAATGGTTGATATCTCGAGGCAAGTATCCCGAGTTTGGATGAAACCAGGAAGTCATCCAAATGAAGTACAGAATGGTATACTTTTGGAGCTTTAGCTTGAATCTATACCGTGTCACCAGGATTCCCGAAATCTCAAAATTATCGAAATGGATTGGGGAAGCAGCGATTTACGAGACCTGGGCCAATAATCCACACTTGGCCGATGAGATATTTTGGAATTGTATTTTATCGGTGCGGCTCACGAACCAAATAAGAAAGGCTTTAATGAAGCTTTTCATTTCATCAAGCTAAGAAGACCGGATGGAAATGCTTTAAAATATATTAAAGCAAACTTCAGGAAGAAGAACCAAAGTTAGTAGGAGCATTTTCTCAAGACGAAGCTTCTACCGCATTTGAGCATGGGGTCTTTGGGTTTGTCTAATCAAATGGACAAAGTCAAATATCCATTCAAGTTCTTCCGAATTTGGCGAATGGATCTTTCCTTTTGAATTCGATGACCGGATCAACCACGGGGTTTGCGTAAGAACTCTTGAGACCAAAAGAAGAATTCTCTGGGAAAACAAGATTCCGACAAGCAAAGAAACTTACCGGAAATTCACGTAATATGGCACATGTTGGCCGATGGATCGACCGGATCTGTCAAGCATGCCCCGAACAAAAGGAACCCAAGTTTGGGAAAGGATTCCACCCAAACCCGACCGACAAGATCATGCACCGAAAGGATAAGGGCCCGACTCACGACGCTGCGTTATCCTCGGGGACCACGTAAACCAAATTTTTAAAAGATTCCCGACAAACATCACATGGGTGAAATGAGTCACGCGGAGAAAAAGAAAACCACCGTGGCGAGGCAATAATGTGGATATGACGTAAAGCGATGACGTCATATATATCAAGAAGATTTGAAGTCCGCCTTTGAAGTCCTGGACTTACCTCTATAAAATGCAGGATTTGAAGGAAGGCTGAGGACATCGAACATTTTCCTTAGTTTTCTTATAATAAAATCTGAGTGAAAAATTTGTAATATTTTGAGTGTTTTAGTTTTAAGTTTTATGTATTTTTCGAGTGCAAGCCTCAACTATGAGAGGCTAAACCAAGATTCTCCTCCCAAAAGGAGATTACTAATGTAATAAATATTTCTATAAGTTCTTAATAAAAAGAGGCTTTCTCAGCTTCAACATGTGTTCATAATGTTCTATTAATTCATCCCCTTTGAAGAATTACTTTTACGCCTTGGAGTAGAAATGAACCAAGGTGTCTTTGATTTTTTGAAGGAGTCGGATAACTTGCGAGATCATCTTCCCGAGGGTGAGGTTGAACAGGAGAGGAGCCGTTTGTCAAACGATCTCGGGGCGAATTTTCCGATCGGTGGCGTTGCGAACCACTTAACCCGATCTTTTTCGGTCAAAGAAGGTATGAATTTTAAGGGATTTATTAATTTTACGGAAGCATGTTGGGCCTGATATGGTCGTGATGGACTATGTTCATTTTCGGACAATAGACCTAATTTGTATACGATTTATACTTGAAATGAGAATTTATTGAAGTATGTCTGTTGAGTTTATAAATTTGGAAACCCGACATGATCCATTTAAAACCTCCGAATAGAGACTCGATCTAAGTAGGTGTAACAATGCCACGAACAAAACAAGTGATTTAAAATAAGAATTCTCGTTTCTCGAAAAATCCGAAAAACAAATTGATTATGGAGAAAAAAATTTCATGTTTAATGATTAATGCAATAAATTTATTATTATGTAGTAGATTGCTACAAAATAGAGTTTAAAGGGATAACTTGAACTATTGTTTTAAAATGATAAAACCTAGGGGCAAAATTGTCCATACGGGGCGAAGTGTAATAATTTTTATAGTTCGGATGCAAAGTGTCGCGAATGAAAGTTTATGGGGTAAAGTATAAAAAGGGGTAAAGTTGGGGTGGTTAAATGTAATTATCTCAATGTTTTATAAGACATCACATTGATACTAGCTCCTAAGTCAGCTAGTGCTCTATCAACAGGTAAACCATCAATTGTACAAGGGATAATAAAACTTCCTGGATCATTAAATTTTTGTGGTAGTTTATTGGAAGAACAATTATCATTCAATTGCACATTTGATAGTTCGTTAAGCTTATTATCATTAGAAATGATGTCATTTAGATCCCTAGCATGCTTTGAAAGAGGTTGAACAAATGGAATATTAGTATGTAATTGCTTGAATGACTCAAGGTACTTACCAAATTTGTCCTCCCTTCTATCTTCTTCAGTTAAACTCCGGTAAGGGATCTTGAGCTTGTATTCTGCAACCACCTTTTTCATGGGCTTTTCTTCAGATTTGTCATCCTCCACATATTTTTGCATGGTGGTGTTGGGATAATTATGCTCATGTGGGACACTAATGGTGATTGCCTTTACGTGCTCCCTTGGGTTTGTTTCAGTATTACCCGGCAAACTTCCTTGCGGCCTTTCGGCAATCATTTTCGCAATCTGGCCTATTTGATTTTCCAAATTGTGGATAGATGCCTCTTGATTTCTTAAGGATGTTTCGACTGCCTGGAATCGAGCGTCTGTTGTTTGCACAAACTTTGCCATGAGTTCTTCCAAGTTAGGCTTTTCTTGGGTGGCCGAATCCGGGGCGTGTGTGGATTAGGATTGGGATTAGGCCGTCGTTGGCCTTGATTACCCCAACTGAAATTAGGATGTTGTCGCCACCCTGGATTGTACGTATTACTGAAAGGATTATGTTGAGAAGGCCGAGAATGGTTACCTAGATAATCCACACGCTCAGTTGGCGGTATTGTGTGGGGGCATTCCTGGTGATTATGAGATCCTCCACAAGTTTCACAAGATAAAACATGTGGTGGTGGTTTAGGAGCCGCCAAATCATCGATCTTTTGGGTTAACGCTTCAACCTGTGCGGCGAGCGTAACCACCGCATCTGCATTATACACACCAACTGACCCGTTAGTTTTACCTCGTATGGATTGCCATTGGTAGCCGTTCATGGCCATTCCTCGATCAAATCCTGAGCGCTTCCTGCTGTTTTATTATTAAGAGTTCCCCAGTAACGAAGATCGATAATTTGTCTTGTTGCAGAAAGTAGCCCATTATAAAATGTTTGGACTTGCATCCAAATAGGTAGGCCATGGTGTGGGCACTTTCGCAACAATTCCTTAAATCTCTCCCAAGTATCGTATAAAGTTTCATCGTCCGCTTGAGTAAATGAAGAGATTTCGTTCCTTAATCTTGCGGTCTTTGCCGGTGGAAAATACTTCAAAAGGAATTTTTCTGCCATAATATTCCATGTTGTAATCGTTCCTTTTGGCAAAGTATTTAACCATCGCTTTTGCTCGTCCCCGAAGAGAAAATGGGAACAAGCGTAGGCGGATGGCATCATCGGAGACCCCGTTAATTTTAAAGGTGTCACAAATTTCAAGAAAATTTGCGATGTGATTATTGGGATCTTCGTCTGGTAAACCATCGAATTGGACAAGCTGTTGCACCATCTGAATAACATTCGGTTTAATTTCAAAATTGTTGGCGGCAACAGCGGGCCTTATAATGCTTGACGACGTGCCATCCATGGATGGCTTGGCGTAATGATACATAGTTCTTTGTAGTTCATCCGCCATGGCAAAGTCTTTGCTTTCGTCTATATCTTCCTCGTAGAAATCAGATTAATACTTTCCTCCGTGTTACTATCGGGCGGTCTCGGCTTCCGCCGACGACGAGTAGGCATGCACTATGGTAAATAAAGAGGGGAAGTGCACCTATCATTTTATAGTATAGATTTTTGAGTACCGAGTGTCATTCCCACGAGGATTGTAAAAGTACTAGTAATTACCGTCTTTTTTGTTATCTAATCTAGCAATTTTCGAGTTTTGATGGTTTAAAAAAATGAAAAATAAAGAATTTAAAAATAATTGCAACTTACAATAGATCAAATAAAAGTAGATTGTAGAATAAGAAATCAAGAGCTAGAAATGTGTTTGAATGTAAATCCCTATAGAATGTTTTTGTGATTCAACAAGATAAAAATACAACCATGAGCCCTTAAGCAAAAACCAACCTTTTTTAATAAAATCTCATGTTTTATGGACCGTAGAAATTCGATTTAAGTTAAACCCTTTCTCAAGGTGAAAAACTCCTAATCTCAAGTTGATTAACTGAAATCTCTTTCTAGTTAAAACCCCAAGATTGCATTATAACGATTTGTGAATTCCCATATTAGGTTTGACCCTAATCTAGAAGATTTATGTCGACCTATATCTAGGATTGCATGCAACTCTTTTCACTTATATAGTTCTATTTCACCATGAATCTCTCGATTTCCGGATGAAAAATAAACTTCAAATCAATATTGCGCATATACCAATTCGAATGAATAAAGTATAATATAAGTGAATCACACAAAGCATGAAGATTTTATTAAAAACATACACACCTTAATCACAAATCCATTATAGAGTTCATTACATTCAAACACTAGGAGTTTAGATACTCATGATCTTGACAAAAGAGTAAATTACACAAGAAGATGTAAATATTATAGACATAGTGTACTTATCTTTCTCAAAATCTCAATTGACTTCTTTCTTGAATGATGATGTTGCTCCAAGCCTTCTTCCCCAATGTTGCCTCAAGCTTACTCCTCCAAGATCCCTTGATCCCAATTATGAATATGATGAATTATCTAATCAAATACATGAATGAATTATGAATGATGATTCTTCCAACTTCAACTCTTGGCTTTTATATACACCATTTTTGTATAATAATACATTGATGGTGCCATCTTTTGCTAAATAATTGCCTCCACTTTCATTGTTGGTTGGTAAATTCTTGTACTCAATTGATGATTGAGGAATATGGAGACATGGTGGAGCAAAATTGGGTGTTAAAGGTGTACAAAAGTAGTCAAAAAAGCTTGGTTGGTGAGTTTTTCATAGAAAAATTGCAAAAGGAAGTCCCCGACATGGCCATGTCGCAGAACACACCCTCGCCATGCTGTATGACATGGCCGTGTTGGGGGCATTTTGTGCGAATTTTTGTGTTTTTGGCTCCCGGCGAACATGGCCGTGTTGCCCAACACCCCGCCCGTGTTGGACCAAAAGGCCCCGAAATGACGCGCGTTTGGCTTAGAATTTCGAGCGTTTTTGCATCCTTGAACTCCCGGCATGTTTTGACATGAATCCATGGTCCGAAATTCACCAAAATTATCCCCGAATGGTCAATCTACATCAATAAAAGCACCTCGAGCAATATGAACTATGTACAATCAAAAATTTACAAAACTAACAATAAAATAACTCGAATTCTACTCAAATATACACATAAAACATGCATAAAAAGACCCTTATCAAATCACCTCCAACTTTGAACTTTGCTTGTCCTCAAGCAAAACATTAAATTAAAAAGAGGGATTCAATAAATCACAACATACAAAGAAGATTCTCTTTTTTTTTTTCAACACATTGAACACAAGCAGTCAAGTTCTTGGCCTTCTCAACCCAAATTAACCATTCATTAAAAACATAGTTTTGCAAAGCGATCTATTGTCAAGAAAGACCGTAATATCAGCAGTCATTATTCAGTCTTGAAATCATCACTCCACAAATACTGATAATTATGAACAACTTCAATTCAATAACGCCATGAAAATACAAGAATTCAATAGATCATTATAGTTAGCCTACTAGTCATATAACCAAGCTTCTTGAACTTTATTGGAATGAGAAGTCAAGGAGTATTCATTCTCCTTTTTTTTTTTTTTTTTTTTGGGACCTTTCGAGACATGCTTCCACTAGGTTTATATTTTGAATTTCTGTTCAAACACTCCTGGTGTGGTTTCCCATATTCATATTCGTGTCGCCGTTTTACGTAAAGACAAACATGGGGCTCATGAATGCTCCTAGTGACTAAGCAACAACAAATAGAGGAGTATAACCTCGATTGGTCCATTTTTTTCTTCATTTTCTTTTTTTCATTTTTCTTTTCTATTTTTCTTTTATTCACAAGCTTGGTTTAACAACTAGTTAACCACTACTAAATCATGAGTTCTCGGACGTTCATAGCACTAGGTATCGTCGTATATGCCTTAACAGATCAAATATTTATGGTGTTGGAAATCTCGTCAAAATTTAGCCCGCATCCACGCGTCAATCTATCCTAGACAATCAATTGCTTCACATTGAAAACACAAATTAACAAGTTAATATAGGTATAATTGGGCCAAGTTATTGACTAGCAAATACTCAATTTGTTAAAAAAAAATCACATCTCTTGAAAACAAACACACAAGCATTCCGAAAATGTTATTGTACCCACCTCCAACTTTAAGATTCACATTGTCCTCAATGTGAAAGAAAGAAATGGACAAACACACACAAAACACTAAAAAAAACAAAGAAATTAGAATGATATAAAAGAGGTGGAAAAAAGAAAAATACGACCTTACTACAATAGTGGAATCGGTGTTGAGCGACCATTGGGTTGTTTTGGTGCACGGGACCTTCAACGGCATCTTCATACCTAATCAAAGTTAAGCAACACACAACTCGAATACCGTGAAATCTCAAATATTCCCAATTAGGCCAACCAAGAAGAAGCTCAAGAGTTTTTTTTTTTTTTTTTTTTTTTTATGATTTGAAAATGACTCTAAGGACTTATGATTATTTTGAAAGAAAATAAAATAAAAAAATAAAAATAAATGGAAACAATTGCACACAAACATCGGGTTGCCTCCCGGTTAGCGCTTCTTTAGCGTCGTATAGCTGGGACTATGTCACCTAAATGTGAAGATTCAATCGGGCGGAGCCTTGAACTTATGAAAATCCTTAACATCGCCACCTAAGTCAAATCTCGAACAATTTACCTTGACGGTCCCATTTTTCTCGCACGATATCTTTAAATATGAACTCTGTGAGCACTTCTACACACTGAACATCACATGTTTTCAAGGGTTTATTAGATGGCGTATCAAGCAAAAGATCATTTTTCCCAATCAAGTTTATAGGAAAACAAGTATCATCTATATGATTTTTCAAGGAATTTTAAAGATAACTTGTTCACTCCCTACTCTCAAAATAAGTTTTCCATCATGCACATCAATGAGAGATTTTGCGGTAGCCAAAAATGGACGCCCTAGAATTAAGGGAACTTCTATATTATCATGCATGTCAAGAATAACGAAATCGATTGAAACACGAATTTATCAATCTTGACTAACACATCATGAATAATACCTCTAGGATGTTTAATCGATTTATCGGCTAATTGAATGTCCATCCTAATAGGTTTAAGTTCACCCAATCCCGCATTCTTAAATGTTTCATAAGACATCACATTGATACTAGCTCCCAAGTCGGCTAGTGCCCTTGATGGCTCAAAAGCTACTCTAGAAAACCATAGGCAAGTGCACCTATCGTTTTGTAGTATATATTATTAGTACCGAAGTGTCATTCCCACGAGGATTGTAAATACTAATAATTACCTTCTTTTTGTTATTTAATCTAACAATTTTCAAAGTTTTGTTTGTTTAAAAATGAAAAATAAAGAATTTAAAAATAATTGCAACTTACAAAAGATCAAATAAAAGTAGATTGTAGAATTAAGAAATCGGGAGCTAGAAATGTGCTTGAATGTAAATCCCTCTAGAATGTTTTTGTGATTCAACAAGATAAAAATACAACCATAAGCCCTTAAGAAAAAAACCAACCTCGTTTAATAAAATCTCATGTTATGTGGACCGTAGAAATTCCCGATTTAAGTTAAACCTCTATCGAGCGCGAATAACTTCTAATCTCAAGTTGATTAACCGAAATCTCTTTCTAGTTAAAACCCCAAGACAACATTATAACGATTTGTGAATTCCCATATTAGGTTTGACCCTAATCCGGAAGATTTATGTCGTCCCATATCTAGGATTGCATGCAACTCTTTTCACTTATATAGTTCTATTTCACCATGAATCTCTCGATTTCCGGATGAAAAATAAACTTCAAATCAATATTGCGCATATACCAATTTGAATGAATAAAGCATAATATAAGTGAATCACACAAAACATGAAGATTTTATTAAAAACATACAAACCTTAATCACAAATTCATTCTAGAGTTCATTACATTCAAACACTAGAAATTTAGCTACACATGGCTTTGACAAAAGAGTATACTACACAAGAAGATATGAATAAAATGAACATGGTGTACTTAGCTCTTTTTCAAGACCAATACAAGACTTCCTCCTTGGTTGATTGCAATGATGTTGAGCTTCAAGCCTTTCTCCTCTATTGCTCTTGACTTCCAACTCTACCTCTTTTTATCCTCTCAATGTATTTTGCTTTGAAACTTAGAATATACAATGAATATACAATGAATCTCTCTATCAATGAATACTACATGAATTATCTCCTTTTCCCAACTCAAACTCTTGGCTTTTATAGGCACCATCTTTGTGAAAGAACACATCAATAATACTAACAAATGCTCCACTTCCATGGTTGTTGGTTGAATCATTGTGTGCACATTCATGGTTGAGTTGGTTGAATCATTGTGTCCACATGACAATTGAGGGAATAATAGAGTTTGGTGCATCAAAATGAGGTGTAAAAGTTGCTCAAAGGTTGTCAAAAAGCAAGAAGGAAAGTCTCCATAATTTCCGCCAAAGAAAAACCAAGTCCGGGCCGAAAAGCACGCCCGTGCTTTAAAAGCACGGCAGGCCGTGTTTTTGGATTTTCCCGAACACGGCCGTGTTTGGTACGCGTCGAGAATTCGAAACATTGCTCGTTTTTTACTTCTAAAAAGCACGGTCGTGCTTAAAAACACACCGCCCGTGTTTGATTGAAAAGGCCCCGAAATGACGCGTTTAGCTTGGGATTTTGAGTGTTTTTGCATCCGAAACCCCGGGTATGTTTTGACATGAAACCATGGCCCAAAATTCACCAAAAACAGCTCCAAATCATCAATCTACACCAATAAAAGCACCTCGGAGTAATGTGAACTATGTACAATCAAAAATTTATGAAACTAACAATAAAATAACTCAAATCATACTTAAATATACACATAAAACATGCATAAAAAGACCTTATCAGCCCTATCAACAGGTAAACCATCAATTGTGCAAGGGATAATAAAGATTCCTGGATCATTAAATTTTTGTGGTAGTTCATTGGAAGGACATTTATCATTCAATTGCACATTTGATAATTTTTTAAGCTTATTTTCACTAGGAATGATGTCATTAAGATCCCTAACATGCTTTGAAGGAGGGTCAACAAATGGAATATTGGCATGTAATTGTTTAAAAGAATCAAGTACTTACCAAATTTGTCATCCCTTCTATCTTCTTCTAAGTTAGACTTCTGGTAAGGGATCTTGGGCTTGTGTTCTCGCAACCTCCTTTTTCATGAGCTTTTCTTTGGGCATGTCATCCTCCACGTATTTACAGCGGGCGGCATTGGCATAGTCATGCTCATGTGGAAAACGATGGTGATTGCCTTTACATGTTCCCTGGGTTTGGCTCGTATTACCCGGCAAACTACCTTGTGGCCTTTCGAAATCATCTTCGCAATCGCCTATTTGGTTTTCCAGATTATGGATAGATGCCTCTTGATTTCTCAAGGATGTTTCCACCGCCTGAATCGGGTATCTGTTGATTGCAAAAACTTTGTTATAAGATCTTCCAAGTTAGGCTTACCTTGATTTGGCTGAAATCCGGGAGACGTGTGTAGATCGAGGATTGGGATTAGGTCGTGGTTGGCCTTGATTTTCCCAACCGAAATTAGGATGTTGTCGCCACCCAGGATTATATGTGTTGCTTTGTAAGGATTACTTGGGTAATTTGCGCCTTGATTCCCACGGTAATTAGCATGTTCACCGTGAGGTATTGTGTGTGGGCGATCTTGATGATTATGCAATCCGCCGCAAGTTTCACAAGATAAAACGTCGCGGTGGTGGTGGTTTAGGAGTCGCTAGATCGCGATCTTTTGGGTCAAAGCTTCGACTGTGCGGCTAGTGTAACCACTGCATCCGCATTATAAACACCTCCATCGTAGGTTTACCTCGTGCAGATTGCCATTGATAGCCATTCATGGCCATTCCTTCTATGAGATCTTGGCGGCTTTGGGTGTTTTATTGTTCAACGTCCCCGCCGCCGCATCAATCATTTGCCTCGTCGATGAGAGTAGCCCATTGTAAAATGTTTGGACTTGCATCCAAATGGGAAGGCCATTATGTGGGCATTTCTGCAAAGAATTCCTTGAATCTCTCCCAAGTGTCGCACAAGGTCTCATCGTCCTCTTGAGTGAATGAAGAGATCTCATTCCTCAATCGTGCGCTTTTGGCGGGTGGAAAATACTTGAAGGAACTTTTCGCCATAAATGCTCCACGTTGTAATTGTTCCCTTCGGTAAAGTGTTTAGCCATTGTTTAGCCCGTCCCCGGAGAGTAAATGGGAACAGCGTAACGGATGGCATCGTCGAGACTCCATTTATTTTGAAGGTATCACAAATTTGAGGAAATTCGCGATATGATTATTTGGATCTTCGTCCGGTGAGGTCATCGAATCAACAAATTGTTGCACCATTTGAATGACATTCGGTTTGATTTGGAAATTATTGGTCGCAATGGCGGGCCTTACGATACTAGACGATGTGCCGTCCATAGACGGCTTCGCATAGTCGTCCATGGTTCTTTGTTGTTCATCCGCCATATCGGGATCCTTGCCTTCGTTAATATCCTCCTCGTGGTCTCGTATTAATACTTTCCTCTGTGTTGCTACCGGCGTGTCGTGCTTCCAAATTCGGCGACGAGTAGGCATGCACTGCGGTAAATAAAGAGGATAAGTGTAATCCAAGACTTACAAAGATAGATTAAAAAAAAAGACAAATGATGAAATAAAATAAAAAATGATTAAATTAACAAAAATAAGGTGTTCTTAATATTACAATCCCGCAACGGCGCCAAAACTTGATGGCTCAAAAGCTACCTTTAAAACCTTAGGCAAGTGCACCTATCATTTTATAGTATAGATTTTTGAGTACCGAGTGTCATTCCCATGAGGATTGTAAGTACTAGTAATTACCGTCTTTTTGTTATCTAATCTAGCAATTTTCAGAGTTTTTGTTTGATGAAAAATGAAAACAAATTATAAATTGTAAAAATGAAGGAAGATTTGTAAAATAAGAAATCAAGAGATAGAAATGTGTTTGAATGTAAATCCCTCTAGAATGTTTTTGTGATTTGACAAGTTAAAAATACAACCGTAATCCCTTAAGCAAAAACCAACCTCTTTTAATAAAATCTCATGTCTTGTGGACCGTAGAAATTCCCAATTTAAGTTAAACCCTTTCTCAAGGTGAAAAACTTATAATCTCAAGTTGATTAACTGAAATCTCTTTCTAGTTAAAACCCCTAAGACAACATTATAACGATTTGTGAATTCCCATATTAGGTTTGACCCTAATTCGGAAGATTTATGTCGTCCTATATCTAGGATTGCATGCAACTCTTCTCACTTATATAGGTTCTATTTCACCATGAATCTCTTGATTTCCCGATGAAAAATAAACTACAAATCAATATTGCGCATATATCAATTCGAATGAACGAAGCATAATATAAGTGAATCACACAAAATATGAAGATTTTATTAAAAACATACACACCTTAATCACAAATCCATTATAGAGTTCATTACATTCAAACACTAGGAGTTTAGCTACACATGATTTTGACCAAAGAATAAATTACACAAGAAGATTTAAGTATTGTAGACATGGTGTACTTATCTTTCTCAAAATCTCAATTGACTTCATTCTTGATTGATGATGTTGCTCCAAGCCTTCTTCTCCAATATTGCCCCAAGCTTTCTCCTCCAAGACCCCTTGATCCCAATTCTACTTAATGAAATGAATACAATGAATATTTCCCGAGTATCTAATGAATGCCTCTCCCAACTTCAACCCTTGGCTTTTATAGGAAACCAATACATTGATAAGACTCTCTTTTGTTAAACAATTGCCTCCATTTTCATTGTTGGTTGGTGAATTCTTGTACTCAATTGATGATTGAGGGAATATGGGGACATGTTGCACCAAAATTGGGTGTTAAAGGTGTATAAAAGTGGTCAAAAAGCTTGGTAGGTGAGTTTTCCATAATTTTCGCATGGAAATGTTGCGAGAAAAGTGCCCTGACACGCCAGTGTCGCCCCGAACGGCCAGGCCGTGCTTGTTTTATCACACAGGGAATCGTAGAGACATGGTCGTGCTTCCCAACATGGCCATGCCGTGTCTCGGACACGGCCGTGTTGGGAACACGGTCTGGCCGTGTCGGAGAGGCTGTTTTGTGCGAAAAAATCGAGTTTTTAGCTCCGGCGGAACACGGCCGTGTTGCCCGACACCCCCGCCCGTGTTGGACCAAAAGGCCCGAAATGACGCGCGTTTGGCTTGGAATTTCGAGCGTTTTTTGCATCCTTAAACTCCCGGTATGTTTTGACATGAATCCATGGTCCGAAATTCACCAAAATTAGCCCCGAATGGTCAATCTACATCAATAAAAGCACCTGGAGTAATATGAACTATGTACAATCAAAAATTTACAAAACTAACAATAAAATAACTCAATTCTACTCAAATATACACATAAAACATGCATAAAAAGACCTTTATCAAACCACCTCCAACTTTGAACTTTGCTTGTCCTCAAGCAAAACATTATATCAAAAAGAGGGATTCAATAAATCACAACATACAAAGATGATTTTTTTCAACATATTGAATATAAGTAGTCAAGTTCTTGGCATTCTCAACCCGAATTAACCATTAAGTAAAAACATAGTTTTGTAAAACGATCGATCATTGTCAAGAAAACTGTAATATCGGCAGGCATTATTCGACTTGAAATCATCACTCCACAAATCTGATAGTTATGAACAACTTCAATTCAATAACACCATGAAAATACAAGAATTCAATAGATCATTGTAGTTAGCTTACTAGTCATATAACCAAGCTTCTTGAACTTTATTGGAATGAGAAGTCAAGGAGTATTCATTCTCCTCTTTTTTTTTTTTTTTTTTTTTTTTTTGGGACCTTTCGAGACATGCTTCCACTAGGTTTATATTTTGAATTTCTGTTCAAACACTCATAGGTGGTTTCCCATACTCATATTCGTGTCGCCGTTTTTACGTAAAAGACAAACATGGGGCTCATGAATGCTCCTAGTTACTAAGCAACAACAAATAGAGGAGTATTACCTCGATTGGTCCGTTTTTTTTTTCTTCATTTTTTTATTATTTTTTTCTTTTTTTTTTATTCACAAGCTTGGTTTAACAACTAGTTAACCACTACTAAATCATGAGTTCTCGGAAGTTCATAGCACTAAGTATCGTCGATATGCCTTAACACATCAAGTATTTATGGTGTTGGAAATCTCGTCAAAATTTAGCCCGCATCCACGCTCAATCTATCCTAGACAATCAATTGCTTCACACTCGAAAATACAAATTAACAAGTTAATAGGTATAATTGGCCCAAGTTATTGACTAGCAAACATTTAATTTGTTACAAAAAATCACATCTTTTGAAAACAAACACACAAGCATTCCGAAAATATTATTGTACCCACCTCCAACTTTTTTGATTCACATTGTCCTCAATGTGAAAGAAAGAAATGGACAAACACACACAACACACTCAAAAAAAGCAAAGAAATTAGAATGATATAAAAGAAGTGGAAAAAGAAAAATACGACCTTAGTACAATAGTGGAATCGGTGTTGAGCGATCATTGGGTTGTTTTGGTATGGGACCTTCAACGGCATCTTCATACCTAATCAAAGTTAAGCAACACACAACTCGAATACCGTGAAATCTCAAATATTCCCAATTAGACAACCAAGAAGATGTTCAAGAGTTTTTTTTTTGATTTGAAAATGACTCTAAGGACTTGTGATTATTTTGAAAGAAAATAAAATAAAAAAATAAAAATAAATGAAAACAATTGCACACAAACATCGGGTTGTCTCCTAAGCGCTTCTTTAACGTCGTATAGTGGACCATTTCACCTAAATGTGAAGATTTAATCGGGAGCCTTGAACTTATGAAAATTTTATCTCCTTGAACAACATCGCCACCCGTACGATTTTCGAACAATTGACCTTCATGGTCCTATTTTTCTGCATGTTATTCTCAAAATGGGATTTATCTGTGAAACTTTTGCACATTGAACATCACATACTTTCAAGGATTTATTAGAAGACATATCAAGCAAACAATCATTTATCCTTGTCTCAATCAAGTTTATAGGAAAACAAGTATCATTTATAGGATTTCTCAAAGGAATTTTAAAGATAACTTGTTCACCCCTACTCTCAAAGTAAGCTTTCCATCATGCACATCAATGAGAGATTTAGCGGTAGCAAAAAGGACGCCCTAGAATTAAGGGAACTTCTATATCATCATGCATGTCAAGAATAATAAAATCAACTGGGAATATGAATTTATCAATCTTAACTAGCACATCTTTAACAATACCTCTAGGATGTTTAATCGATTTATCGGCTAATTGAATGTCCATTCTAATAGGTTTAAGTTCACTTAATTCCGCATGCTTGAATGTTTCATAAGACATCACGCTGATACTAGCTCCCAAGTCGGCTAGTGCCCTATCAACAGTAAACCATCAATTGTGCAAGGGATAATAAAGCTTCCTAGATCATTAAATTTTTGTGGTAGTTCATTGGAAGGACATTTATCATTCAATCGCACATTTGATAATTTATTAAGCTTATTTTCACTAGGAATGATGTCATTAAGATCCCTAACATGCTTTGAATGAGGGTCAACAAATGGAATATTGGCATGTAATTGTTTGAAAGAATCAAGGTACTTACCAAATTTGTCCTCCTTTCTATCTTCTTCGGTTATACTCCTTCGTAAGGGATCTTGGGCTTGTATTCGCAACCTCCTTTTCATGAGATTTTCTTTGGGCATGTCATCCTCCACGTATTTACGCATGGCGGCATTGGCATAATCATGCTCATGTGGAAAAATGATGGTGATTGCCTTTACGTGATCCATTGGGTTTGGCTCGGTATTACCCGCAAACTACCTTGTGGCCTTTCGGAAATCATCTTCGCAATCCGCCTATTTGATTTTCCGTTATGGATAGATGCCTCTTGATTTCTCAAGGATGTTTCCACCTCCACGAAATCGGGTATCTGTGATTGCACAAACTTTGTTATAAGATCTTCCAAGTTAAGCTTACCTTGATTTGGGCCGAAATCCGAGGAGACGCGTGTCGAGATCAAGATTGGGATTAGGTCGTGGTTGGCCTTGGTTTCCCCAACCGAAATTAGGATGTTGTCTCCACCAAGATTATATGTGTTCTTTGTAAGGATTACTTGGGTAATTTATGCATTGATTCCCAACATAATTAGCCCTGTTTGTTAAACGGGTATTGTGTGTGGCGTCCGATGATTATGCAATCCTCCACAAGTTTCACAAGATAAAACATGCGGTGGTGGTGGTTTAGGAGCCGCTCATCGTCGATCTTTTGGGTCAAAGCTTCGACATGTGCGGCTAGTGTAACCACTCTGCATCTGCATTATAAACACCCACTTTCTCTGCGTAGGTTTACCTCAAATGCGGATTGCCATTGATAGCCATTCATGGCCATTCCCTCTATCGATCTTGGGCGCCTTCCGGTGTTTTATTGTTCAAAGTTTCCCATTACCGCATCAATCATTTGCCTTGTTGACGAGAGTAGCCCATTGTAAAATGTTTGGACTTGCATCCAAATAGGTAGGCCATGGTGTGGCACTTTCGCAACAATTCCTTAAATCTCTCCCAATTATCGTATAAAGTTTCATCGCCTTGAGTAAATGAAGAGATTTCGTTCCTTAATCTTGCGGTCTTTCTTTGGTGGGAAATACTTCAAAAGGAATTTTTCGCCATAATATTCCATGTTGTAATCGTTCCTTTTGGCAAAGTATTTAACCATTTGTTTTGCTCGTCCTCAAGATAGAATGGGAACAAGCGTGGCGGATGGCATCATCGGATACCCCATTGATTTTGAAGGTGTCGCAAATCTCAAGAAAACTCGCGATGTGATTATTGGGATCTTCGCCTGTAGACCGTCAAATTGGACAAGTCATTGCACCATTTGAATAATGTTGGGTTTAATTTCAAAATTATTGGCGGCAACAAATGGTCTTACAATGCTTGACGCCGTACCATCCATGGATGGCTTGGCGTAATCATACATAGTTCTTTATTGTTCATCCGCCATGATAGATCCTTGCCTTCGTTAATAGCCTCTTTCGTAGTCTGTATTAGTGCTTTCCTCTGTGTTGCTACCGGCGGTTTCGTGTTTCCAAATTCAAGCGAGTAGGCATGCACTGTGGTAAATAAAGAGGATAAGTGTAATCCAAGACTTAGAAAGATAAAAAGAAAGACAATGATGAAATAAAAAATGATTAAATTAACAAAAATAAGATGTTCTTAATATTACAATCCCGCAAATCGCGCCAAAAACTTGATGGCTCAAAAGCTACCTTTAAAACCGTAGGCAAGTGCACACCTATCGTTTTATAGTATAGATTATTGAGTACCGAGTGTCATTCCCACGAGGATTGTAAGTACTAATAATTACCGTATTTTTGTTATTTAATCTAACAATTTTCGAGTTTTTGTTTGATGAAAAATGAAAACAAATTATAAATTGTAAAAATGAAGGAAGATTTGTAAAATAAGAAATCAAGAGATAAAAATGTGTTTGAATGTAAATCCCTCTAGAATGTGTCGCCCCACGGCGGCCGGGCCGTGTTGTTTTATCACACAGGAATCGTGAGACATGGTCGTGCTTCCCAACACGGCCGTGTTGAGGAACACGGCCTGCCGTGTCGGAGGTCAGGTGTTTTGTGCGAAAAAATCGAGTTTTTAGCTCCCGACGAACACGGCCGTGTTGCCCGACACCCTGCCCGTGTTGGACCAAAAAGGCCCCGAAATGACGCGCTTGGCTTGGAATTTCGAGCGTTTTTGCATCCTTAAACTCCCCGGTATGTTTGACATGAATCCATGGTCCGAAATTCACCAAAATTAGCCCCGAATGGTCAATCTACATCAATAAAAGCACCTCGAGTAATAATGAACTATGTACAATCAAAATTTTACAAAACTAACAATAAAATAACTCGAATTCTACTCAAATATACACATAAAACATGCATAAAAGACCCTTATCATGCACCTTTGTCCTTTGATCTTGTTGGGTGGTTTCCTTCTTGGTTTACCCCACTAATCACACCAAAAGCATGGCTAAACAATGCGGTATGTTTCCTTTTTTTTATTTTTTTTGCTACTTTTACATTTCACCGACATAAATATTTGGTATAAACAATGTATTTTTGTTCTTTTTTGCAGAATCTAAATGCATTGACTTATCTATTGCTATTTAAGAGGAAAAGTGTGCCGCATGCTTTCTTGCCTAGATGGACTTGCACTGATGCATTATTTTGGGTATGTTTTTTTTTTTTCTAATCATGTTAATTATTTCGTAATTGCTAGTCATCTCATTTTTTCATTCCAACAAAGAAAGAAACATTTCTCTAGGGAAACAATTGATAGCTACGCGAGAAGAAGAATGAAGAATCGACTTCCAAAGACGAAGGTGGAACAATTTTGCAATATGTCGGTGGTCGGTGACCAAGGAGCTAGGGTCGAAATGGGCTGAATGTGACAAAATTTTTGGAGTGGCCCATGTATTTGGCAACCATTGGGTACTTTATGAGCTTGACTTGACCATGTGCACTATAATGGTGTATGACTCCCTTTCTGATACCACGACTATTGCAAAGACCAAAAAGGAGTTTGTTCCGTTGCATACGCACTTCCCATTATCTGCAATATGGGAAATATTTGGGAGAATCGAACAATGCCAGGGATGTCCATGCTGATTGGAAGATTGCGAAGGATGGAGCACCCGCCGTAGCAAACAAACGGTAGTGATCAGGAGAGAGTGTGGTCAAATCGATCCTGGGATGACCATTCAATTTAGGCAAAGATTTTGTTCTGAACTTTTCAAGAGTGCTGATATTGTTGTTATAGAGTGAGATTTTGTATGTATTTTGACAGTATTATTCTATCAGTTGTAGTTGTATTAGTAGCGATTCGATGTATTTATCTAGTATTGACATTTTATGTATCTATTTTGATGTATTTAATCGATGTATTATTAGCGCTTTGATGTATTTATTTAGTACAAACACTAAAGATTCAATCGAAGACATCAAATACTAGCATAGAAACAAAGAAACGAATAAAAGCCATGAATATTGGTACAAACAGTCTAAAGTTACAAGGAAAAGTTACAACGACCAATACATCAGACACTTGCATAGGCTCCAAAGAAACTGAATAAAAGACATAAATATTGGTACAAACAGTGCTAAAGTTACAATAAAAAGTTACAACGACCACACAACCGACTAACATTTCGACTATCATGACGACGACCCTCCCACCAATAAATTTAAAACGACTGCCTCACCAACTGGACAATCGACCCAAAGGTTCTCCGACCCCAGTGACCATGATACCAACCCATCATCAACCCCATCCACCGATCTAATCATTTATAGGAGCCGGGTTTTTGCAGTCCTACGATTATGGCCGATTTTTTGCAACGCTTGCATTTTTGGCTACCACTTCTTCCCCTTGGGATGCAATCCTAAGTTTCCTTGGCCTACCACTTGGTCTGCGCATCATAGGAGCCAAAATTATGGTGTTGGATACTTCCTCTGGAGTTTTCCAATAATCCTCATGTCCAACATGATATATCGGCTCTGCATATGCTTGTAACAAATATTCAGATGTGTAATATGGGCATGCCAAACCAAATTTGGGCACATTAATTTTTGAAGCCGCCGCCAAAGCATGAGCACATGCCATTTGGTCAAGCTGGAATCTCCGGCATGTGCAAGTTTTTCCGTTCAAGTCAACAACTGCATTTTTTCACCATCCAGTACTTCAAACGTATAATGATGAAGTGTTCGGACATTGAACCTTCGAGCCAACTCGTCGCGCTTTAGCACTCGTTTCTCGGCTATTTTGTGAGAGGACCATTCATCTTACAAGCAACATCACGACGTTTGGTAAACCAATCCAACAACTTCGTGACTATTGTATCCAAAAGTGACACACAGGGGTACTCTCGACATCTCTAAGAACCGAGTTTATACTCTCGGCGATGTTAGTAGTCATGATACTATATCGGCGTCGAGAAAGTACACACGAACCCCCACTGCTCAACCTTGGTATCACAAGTAAGATAGTTGTAGGTTTCTTATCTACAACTAAGATTTGATTTATGTCTTTGCCTCGTCATAAGATTTGAACTCCCTTCTGGATGGCCGCATGCCTATCGGATATGATAACAAGGTCGGCAATATGTCCAATGTTCGCATACAGTTTTTCAAAGAACCAGTTCCATGACTCATTATTTTCAGAATCAACAATTGCAAAGGACAATGGATAAATCGCTTGTTCCCATCCATTCCTGGTAGCTATGAGCAACACACCTCGATACTTCCCTTTCGGATGTGTTCCATCAACAACCTTAAACAGACGAATAGCGATCCAACACCACGTAAACATTGGCCAAGGCACATGTAACATATTTGAAGTGCCCATCTCCATCCTGTTTCAATATGTGTAATAGTCTGGTTCACTTCCTTCGATCTATGAAAATAGGCGGGAAACTTAAATGAGTCATCGGTGTCCTCTAACTAGTTTCAATGCCTCTTCCCTAGCCCTCCATGCTTTGTCATACCCTATTTCAACCCCGAGTGATTGCTTCAATTCACTAATCACCGCCGCAGTGGATATACATGAGTGGGACTCTTGAATCAGTATTTAATGAGATTACCCAACACCTTTGATTTAAGATTACGGTGTTGGTGGTTCATTAAGTCCCCGCACGCGTGTGGGTGTTATTGTACTTCTTCACAACCCATATATTGCCAACACTCAATTTGCTTGCACGTAGTCTCCATTGGCATTTGTCATCGATATGGCAATGAAACGAACTCGATCGGATTTCTTTGTCTTGAATTCTCTGTTTTTCATCATAGAAATTATTTGCAATCGCCGAATTATTTCATGCTTGCTTTGAAACACTTGGTCCACGTGCGAGATCATTATCAATCAAATGGAGTTAGATCTTGTATCTAGAGTTGCCGCCTCGCTACCAACGCAACTATGGCCCGTTTAAAGCTGCACTTTTCAATGGCTTGCGGGTACAATGATCAAACGACTCGGTCCACCTTCATACCCAAGATCAACGGCAGCTTCGTTTAATGGTGGAGATAAATCATTTTCTTGTGCAACAGAACAACATTCACGCATCGTGCTTGATTGATGCTACAGGCCTTTTCCCCATTAAGTGCGCTCCACCTAAAGAAAGTGGCATCCAAGTCATCAAAGAAAAATTGGTATGTTTCTTCCAATTCAGCCTCTAATTCATAGTCGTAGAAATGTTCAACATTCTCATCATCATCTGGATGAGGATCTTTATTCAAATTAATGCCCATGCCCTTGTTGACGAGCAACACGGAGGTTTAACTTTGCTTCATGTCCTACACGATGTTCGGGTATTACATGTATGAATTGTGGTTGAGTTTCTGGAACTACGGTGCCTATGGGAGCAACAACTTCTGCAAAATGGTTACTGCTTTCTGACTCATTTTGTTCCTTTTTTGATTGGGTAGATACTTGGTTGTCCCTCAACTTTGTTACCAAGCATAGTGGAGCGGATAAAAACTTGTCCGTGTTAACATGAATCAACAACTGCACATCATCTTCATCTATTACGGGACATGGTGGCAGTGAATCTTTACATTGGTATGTTAGCCAACTTGTCATCTCAATTTCAAAATCATCCCGACTCACTTTGGTGACTAGATACGCCTTATCTAATAATTGAGAGAAGGTGACATCGGAAGGGACAACCACGTGCTTTGTTTTCTTCCCACTGAAACACCAACGACGACTACTTGAATCCAAATCCCATGCACCATCCCAAAGAATTAATATTGAGCATGAACCAGCACCTGATAGAATACAACAACAAATTTAAATCAGAAACTTGAACATACTACAAAACGACCACACACCGACCACACAAACGACCACACAAACGACTGCAACCTAACAGGTCGTAGTATCACCGACCGCCCAACGACCACACCACGACCACCTAATCGACTACTTAGCAGACATCAGACCAACACACAGCAACACATATAAAAATTTGCCAAAATCGACCTAATTATGCAATTTAATCACTTTTACAGCTTCAACAGGATTACAATTGCTAAAATTCAAATAATTACGCATTACCCAATATATAACACGAACTACATTCAGTATTTGCACTTGTTTATCATTGATAAATAACCAAAATAACAGGAAAAAAATTAATGAAAAATAATACTAACCTCTTTCCATATTTCCGACCTAATATACTGGAAAATCTCAACTCAAACGAAGTCCGCCGAAACAAATCGAAATCACCGCCTCCAAGAAAATCGCAAAAAAAAAAAAAAAAAAAAACGAGTGTGTGTGGGTCTGTTCTGCTGCCCGCCGACGCTATCAGCTAAAAACGCGAGGAGACGGAACAATGTCGCTTTGGGAAAATGCTTTGAAATTTGAGCGAAAATGTGAGCTCGGTCGGGAATCGAGTTGAGAAATGGAGAAGTATGATCAACTGAGTTTCTTTATGAGGGAAGAATAGCCTTTGGGAAAAAATTAAAAATTTGAGCTTAAGGGTATCTTGGACATTTTACGGTGAGGGGTATAATTACAAGGATTTTCCCAAAAAATTTGTTAAAAGGTGGCATTTCTCAAATTTCCCATTTGGCTACGCAGCTGATCTAACAGAGAAACAGGGGTTGTGTCCAGGCCTAAGATTCCAGAGAAATTGAGTATTTGTTCGTTTGAGCAGCCGAAGACGATTTCTGGAAAAGATTTTTCGGATTGGTTCGAGAGAGGCATACGAAATGTAAATAGTGAACCTGCCAATTTATATTTTAATGCCGTCTGATCCATAGGCAATGCTGCAAAGTGCAAACGCACTGGCTTTTGATGCATTTGCAATATTTTCTTGGCGCACATGCAGGGAAGGGGTTTGTAGGTGTTGGAGCTCAAGGATTGTAAGTATTTGAATTTTTTGTATGCACTGTGTCCAGATAAAGGCGCTGCCGGTGTCAAACAACAAATTTACCTCCTTGAATGGAGTGCCGATTTTGATGTTCACCGAGTAAAGGAAGTCATGGTGGCGCATTGGCATCTGGATTTTGTTCCAATTAAATGGTACATTTGGAGAATTTGGTGAAATGTATTTCAGATGGTGTGAAAATTGGATAATTATTTGTTGTTTTTGAAGTGGTGTGAGATTTCCTGGGTACAAAGGCGAGCCTGGAGAGTCCATTGGGATGAGCTTTAGGCTAAGCTCTCTCGTTTCTAATGTATTGCAATGGAAGAATGCCAGCAGGAATTGCACGAGGTAGAGATTTCTAGCGCTTTGTTTCTCTACATCTTAGATTGAAATACCAGAACACAACCCAAGCTCTATAATAGAGCAATAAATGAAGAGATAAGAATGATAACGAGTCATTATTGATAAGAGTAACTTTGGTATCAGTTGAAGAAAAATTACATGATTTGTTTACTTTGGTCTTATTGCTAAGAAAGTTCATTTCAACTGTGAAGAAGGGTTCATGGATTTTCTCTCCCTATGCCAAATTCACCTTTAAATTAAAGTTACTTCTATCTCTACTAATGTAGATAAGTCTTACTTGATGGTACTCTAATATCTACTACTTATCAAGCATGTATAAATGGAAAAGGTACATAAGTTAATTTTACAATAATGAAAGGTCAATTATTATAACGTTTCTGATTTTGTTTACCTTATCTGTTTGCAGTTTTCCTTTATATGATAAGGTACATAAGGCATTTTACAATCATGAAAAGTTCAATCATATTATAATTTAATTTTTCTGCAAAAAAAAAAAAATGTAGCAGTTTTGATTATTTCATCCTAATCTGTAAATGAACTAAGTTTTGTGATGCCGATTAACCCTTTTGAATGTTCTACTAAATATGTCATGTTATATCTCTATTATATTTGATAATATCACTGTGGAGCTTTTGACTGCAAATTGGCTTATCCTTCAACTGCAAAAGTGATGCTAATCTCAGACTCCACCACCGACTATCTTCCATTGGTGTGGTTCTTGGTGTCTTACTCTAGCATGATTTGACTAGGAAGATTTAGTTTCAGTAATCTTATTATCATGCAAAATTCAGAGATTATTAAATTGTTCTTATTGATAACTCAAGAGTTTATTTTCGGCAAATATATTTGCATGCCCAACTATTAACAGAAAAATATTCCCTTTTGCAAGCATGGTTTCATTCTTTAGTAGTCATCAGCACAGTCATCCCTGTAAAACTTGAGGACATTCTTATTGATATCAAACATAAACCTGGTGTTCCACTGCTGAACTGCCCCGATGATGGTCCTTTTTCCCGGCAGCACTGCAGTGCATGTAACCCCCACACTCTCGTCTGTAACGTGAGTGTACGCTACCTTGAAATCAGCCCCTTCAAAATGAAAAGTCAGTTCCGGATACTTATTAAAACCAGGGGTCAGCCTGTAGCAAGGTTTCAAACTCCAGTGTACGCTGCCAAGCATTTTCAGTTTGCCTTTGAAGTAGCTCTGAAATGCTCGGTTTACCTTATCGTATACTTTTTTAGTAAGCATGGTATAGGGGACTCCTGTGTCCATGACAACGCCACCATTTTTCAGTTTAAATAGGCTTGGAGACAGTCCCAGTCTCTGCCCGTCGACACTTATGTCTGTCAAATTCAAGAAAAGAAACGGATAATCATTGTGTATTAAAGGGGTAGTTTTTTCTTCTTTCCCACCACCAGAAACGTCTTCTCCTAACGCTAAGTAACTATCTCCATTGTGCAAGCAGTAAGAGAATCGCCCTCGAGACTCTTTCTGCAGCTGGCTTAACAGAGAAACTGGTGATCTGTCCATTCCAAGAATGCCCGAAAGATTGAAAAATTGCTGGGTTGAGCAGCCAAAAACTATGTCCAGCACTGATTCTTTAGAACCAGGTATGTGAAATTTATCAACAGAACCTGCTAGTTTATATTTGTAACCACTTGATCCATATGGGATGGTGCAAACGCACTGTTTTTTGATACATTTACAAATCTGTTTAGGGCAAAGTCGATGGTTGCAGGGTAGTTTTCTGTAGGTTTTGGAGCTTAAGGGTGGAAAAGTTATTGATGGACATTGAGTCCAAATGTAGCTGCTGCCAGTGTCAACTAGCAGTTTAACATCTGTGCCTGGAGTGCCGATCTTAACATCTACCGAGTAATGAAAATTTTCTTGGTGCTCCACTGGAAATTGAATTTCATTCAAATTTATTGTAGAATTTGGATGATCAGATGAAATGGATTCTAAGTGGTGTGAAGATTTGATGATTCTTTGATACTTTTCAAGTGGGGTGAGTTTTCCAGGGTACAAAGGGGAGTTCGGTGAGTCCCATGGTATGAGCTTCAGGCGAAGCCCTTGGGTTTGTTGTGTAGTTCTATGGAAGAATGTCATGAAAAGGAGGATGAGAAGTCTGGTAAGAAATTTTTTCTTCCTTCCCATTTTCATGAAGCTATGGATTATGATGAATATAATATAATTTATATCTCAAAGTTTATAGTACCATAGTACAATAAATAAAGATGAGACTGATTATATCAAATTTTTAATTAAGTACATATCACTTGTTGGTGTGATGATCTTGATATCAAAGAGAAAGTACTGATTGGATTATCTATACATATTTGGCACTTGCTTTCTTTGGTACATGTCATTATTTTCAGTTCAATGTAAATCTGATGTACTTTCACTTTCACCATTAAGGGTTATCATATTTATTTCATTTTCCTTCAAATTGATGTTGGTAACATTTGTTTTTATTTCAGTGCAGTAAATCTGGTTTGATTAGAAAATGAAAATCCAGTTATATTAAGCTTCAGTCTTCACTATGTACAAATGGATACCGGCTCATATTCCAATTTATACTTGAGAATTAGTTTATATAGAAGAAATTAACAAGAAGCTAATCATAAAGACAAGGGAACCTACATTCAGGACTAGAATCTTAACATGTATATATAATACATATGGAAAATGAAAGGTAATAATTTGTTTTTGAATTAAATTAGAGAAAGAAAATCAAATCTAATAAGTTGGCACGCATGAACAAAATCAGCTTCTTCCAAAACTATAAGTAAATTTTGTCACAACCATTTCTAAAAGTCGGGAGTTCATTGAGACTCTTATTTTTTGCTAACATACCTCCTTGTATGTTATCATAGCAAGCATACTTCTCTTGATGTAAAATTCTTGAATTTAATAAATCTTTGGTTCTTATTTAAAAAAAGGAAAAAAATCGTTCCATGGGGTACTGACATTTTTATATAAATTTCCCCCTACACTCTACAGAAATAAGTAATCAATTGCTCTTAAATCTTAATGGGTTCATCTAATCTGTGAATTTTATTTTATTTTATTTTGCATTTTCCTTAGAAACCATAAGGAAATAGAAAAACATGTCAGTAGGTATCAACAGCATGAGTTTTCAATGCAGTGACATTGATATGCCCTTTTCGGCTTTTCCTCACCTAATTATATATCTTGCCTTTATGTATAACTTAAGCTGGAAGCTATTATAGCTGTTATTGGAAAAACACACATCAGCCTAGGTAGCAGAATGAATGAAGAATTATAGTTTAGGCTTCAAAACAGAGCAATTCTTCAGCTATTTATATCCAAACTCTAAATCATTTCTCATAAGCTGATTATCCTCTATCTTTGGAGCAATCCTCACTGACAAATTTCAACACATTCATATTCATGTCAAAAATGAATCTTGTATTCCACTGTTGCATCGCTCCCAGTACCGATACCTCCCGGGGATCAGTCCATTCCTGGCTCAGGGACTACAAACAGATTGCTAGTCACATAGTCAGCCCCTTGAAGATGAAAAGTCATGCTAGCATAGCTTTTCATACTGGAATTGGATTTATAACAAAGGTCAAGGTGGTGAATTTTCTTATTCACCTGTTTAAGCTTACCGTCGTAATAATTTGCAAATTCTTGCATCACCCTACCATAAGCCTGTTTCTTGAGGACGGTGAACTGGGTTCCAGTGTCGATAAAAAACCTCCTTTGTAGTACGAAAATAGAGCTGGAGAAAGTCCCAGCCGCTTCTGAGCTACACTTATATCTGTCAAACCTAAGAACATAGTTGGGTCAGAAGGATATAATATCTGTGTGGTTTTGACATCCTTCCCGACTCGTGGGATATCATTTCCGAACCTTAAATAGCTATGCCCACCGTGCAGGCAGTAAGAGTAGCGCCCCTGAACGTTATTCCTCACTTGGCTTATCAGAGAAGCAGGCAATTTATCCATGCCAAGAATCCCAGAGAATACAGGGGACTGACTTGTGCACCCAAAAATCATGTTGGTAAAAGTCCTCAAGCCGTTATTCTTTAGCGGCAGAGTGAATGAATCGGATGAGAGAACTGCATCAATCTGATGCTTTTTCCCACCCTCTATGCCATATTTTAAAGTGCAAACACACTGCCCCTTTATGCATTTGCACATGCTCTTGCCTTTTTGGCACAAGGGATGCTGACAGGACAATGCTTTGTACGTTTTAGACTTCTTGGGATTGAAATTGAATTTTGAATGGTTACAATTTGTCCAAATAGGTCCACTGCCTGTGTCGAGAAGTAGAGTCACCTCCGTGCCTGGATTCCCGATTTTGATGCTAACTGAGTATTGTAAGCCTTTGTTATTCACAGGAATTTGTATCTTGTTGACGTAGAAAATTTCTTTTTTTTGTTGTATGGGAGATTGCCCTTTCTTTGGAGGATATGGCCATCATGTGAATCTTTTGTGTTTGATTGAGATTTGGTTGGTACAAGGGTGATTTTGGAGAGTCCCATGGGATGAGTTTTAGGCTAAATCCTGTGGATTCTGAAGAAGCATCCTGGAAGACAGTTAGCAGGAGATGGAGGAATAGAATTTTGAGCCTAGCCATTTCAGGGGTAATGAGATAATCATATCAATTCTTTGTTTATAGCAATTTTATGAGATTGCATAAATTTGAGGTAAGAATTTACATTCATGAATAAATTCCACTGTAATAAAACAGAAATGACAAAAGGTTAAAAGCCATTATAAGTCTTTTATTTGTTTAAGGTTATTTAGTTCATCAACAGTGAGAAAATTTATTTTTGAGAAATGAAATGCCAAGTTAATTATGAAATAATATAATTGAATTTTATTCTTCACTTATTATATAATATATAGTTTTTGACTATTATATTAATCATGATATATGACGTCGTTAAACTTGAAAGATAAAACTAAAACTGTTAGAACATGAGATAAATCATGAACAAATTCAGCAAATTCATTTGCAAACCCTTATTGATCATCATTCATTACAAATCCCATCTCTTTTTTGAAAATGAGCAATTTATCCACTGTCTTTTGCACAGTCGTCGTTATAGAATTTCAACACATTTGCATTGATGTCGAACATGAACCTGGTATTCCACTGCTGCAACGCCCCGATTATGGTCCTGCTCCCCCTCGCCAACGCTGTGCAGGCAACATTTCCATCGGTGATGTGGGTGTACTCCACCACCATATCCGCCGCTCCTTCAAAGTGAAAAGTCATAGTCGGAAAATCTTTAAATCCAGGTGCCATCTTATAACAAGGTTCCATATTAAAGTGCACCCCTTCAACCCTAGTCAGTTTCCCTTTGAAATAGCTCGCAAATGCTTTATTAACCTTGTCGTAGGCCTTTTTCGCAAGAACAGTGTATCTAATTCCGGTGTCCAAGAAAACACCGCCATTTTTTAGCGAAAACAGGCTTGGAGATAATCCCATTCTTTTCCCTGCAACACTTATGTCTGTCAAGTTCAAGAAAAGGGCTGAATAATCTGTGTGTATTAATGGGGTGGTTTTCACTTGTTTTCCTTCAGAATTGGGGATGTCTTTTCCCAGTGTTAAGTAACTCGGCCCATTGTGCAAACAGTAAGAAAATCGCCCCCTAATTTGGCTACGCAGCTGACCTAATAGAGAAACAGGGGTTCTGTCCAGTCCTAGGATTCCAGAGAAATTGAGAAGTTGTTTGTTTGAGCAGCCAAAGACGATTTCTGGAAAGGAGTTTTCGGATTGATTCGACAGAGGCATACGAAATGTATCTAATGAACATGCCAATTTATATTTTATGCCATCTGATCCATAGGCAATGCTGCAAACGCACTGGTTTTTGATGCATTTGCAAATTTTCTTGGCGCAGAGCCGATGGTTGCAGGGGAGGGGTTTGTAGGTGTTGGAGCTTACGGGATTGTAAGTGTTTGATTTCTTTGTGCACTGTGTCCATATGAAGGCGCTGCCGGTGTCAAACAACAACGTTACCTCTTTGCTTGGACTGCCAATTTTGATGTTCACCGAGTAACGGAAGTCATGGTGTTGAACTGGGATCAGGATTTTATTTTCATTAACTGTTACATTTGGAAAATTTGAAGAAATGAGTTCCAAATGGTTTGAAAATTGGATAGCTTTTTGATGTTTTTGAAGTGGTGTGAGATTTCCAGGGTACAAAGGCGAGCTGGGGGGGTCCCGTGGGGTGAGTTTTAGGCTAACCCCTCTGGTTTCTGGTGTATTACAATGGAAGAATGCCACCAGGAGATGGATGATGCAGATATTTCTAGTGGCTCTGCCCATATTCGTTGTGAAGCAAGTATGTGCTTTATTTCTTCAAATTTAGACATCTTATATATAAATACCACAACCCAACACAAGCTCTATAACAGAACAATAAATGAAGAGATAACAATGACTATATGAGAAATTATTGATAAGAGTGGTTTAAGCATCAGTGGAAAAAACATTACATGATTTGTTTGCTTTTGGTCTTTTGGCTAAAGAAAGTCCATTTCAATAAGGTTTCATGGATTTTCTCTCCATCTGCCCAATTCACCTTTAAATTAAAATTGTTTATATCTCTACTAATGTAGATAAGTCTTGCTTTATGTTACTCCAATATCTACTATTTATCAAGGCTTCGTTTGGTTGGGGTTAATGGGAGTGATATCACTCACTTTTATATTATTTCATTCCTATTGTGATGTTTGGTTCAAACCAAGAGAGCCCTGGAAATTGCTCTGGCCCGGTAATTTATCATGCCCAATTAGTTATTACATATCCCACACCAATGGTGGGATGAGCAATATAGCCCATTAGGTTGGGAGCTGATATTACCTAAACACCCTTACTTTTGGAATTGAAATTCTAAAATAAGGGCAATAAGGTAATACAACACTTGTTGGGCTATTATTACCTCTCCTGAACCAAACACATTAATAGACAACCCTTACATTCCAACAGCCCAATCACTCAATCAAACACATTATTGGACCTTATTATATCCATGGGATAAGACCAATAAAGCTGGTGGGAATTAATCAAGCCCATTACTATGTTTCAACCAAACGAAGTTTACAATAATGACATGGTCAATCGTGTTATAAAATGGAAAATGTACATAAGTTAAGTTTACAATAATGAAATGGAAAATGTACATAAGTTAAGTTTACAATAATGAAATGGAAAATGTACATAAGTTAAGTTTACAATAATGACATGGTCAATCGTGTTATATCGTTTTTCGTTTTTGTTTACCTTATCTGGTTGCACTTTGTTGTTATATGATAAAGTACATAAGGCATTTAAAATCATGAAAGGTGAATCATATTATAATTTACGTCGATGGTTGCAGGGTAGTTTTCTATAGGTTTTGGAGTTTAAGGGTGGGTACGTTATTGATGGACATTGAGTCCAAATGAAGCAGTTGCCAATGTCAACTAGCAGCTTAACCTCAGTGCCGATCTTAAACATCCACTGAGCAACGAAAGTTTTCTTGATGCTCCACTGGAGATTGAATTTTGTCCAAATTTATTGTTGAATTTGGATTATCAGCTGAAATGGATTCTAACTGGTGTGAAGTCTGCTGATTCTTTGATACCTCTCATGTGGGGCGAGTTTCGAGGGTATAAAGGGGAGTTCCCCATGGGAGCTTCAGGCGAAGCTCTAGTGTTTCTGGTGTTGTTCTATGGAAGAATGTCACCAAAACGAGTATGAAAATTCTGGTAAGAAAATTTTGCTTCATTCCCATTTTCCTGATGCTATGATGATTATCAGATAATTTATTTCTCTTGAGTTTATGACATTGTGCATGCTTCATGGTACAATAGATAAAGATGAGAGAGATTAAAAATCAAAATTTTAATTAAGTACATAGCACTTATTGATGTGGTGATCTTGATATCGAAGAAAAAGTACTGGTTGAATATCTCTACTTAGTTTGGCACTTGCTTTTTTCTATGCATGCCATTATTTGCAGTCCAAGGTAAATTGGATATACTTTCACTTTCGCTATTAAGTGTTTTAATATTTATTGCATTTTGTTTACAAATGTGATGCTGGTAAATTGTTTTATTTCTGCAGAGTGCTTTAAATCTAGATTAATTAGATAGTGAAAATCTAATTATATTAAGCTTCAGTTTCACCATGTACAAATGGATATAGGGCTCAAATTCCAATTTATAATTGAGAATTAGTTTATGTAGAAGAAATTTAACAAGAAGCTAGTCATAGAGACAAGGTAACCTACATTGAGGACTAGAATCTGAGCCTGTATAATACATAAAGAAAAAGAAAAGTAATAATTCGATTTTGATTTAAATGAGAGACAGAAAATATATGCTAATCAATTGGTACGCATGAAAAAGTCAGCTTCTTCCAAACTATAAGTAAACTTTGTCCCAAACATCTCAAAAGTCGGGAATTCATTGAGATTCTATTTGTTTGCTACTTTTGTAGCATACCTTGTGTTTTATCTGAGCATGCATACTTCTGGTGATGTAAAATCTAGTAAAATCTTCTTAAATTTAATAAATCTTTGGTTCTTATTTATAAAAAAACAATGTTCCACGGGATACTGACATTTTCATTTGAATTTCCCCAGAAACTCTAGAATGTGTTCGTCTAATTTGTATTGTTCTTGATTTTGCATTTTCTGTAGAACTTGCTAATCTTTGAAACCAGAAGGAAACATGTCAGTGGGTATCAACATCATGAGTTTTTAATGCAGTGACATTAGGGAGTTACCCTTTTCCTCACCTAATTATATATTTATTGCCTTTTTGTTTAACGTAAGCTTGAAGCCGTTATTGCTGTTATTGGAAAAAACCATCAAACCTAGGTAGCAGAAAGAATGAAGATTTATAGCTTAGGCTGCAAACCTAAGCAACTCTTCAGCTATTTATATCCAATCTTTCATATAGGCTGATTATCCTCTATCTTTCGAGCAATCCTCGCTGACAAATTTCATCACATTCATATTCATGTCAAAAATGAACCTTGTATTCCACTGCTGCATAGCTCCCAGTATCGATACCTCTCCAGGGACCAGCCCAATGCACATAATCCCCGTCTTAGGGGCTGCATACAGATTGCTAGTCACATAGTCAGCCCCTCCTTGGAGATGAAAAGTCATGCTAGCATAGCTTTTCATACTGGAATTGGATTTATAACAAAGTTCCAAGTAGTGAATTTTCTTATTCACCCTTTTAAGCTTACCGTCGTAATAATTTGCAAATGCTTGAATCACCCTATCATAAGCCTGTTTCTTGAGGACTGTGAACTGGGCTCCAGTGTCAATTAAAAAACCTCCTTGTTCGTATGAAAATAGCGCTTTAGGAATTCCCAGCCGTTTCTCAGCCACACTTATGTCTGTCAAACCTAAGAACATAGTTGGATGGGAAGGATATAATATCTGTGTGGTTTTCACATCTTTCCCGACTCGTGGGATGTCATTTCCGAACCTTAAATAGCTATGCCCACCGTACAGGCAATAAGAGTAGAGGCCCTGAACATTGTTCCTCACTTGGCTTATCAGAGAAACAGGCAATTTGTTCATGCCAAGAATCCCAGAGAATACAGGGGACTGATTTGCGCACCCGAAAATCATGTTGGTAAAAGTCCTTGAGCCGTTATTCTTTAACGGCAGAGTGAATGAATCAGATGAGAGAATTGCATCAATCTGATTTATTTCCCCACCCTCTAACCCATATTTTAAGGTGCAAACACACTGACCCTTTATGCATCTGCACAAGTTCTTGGCCCTTTGGCACAAGGGATGCTCACAGGGCAGAGCTTTGTATGTTTTAGATTTCTTGGGATTGAAATGGGATTTTGATTGCTTGCAAAGTGTCCAAATAGGTCCACTACCTGTGTGTCGAGAAGGAGAGTCACCTCCGTGCCTGGATTTCCGATTCTGATATTAACCGAGTATTGCAAACCTTTGTTTTTTACAGGGATTTGTATTGCATTGGCGTAGAAAGTTTCGTTTTTTGGAGTTGAGGAAACTGCTCTTGCTTTTGAGGACATGGCCATTATGTGAATCTTTTGTGTTTGAGTGAGATTTGGCTGGTACAAGGGTGAGTTTGGGGAGTCCCATGGGATGAGTTTTAGGGTAAAGCCTGTGGATTTTGAAGCAGCAGCCTGGAAAACAGTTAGCAGTACATGGAGGAACATAATTTTTGTCTGACAGTGACAGAGTTTGAGCCTGGCCATTTTAGGGATAATGAGATTACCATTACCATTTCTTTATATATTGTAGCAATCTTATGGGCACAAACCAACTGATTGCACAAATCTGGGGATAAGTATTGTGCATTTATGATGAAATTCCAGAAATGATGAAAGGTTATAAGTCATTATGACTCTTTTATTGGTTTAAGGTTATTTAGTTTATCAACGATAAGAAAAAAATTTTGACTTTGGAAGTGGCTCTTGAGTGACCAACATGTGTATGGAGAAATTTAATATGGCTTGACTTTAAACTTATTTGAGATTTCCCTTACTCTAATTTAGTTTTTTTTTAATCAATTTTACTTGCAAAATATTCATTTTATTTCCGATTTTTTTTAGCATCAGTGCGTTGTGTGTTTATTAACAATGAGGACTAAAGAATTGACCCTGTTGGTTGATTTAATTTAAAAAATATATATGGTTATTCAGTGGTAGTTTAATCTATTTTCTACCTAGTTATATATACTTAATTTAAACTTTACCATCAATTTATTATATAGGGATAATTACAAAAGCCCCCTGAAGGTTTGGGCTAATTACAAAAAAACCCTGCGATTTTTTAAAATTATTAAAATCCCTTTGATGCTTAAATTTAACGAGGTAACTACAATATTTCTATAAAAGTTAGGAGGTTTTTGAAATATTTATTTTGCTTGTGAAGGGGAAAATGTAAGAGAGAATCAAACCTTGAGAGGGTTTTTGCAATTTTAAATAACCTCTGGATTTTTTTTTTTTTGTTATTAGCCTGAATCACAGGGTTTTTTTTTTTTTTTTTTTTGTAATTATCCCTATTATATACGTCCATAGTAAAATATAATATAGGTTGCATTTGGGTCAAGGAATTTAGGTTTTAGATACAATGAAGAATTAGCTAATGCTTTTGTGTCTAATTCCCCACCTGAAGAATTAGCTAATATTTCAACAAATAGCTTATTGAAGACAGGTGAATTAAAATGGGATTGTGATATTATTTCTTATCTTTTTTGGGGACAAGAAAAGTTATTATACGGTTAAATCCGGGCATAAACTATTTCAGTAATCTAGGATTGAAAGATAGGACAAGAAAGGTTATATGGTGCTTGGTATTATACCTTCAAAATATTTGATTTGTCTTATTTTTAACGTTTTAATTTATTGAAATCATTATGACTTTTAATAAATTTTGATAAACCAATTGTCAAATTCCAGCATCGCACGTGACACTGAAGAAGAATAATGATACAAATTAACTTGATGGCAGGATAGAGTTAAATTTATTTTATGGAAGATCGCTAAACTTCTATTATAGTAAATTGCAAGTTGAAGAATAGATAATTAAAATTGTTTCCTTTTTGAAACAATTAACATTATTATTTTATTTCATTTAATCTTTTAATTGTCATATGTAATGTACAAAAAAAATAAGCCAAAACTAAACACGAACTCAGTGTAAATAGGCCATCAAACTTGATAAGGTTATTCAACACTTGGAAATAGAAGTAGTCAATCACTCGAAGACCTTTTAATAGCTCAAAATTGACAATATGTAGAGGTAATCACAGTTCTGCTTCCCTTTGAATATGGACCAATCAGAAATTGTTCCAAATATTTGCTTTATTCTAGAGTAGGGAGGATGATGTTTACAATAAGGCGAAATAAACAGAACATTTTTATGGTGCTAAAGGGTACCTTTTCTCTTTTTGCTTTTGCAGCACCACTTGAATATCGCACACGTCTTAATATTACAGCTTAAGGTGCCAATTAATTATGTACATGTACTTACACACAAATTACCAGAAAGTTTAGGGACCACGATTAGCTGCTGAAAATGTAAACCTCATCAAAACCTCTCCTGCAAATATGACAAAACATGCAAACAAGTTTATTCATGCTCTTACCCCTTCTATACTTGGCCTCAAGGAACCAAAAAGATAGAAATCACACACACACACACGTCGAGATGGTCAAGTACTTATATATGTGTGGTTGTAATTATATGAGAGAGAGAGAGAGAGAGAGAGAGAGAGAGAGAGAGAGAGAGAGAGAGAGAGAGAGAGAGAGTTACCCAGCCTTTCCACAATATGTGGGACTGTAATTATATATGAGGTTGTCAAGTACTTTACGTCGAGATGGTCTGTTCATAGACATCCTAGCCTCCCTGACAGATTTGTCACAAGAGACGATAATAAACATTTAAATACTTCAATAGATTCAACAAGATCAACACGTGAAATTGTGTAGATGCAAACGTGGAATACACATCCAAGCACATAATGTAGGACATGTTTCGGTAGGATTAATAACTAGAATTGATACTTGAATCTTTGATCAAGGCGATGGCTTAGCCAGACCATGAAAGTAGGATGAGCCAGTTGGAAAACTAAAAAAAAATCATATAAACTTTTAACTTTTTTTTGTTGGAAAAAAATCTTATGAAATTAGAATAAAAAAATGAGAAAAGGATGGGCCAGGGGCCCAGTATGGCCCACATATCTCCGCCCTTGGTTCAAGGTGAATATTCCAAAACCGGCTTTCTATTAATTTGCAACTTTTTCTCCTTTTTGAAGGATGTGGCAAGAGTACAACTAAATTGTTAAAAGGTGTCAAAACTAATATCTAGTTAACACGTAAAGAGAGAATAGACCAACATCCAATCGATTCGCAACATGCAATGGAATTAACTATTGAACCTACAACTTAGTCTATGCCATCGGTGTTTGCCACCTGAACTTCGGTGCATTATTAAGTTCCACGTGTTGATAATACACAGGTACTTAGTCTACATTTCATAGAATGCCAATCAGCCAACACACCAAATTTGAAAATATTACCTCACAAAAAAGTTGGCAACATGTTGAGTGACTTGAATTGCATCTTCTGAGTGTGGAATCCCTGATAAGCCCCACTCGAAAGCATTTTTCTGGGCCAGAGATGTCATAATTTGGATTTCAAACAAAAAAATAAATTAATCAACTTCTAGCGTGTTAAGTTTATTTTGTTTTGTCAATTCAAAACCATTAGCCAAATATGCTACCCAGAGTTTAGAGACAAGACATAACTCGAATCAGAAAATACATCCCCTTACGGAATTATAAATTGATTGATTCTGATGTAGTTATGTCAACTATCGTTACACTCAATATATGTACATTTAAATATACCTATATATGTGTGTGTGCAAATGAAATTGCTCCCAGAACTATGCACAAGCCAAAAGGTATCCATGCCCCACATTTTCTCAACCACGATTTACAGTGGTCCGACAATCCCCACCTACCATATTTGTAGCTGTAACCTAAATAGAGGCAAGCTATGACAGGGACTCTCGAAGGTCACCAGTTCTTTCTCTTACCTCTAGCTCATAATCTTTACGGGCTGCTTCAAAAACTAGTGGCACAATAAGGGCCATACTCCCTTTCATGAAACTTTTACATCTTATGGAGGGTTCTAATATAAATAAAGACTGACAGTCGAGCAATTATCTCTCCACATTGACCTCCATAATGAAATAAATAATTCAATTAGCTCTACCTAAGTGCCTATGGAGAGTAACTGATAACTCTTCAGCTTCAGAAAAAACTCTAGCAATCTCCAACAGTGTTAAAATGCTCCTCCTTTTTCTTTTAAATAATGATAACTTCCTCTGTTGTACAACTTCCTCAAAAGAATATACTGGAAGTGAAAAGGGGGAGAGAATAATAAGATGGATTTTCAACTATTTCCTGGTTAATAGAATAAAACTCAGTGTATCATCCCACGCCTTGAACTATTTATTTCACACAGTAAATGTCCGCATGCACTTACAATCGGTTCTTATTTTCCCCAACCAGCAATGCCAATATGAAAAACATCTCACCTTTAATATATATAAAGAATTAAGTATTTGCTATTTTCCAACAAGGATAACTACTGTTGAGTAGAGCAATATTTGAGTGTCAAATAAGAATATTTGCCATTATCCAACAAGGACAATTACTGCTGAATAGGAACCCTATTTAGAGTCTCACCACATCAAGACCTTGCTATGTGCCTTTCATGAATTAACTCCTTGCTGATTTGACTTATTTAATAATGATTTAAAACAAAATTGGAAAGGCTTATACCTAGTGTTTTAACAGTTTCAAATCAACAATTTTTTGTCCAACAACTTTCTAAATATATCAAGACAACAATGGTTTCATGACGAGCCAGCGAAGCACAATTCTGTATCCAATTGAATGCTGAATCTGCTAGTCTACATACAGATATAAACTTTCCATAGAAATTAAACTTTGATCACATTAATAAAGATAATACCTCTGGATGCCACTGAACAGCAGTCACTGGATATCCGTGTGCCTGAATTGTTGAAACATATACCTAATACAAATTGATCACATGGAAGGAGATAAGAAATAAAGCTCAGATGTCAAGAAATGTACTCGATCTAAGATAACACAAAATGGAGTTACGATGAATATACCACAGACGTGGTTCTTTAGATACCTTTCCATCTTCATCTGCACTAGTTGTTAAGATCTCAAAGAAATTACAAAGCCTCTTGCTCTTTTGGAACTTTTCAGGTGAAATACCATACTGTCACACAGAGGCAAAGAAAATGTTACATAAGGAAAAGATATGCTACATAATGATTAGATGACTATATAATTCTGCCAATAGCGCTGGTTTGTTTAAACTGACAACAAGTGCTGCATGATCCTCAATGAAAGTAACTATAGCAGTTGCATATCTGCAGAATATACTTGGGACTTTAAACAAGTTATTTGTCTAAAACAATCAACTGATTAAAAACACCAAAAATGCCTAAAAGTGATTTAGTGCCACGGAAATCTTATATGTTCTGTATCATCTGTTGGTTACCAGTCGTGACAAATACTCAGCAACTAGTGCAAGCCTTTGGATAACAAGAGGGGATTGGACGATTGGCTTAGGCCAGACCATAACTCATAAAAGGTATTCAGCGATTCCAAGCCACAATTTAAGATCTTGGACATAGAAATCTACATACACGCTGCTAAAAAGTAAAAGGAAAGTGAACTGGTCTTAAAAGTATAGAAGTATGAAACTTTAAAGGAGGGCACAAGACTGTATTAGGAGTATATATTTTCTACTTGTATCCAGCCAAGAGCAGGGGAAAGGAAATAATGGAAAAAAGGCCACAAAAAAAAAAAGGAAGAAGAGAAAGAAGAACTAAAAAGCAAAGTGGCTAGCCACTTGAAAATTTTCAGAAATAATTTCATACTTTCACAAACCACATCGAGGCAACACACTGAAGGCTGACAGGTTGACGGGCATATGAATGCAGATTTCAAATTAATAGTTGAACACAATTGAAAATGCCGAAGCATATACCTAATATTTCTGCGCCACATATCTATATTATTTCTTCTATTGGGCAAAATATTTTCTTTTTGTTTTGGGGGCTGGGATGGGGGACAGGCAGTAAAAATGTCATTCATTAGTGCATGAAGGAACTTGGTTTAGAGCACTTCATTCCAATGCATAACCACTTTACTGGTCATCCAGATTCCTATGCATAACCCGTAACTGGTCATCCAGGAAGATAATACACATTATAAAACTATCGTCTTATAATAACAGACAGCCAACTGCACTTACACGATGATTTTGCATCACGAGGCATTCTGTACTCAGCTTCTTTAGCAAAGCTGGAGGAAACCTGAGAAGGAAATTAACATATAATTATTACCAATGCCAATGAGTGATAGCAAAATATACGATCAAAACATCTTTCAAAGTGGTGTCGGCCCATCTGGTTAGAATCACTTTTCAGAAGGATCATTTGCGAAACTGGTAGCTCCGAACATATAATCAAATAATGACCAAATAAAACCAAAAGTAAATCAAATGAATGCTTACTCGTTTATCAGTTCACAAAAACTAATTTCCATCCTAATCCACAAGATCTGGAAACTAACTGCCAGCTTTTGTTTATTAAAAAGGTAAAGCATATATAAGTATAGTCGACTATATCCAATCAATTTTGACTCACATGAAACATGAGCTATTCAATATGAGGCGACTGAACTACAGTCATTCTTGTCATATTCTTAGAACAGAACAAAGTAATCTAAAAACAATAGTAGCTTTCATCTGATCGAGCTAAAGTTCATTGAAATTCAACTTCAGTCAGAACACCAATTTCAACATTGTAATCCCCCTGGAGTTTATATTTCTAATTTATCGTCAGTACATTAAAAACCCAAAGATACTAAGCTTTGGTGAAAATAACCACTACTGGGCCATTAACAACAATATCAAGAGCCATTCTTGCATCATAAGAATTATACCAAGTTCAGGGTAGCAACTGTATACCAAAAACACTAAAGTGGTGAAATTGGCATGTCAGGGACTATATGAACATTCATGCTTCATTAAAGTCTAGCATGTCAAAATCATCACTCAAAGTATTGCAATAATAACATCAGGCTACAGTTGAAATGTTTTCATACCAAAACAAACAAAAAACTGATACGGCAAATTAACTGCAGATATTACCTTTGAAACACAGTTCCATTTGTATTTATGCTACTCATGAATTGCAGCGTAGAAGCTTGATCTGTTGCACTAAATTCCTCCAGGATGTTTTTATCCTGTAACCAACAATAAAACATGTTAAAATTACATAGATCAACAAGTCTAAGCTAATTAATCATTCTGTGGTTGATAGAACTGGAATGTAAACTAGAAATCCTAGCATAGTCTAAGAGAAACTCAATGCAACTGAAATATATAAGAAACGAGCTTCAAGATAGGAAATGGCATAATTCAAACTGGCATGTGTTGGAAACATATAATGAAGAATTTTAACCCCCAATGATAGCCGGTTCATAATAATCCTCCAATGAAATTCATGCAGCAGGATACAGAGAGAAAACACGCTTCTCAATTATTTGATTTATGTGAAAACACCTGGTTCTTCCCCCTAATCCAAAGTCATAATTGCATAGTAGAATCACATATTTCAACGCATTGTTAAAGAAAAATAGTAGAAAAAAGATGGGGATTTAAGTTTTGTAATTTGTTAAGAAAAGAGAAATTCATCACAAGTTTTCTCTCTCTTTTCTCCATCTTTTTTCCCTTCTCTCTTCAGGGAGGAATGAGACATACATGTGGTGGAGGGAGGGTGCGGGTGCATTCTTAAGTATTGTTAATATATATGGGCATGTTTCTAGACAGCATACCTCACTGACAATCATGGTTAACAGTTCAAAACCTAAGCAGATGGCAAGCAAAGGGAAACGATCTCCAGCATCATTCTTTCTCAGAACATTCTGCACAAAACAAATACAAAAGCAGTCATAATTCAAAAATGTCATTCTCTCTGGCATCTTATTTTCCCTGATTAATGCCATTCAGTGTCAAACTTTGCATGATACATGACCCTGCTTAAAGGGGGTATGGTTATAGCATCCACTAAATCATCAGTTATTTTTTCACAATGCAAAATCAGAGCAGGTCAAAATTACTGGGCGGTCACCTAGAAATTAACCAAAACATGTCTTTCAATTCAACCTTGTAGAATATTTGCCCAAATTATTCTCCGACTTATCAATAAAAGAACCAACATTTACACCAGAACAGCAGTTCATAATATTTGCAATGGGATATGGATAAGCGACATCTTTTAAAATTCTTTAATTGCTATAAGAGTCAAAAAGCATTGATGTGGCCTTCTTTGTTTTTACAGCAAGAAGGCCTTCTTTGCTACTTCAGCATCAAGTGGTAATGAGAATGTATATCTTAAAGTTGAGAAAACTTAAAGTACAGGAAGTTTTTTTATTTCATTTGCATTTTCCATGTGATAACTAGTAAGGAGAAAAAATGTTTGGTTTTGATTTCGGAGCAAGTCATAGAGATGGTCAAGTACCTTAAATATCGACTCAACAACCTCAAAGTAGTGACCACTTTTGGCCCACCCTCCTGTGAAAATCACTCCATTAACCAAACTGAGTTTCTGCAACATAAATTAAAAGTTAACTCGGGCAAATTGTGGGGACATGAGTGCATGATTACTTAACAAATCACATAACTTAGCGGCGGCAGGGAATTTGCAATTGCCTCATTGTTGAAGCAATATAAAAGATAGTGTGAAGCAAAACTTCATCAATATCAAATGATTGATCACCTTTTATATACATTGCATGGGAACACCTTTGAGGACAAAGGTTATCCTCATTCTGGCAGAACCAACACATTTCAACTGAAGATGCGGTGATTACACTGAGAAGCACCAATGAATAGAAGGTAGAAAGGCTGATAGTATATATAAAATTAAGCAGAATATTGAGCAACTATCAGATGAGCTCTACAGAAAAGCAAACATAATCTCCAACTTAAATACATAACATGTGACTAATCTTGTTATGTGTGATTTAGTGGCAAAACGCTCTAAATCTATCTTTTTATATTCGTTTTACTTATGATATTCTCCCCCACAAGTAAATATGAGAACATAGTATCCTCACCAAAAAACAAGTCTTCTGCATGTTCCTTGTACATTTTCCCTGACTGAAAATTTGTATCCAAATGGTCACAAAGAGAGAAAATGATTCTCCAGACACCTTTTATATGTTCTTAAACATCTATGTCTTAAAACTGTATAAGTAAAAACCTGGTGTAGTCTTTCTTCTTCTTCTTCCTTTTTTTCTTTTTTTTTCTTTTTTTGTAAAATGACAACCAGACAGAGAAAGAGGAACAAAAAAGGTAAAAGGTGAGCACCATCCTCATTCAAACACTCCTTAATCATGAGAAAGATTATACCCTTTCACATGCTTAATCCCTTATTATCTCAGTAACCATACAGTGTCCATGACCAAGTTGCGCAAATTTACGACTGTATGATTCACATGAGCAGAGGCATATGTTAACAATTTTAATCAATAAAGCAAAACAAAACGAACAATATCCATAATAACACTGAAATCAGCAACAAGGAAATTTAGAAAGTAAGAGGTGATTACTTCGTAAAGAGCCTCCGATGGTTCATTATAGATAAGAGGAATAACCCTAGCACCAGCCGATTCAACAAACTTCACATAAGAGGCAGCGATGTACGAGGCATCAGAAGCGTTGTTGAGGCGGCCGGAGGCGCCATCGCCAGGGTGGCTGAGGATTCCGATAACGGGGCGGAAATTTAGATTAGGGTCCGCGGCGGGGCACCGTGGAACTGTAGCGAAAGCACCGGTGTGACCACTGGGCATGAGGAGCGGCACGGCAGTAGACTGAGCGTTGGCGGAGCCACTGAGCTCCTTGGAAAGAGCGATAAGTAGGGGAATCCAGAGATAATTCATCATGTTGGAAGAGGAGGCAGCGGCGGCGATGGAAGAGAGGGGAATCGGTGGGAGAGAGGAGGAGGAGGTGGAGGTGTGGGAGTCAGTGGCGGTGGATGCTGAAGGAGACGGAGGAGGAGGTGGTGGCGCCATTGATACTGGTAGTGGTGGTTTTGAGGGAGAGAAATGTTGGGAAGAGAAGTGGTTTTGACATGGGAGGAAAAAATGGTGATGGGATATGGTGGGTTTTTCAATTGCTTCTCTTCTCTCGTGTGAATTGTTTAATTACATATGTATGTATGATTGTGTATTTTTCCATTTTGGTGACATTGACGAGGCTATCAAGCTCTACTCAGTCTCCATTTCCAACCCGGGGTGTGGGGTCGGGGGAGGTGACGACTGACGTGTAATTCAGATGTAGCTTGAGAATAAAATATGGATATTTAGAATCTTAGATTGAGAATTAAATAATAGGAAAATAAGATTTTTAGTCCTGTAAATTGGACATGTTTTAGAATTAGTCCTCTAAATTGTCACATTCATTTTTAGTCCTTTAACTTTCAAATTTCTAGATATTCAGTCCTTTAACTTAACAATTTTATTTTTGGTCCTATAACGTTACATATTTCGAAATTTGGTCCTATAACTTAACATATTTTAGAAATTTGGTCATGTAACCTTTTTTAGGGAATTTAGTAATATAACTTAACAATAGTTAAATTTAATTAATTTATTAAAAGGTTATTTCTAAATTAATTTAATTTTTCAAATCGAATGATTTTAATTAACAATTAATTTTCTTTAAAAATAAATAATTATTTTTTAATTTAATTAATTTTTAAAAAATATTTAAGCATTAATTTTTTAAACCTTCTGAATTAAATGCATCTTGTACACTAGTCTACAGTTACATTTCTTGGAGATAATTATCCTCACCAAAGGTTAATTGCATAAATATGACAAATTATTCTTAAGTTACTAATTTGATGTAATTATTTTAATTTTCCTAGAATTCATTAATTATTTTAGAAATTTCTATTTATTTAAACTTTTTATTAATCAAATTAATTTAATTTTAATTGTTTTTATAATTTGATTAGTTTCCAAACATTGAAATTTAATTACTTTATATTTGGTCCTATAAAATAGTTAAATTTAACTATTGCTAAGTTATAGGACTAAATTTCTAAAATATATTAAGTTGTAGGACCAAATTTCTGAAATATGTTAAGTTTTAGGACCAAAAATAAAATTGTTAAGTTAAAGGACCAATAACTAGAAATGTGAAAGTTAAAGGACTAAAAAATGAATGTGATAATTTAGAGGACCAATTCTCCAAAAGGTCCAACTTACAGACTAAAAATCTTATTTTCCCTAAATAATAAGTTTATTCAATTCCACTATGGGCCTATAGGACTTCAATAAAATTTGAGATTCAACTAGAACTATAAAATAATAAATTTATTCCAACTCAAATTAAACTTTGTTCAAATCGATCCCCTTTAAAAAAAAAAAATGAATTTAATTATACTTATTATATTTAACTTAATTTCAAAAATTCAGTAAAAGTCAAATAAATTGGAAACGTAACATATGGTCAAATTGGACTCACTTCAATTATATTTATGTGGAAATGGATCAAAATAGTCATTTCCAAAATGTAAAGATGAAAAATAGACATCTTTTGTAAATAACATATTTTTAGCTATTTGGGGTGTGAAGTGATATTCATTCTTTTCTAGCATGTTTGTTTGATTTTTCTCTCTTTCAAAACTCTATGGGTATGTTTGGTTAGAAAGTCACGAACGCGTTTGTAATCTCCGGATGCAAAACATGTTTGTTTGTATTGTGTCCTGTGAAAAAATTGAATTGAATCGCGGAAGCAATTTTCTCTCTTCTTCGACACAAATTCTCTCTCATCCGCCACATTTTTCTCTCACTTCTCCTACACGCTACACCGCACAAAAAGAGTTTGCCATTTGGGAATCATCACCGCTTCCTCTCTCTCTCTCATTATGCTGCCATTTTTATTTTGTAGCAACATTATGTTGCCATTTTTAACATAAGCTTTTTGCCGATTTCATTTTGCTCATGGTTAAACATGAATCAAATATAATAAAATTAATGTAAATATTATTCGATTATTTTTAAATACATATAATGATGCGAGATGACAAGGAAGGTACAGGTTTTATACAATATTAATACATTATTACAATTTCATGTCCATCAATGCTTACAAATATATATTACAATTTTAAAAATACAAATTAGTACTAAAAATATTATATATATATTAACACATGTTCCAATCTCCAATTTATATAATAATATCAACATACTAATATCAATCATTACAAAACAATAAATTATATATTTTACTTCATATAAAATATAAAAATATATTGATGTAACACCACTATAAGACATGAATGACATCTACAATAGAAACTGTCTCCCCAATCACTAACCAAATATTATTTTTTTCTTAAATTCTTCCCCCAAAACAACTTCTCCCGGAAAAACTTCTCCCAATCACCAAACAAACATACTCTATGTATCTCCTTACTCTTTCTTTCAAGCTTTTTTTTAAAAAAAAAACGAATCTGTATTTTTCGTTTTTAAATATGCAATATGGGTATTGAATTATAGATGTCGAAAAGATGATTAATTTGATATATTATACATGCAAAACGGATTTAAAAACGAAATGTGTTTGTTCGATGATTTGGGTGATTGAGGAAGATTTGGGAGAGGAGAGTTTGATGTGATGTATTGGATAATGCGTGTATTAATAGAGAAATGTATCGAGGAGCGTGGTTGCTTGCTTGGTGATTCGGGAAAGAAATGAGAAGAAATCCAACCAAACATACGCTTTTTTGGAAAAAATAAAATAATCAAGTTATAATAAGTGATGTAATCGGATGTCAAGTCACTGTAACTCGACATTGAGTCACAGTAACTCGATGTCGAGTTACAAAGACAATGTCAAGTTCTGATAACTCGATGTCGAGTTAAGAGATGTGTGTCTTTGTGCGCTTAAATTGGGCAAATTTGATTTTTCACACCCCAAAAATTGCTAAAAAAATATGTGTTTGAAAAAATGGCTAAAAAACATCTTCCTTTAATAGGTAAAAAATCACTATATATTTGTAATTGGTTTGCTCGCCTTCCTTTTTCTCTTTTTTTCTAGGGACTTTTTGACATATTAATAATAGTGGAAATGGGTCAAAATGGCCATTTCCAAAATGTAAAAATAAAAACTAGCCATTTTTTGTAAACACACATTTTTAGTCACTTTGGCCAAACAAATAACATTCATACGCTTCTAGCATGTTTGTTTGATATTTTGTTTATTTCTCTCTCTTTCACTTATCTCCATGTATCCTCTTACTCTTTCTTTCGTGCTTTTTTAAAAATTGAATCAGAACTTTTGTTTTAAAATATACAATATGGGTGTTGAATTATAAATATCGGAAAAAGGATTAATTTGATATATTATACATGCAAAATGGATTTAAAACGAAAATTTATTTGAATTCTAAGTTTTTTGTAGAAAAAACAAAATAATCAAGTTATAATAAGTGAGAGAACTGGATGTCAAGTTGTGATTGGTTGTCTTCCATTTCGTCTACTTTTATTTTCCGAGTGAATAGTGGTGATTTTTTTAAGTGATAGTTGAATGGATAGAAATAATAATAATTATGTTGATATGATAAAGAATCTTTTAGAGATATTGATTATTTGTGGAATTTTTTGTGTAAATAATAATGTATAACATTATGTAAGAAAAATGAATAAAAAATAAAAAAATTGAACCGTAAAAATAAGCAATATAGATCTCATTTTATGCCTTTTGTTATCAAGACTAAGAGAAAAAATATTGTGATAAATTAAAGAAATTACCAAAATTATTTATGTGAATAGGAGGAGGGGAGAGAAATAAATAGTATAGTTTAGTATTGGGAAGTGTGAAAATGAAAGAGAAAAATAAGTTAATTTTAAAAAAAAATGAGATTTTCTTTTTTTTTTAAAAACGCACTTTTTCATAAACAAGCACACTCCCTAAAATTTCTTCTCTCAAAATGAAAATTTTGAAAATTTTCTCACAACCTAATTCTTGTAACTCGGTATTGAGTTCATCAGAATCTCGATGTCGAGTCACTCAAATTCTGAAACTCGATGTCGAGTTACAAGGATGTGAGTCTTTGTGTAGTTAAATTGAATCAAGGGCAAAATGGGTTTTTCAAATCCCAAAGTGGCTAAGAAATATGTGTTTGAAAAAAATGGCTAAAAAATATTTTGATTTGATGGGAATGGATAAAAAAACATTGTTAATCATATGGCAAAAGTCATTTTAAAACCTTGTGTAACACAAATTGTATCAGCACATCATTGACTTATACTTGTTACGAGTCAAAGTTAACCCTTTCATCAAATTTCTTCAATTGCTTAAACATCATAGCCCGATGAACAACCTGTCTCAAAACTTCAAAAGACTAGTGCTTAAAAAAAAAAAAAAATTCGATATGGAATATGAGACAACTATTCAACCACAAAGCATACTTAGGATTTCAATAGACCTAACATGGTTCTCGATACCAGTTGATGGTAAAAGAGATTCTACATTTAGGGACAAACAAAAACAAAAACAAAAAAACAATCCACTATACAAAAATTACAAGGAAAGATCTCATTAGTCAAGTGGCTACGATGATCTGAGGGAGGTGAATAGATTATCTCGGTTTTTCGATTTTGCCCTCTTTTTTTTTTTAATAATCAAGCAAAGATGAAAGCTAAGTGCGGAAAATAAACAACACACGTTGATTTAAAGAGCTTCACCCCACCTAGGGACTACGTGCTCTACCACCCCAAAGATATCCGGATGGGTTTCCGAAAAAGAAAAAGAAATTTTATTAATTACCAAAATTAATACAATACCTTGAGGATTACCACAACCCTCTTACAACACCTTCAAGGAGATTACCACAATCTTCCTTCACCACCTTTGAAGAGTACCACACTCTCCAAACACCTATCACCTAGATCACCCAAGTGTATTCTTACCACAAGAATACTCACAAGGATGTCTTGTGTTGAATGATGACCAAAATCAAGATTACAACTCAATAATGAATAATACAATATGAGTACAAGTGTAATCAAGAATTTAAAGCCTAGACCTCAAGAAAGTGCAAGTGAAAGTGCATAGGCTAATACAATAAGATTTATGAAAATGTTTGCTTGTATGCTCTTTTTGCTTGTGTAATGTGTTGTGTCTTGTTGCTTGAATGAAGCCTCTATTTATAGGAGAGGTCTTGGCTTGATTTCCGGACATATGCTCCTCATTGGGGAGTGATTTTCTGCAAAATAAATCATTTAAAATCAAGATTATAGTGCTAGAAATCAATCCCACAAATTAGGAAAAGTCATTCGAAAATGCAACGGATAGTTTGTCGATACATACGGGGTGCGACCGGTTGCGCAAAGATAAGTTTGAAATGAGTTCTCTACGAATTTTACACAGGGGACCGGTCGACGGGGTCCGACGATCGACCCTATCTTTGAACGGTCGGGGGTGACAAAAACACGAAACAGAGAAGTCTGTTTCTAGAAGACTCTTCCCGTGCATCGGTCGCCCATACTCTGCCGCCGCCCTTAGGGTCGACCAATCGCCCTTAGGGTCGACCGTTCGCCTCCTCTTTTTTCCAATCCGTCTCGTTTTCTTTCAAAACTCAACTCAGTAAAGGTTGCCCTATAGGGCGACCGGTCGAGCTTGAAATATAAGTGTTGTCCATTTTTTTATCGAAAATAAACTCCAAGAAATACGCCAAAAATAGTAAAAACATTTTAAATCGATCGGAAGTATTTGGACAATATTTAGGGACATTGTTTTGGTATAAAAACTCATTTGAACAAAATCATCAAAACCATGATAAAAATATTTATCTAACAAACTCTCCATTTTTGATGATTACAAACCAAAACAATTTTCTAGAGGACGGTTTTGAAAACAAAACAATTTTCCTGTCTATGAGTAAACTATTCGTTTAAGGACATTTTATAAATAGCCCCCCTATCAACAAACACATCAATAAGAAATATTGCATAAGCTAGAAGCACAAGCTTTTACAAGATAAACATTAACATCATGAGCTAAGAAGCTCCCCATGTCAAAAATACTCATAATCCATTGCAATTAAGTCCATAATACAAGCAATGGACTAAATATACTCCACATCTTTTGGCTTTATGAAGCCATAGCTTATAGCTTTTATTGCGAGTTTTTATAAGCTTCTTTGAGCTAACGAGCCATTTCCCTATTTCTCCCCCTTTGGAATCATCAAAAAGAATGTTAGGATGATAAAAACATCATACAAATATATCAAAGCGCGCCAAAGAGACGATTTATCAACCATTGAAAAAATTAGGCTTAGAATCCGAAGAAATGGGAGAAATGTATCATGTGATACCCATAAGCTCGTTTTGTTTGTCAAGACATGATCTCAATAGGTATATAAGACATTTGAAAGCATAGGAGTCGTGTATAAGTTGAAATTTTCTTTGCGACAATTCATCGAACACATTGTGGCGTGAAAAATAAACGGTTGTATAAAGCCCTTGTAAATGAATCAAGCCAAATATTTTCATCACAAAATCATTCCAAGCACAATACAATACATCATCATAAATAAGCTCATCACCATCACAATCATATGGCATTTATAACAAGAAAATTGCAAATAAGCCAAAACTCAGGGTTCAACCCAATTGAGCAAATGGAGTAGAATTCTTACCATTCAATCGGTAAAGATGAGCAATGATGATGATAATTGAGCTATATTACGACCAAAATATGAAATGTATGCAAGAAAACAAATTTGAAGTGAAATATGTGTGCATTTTGCAAAGGGGACGAAAAATGGAGAAAATAAGCCAAATGGCTAAGTCAAGACAGAGACGTTTTAATCCATAAAATGGCAGTGGGGCGACGGCCGACGATGTGGGCGACGGGCCGAAGGCAAGGGCGACTTACTGCCCTCACCTCACCAAATTTAACTGTCTCATTTTGTTTTCCAAAAATCCGATTTTTCGCCCTAAGTTTTAAAAATGTTCAAAATACAAATGTAACCTCATTCAATATGCATTATGCCTAACCGAGCTCGTATCGACGCAAAAGTCTCGGAAGATAGCGGTTTTGTAAAAATATCCGCCAATTGATCTTGAGATGGTACGAAAGATATCTCAATTTTCCGTTTTGAAACACAATCCCTTAGAAAATGATATCGAATCTCAATATATTTAGTACGGTTATGATGAACCGGGTTTTGAGCAATATTTATAGCGGATATATTATCACAAAAGATAGGAACATTTTCAAAGGAGCATTTGTAATCTGCTAAGGTTTGTTTCATCCAAAGAAGTTGAGTGCAACAAAAAGTCATGAAATATATTCGGCTTCGCCGTTGAAAGTGAAACACAATTTTGCTTCTTTGAAAACCAAGAAACTAGGTAATCGCTAAAAATTGACATGATCCTAAGTACTTTTCCGATCATCAATATTTCCCGCATAGTCCGAATCACTATAACCTTTAAGAGAAAAATTTTCATTCTTTGGATAGAATAAACCATATTGAATAGTGCCTTTCAAATATCGGAAAATCCTTTTAACTAAGACTCATATGAGATTCTTTGGGATTGCTTTGAAAACGAGCACATAGGCATACGACATGAAGAATGTCCTATCTACTAGCGGTTAAATAAAGCAAACTACCAATCATACCTCGATACTTTGATTCATCCACGACTTGCCTTTTCTCATCTTTGTCAATTTTGACATTTGTCGCCATAGGGGTAGAGACGGTTCTTCCTTCTTCAATGCCGAACCTTTTCAAAAGTACTTATGTATATTTTGATTGCGAAATGTAGATACCTTCTTGGCATTGTTTAATTTGAAGCCCAAGGATGAAATTAAGCTCCTCATCATGCTCATTTCAAATTCACCTTGCATTAACTTAGAAAATTTTTTGCACAAAGATTCATTAGTAGCACCAAAGATAATATCATCAACATAAATTTGCACAAGTAAACAATCTTGCCCTTTTTTTAAAAACAAAGAGAGTAGTATCAACTTTACCTCTTGTAAAACCATTTTGCAAAAGAAAAAAGAGCTAAGTCTATCATACCATGCACGCGGTGCTTGTTTTAAACCATAAAAGGCCTTTTTAAGTTTATAAACATTATTAGGCCTAGAATAATTTCAAACCCCTGAGGTTGTTTTACATAGACTTCTTCTTGAATAAAACCATTTAAGAAAGCGGATTTAACATCCATTTGGTAAAGTTTGAAATTTTTAAAGCAAGAATAGGCAAGTAAAATACTGAATGACTTCTAATCGTCTTCGGTGCAAAAGTTTCATCATAATCAATACCTTCTTCTTGACAATACCCTTGAGCTACTAACCTTGCCTTGTTTCAAACAATGTTGCCTTAATCATCGAGTTTGTTCCTAAAACCTATTTTGTACCAATAATAGTTTGAGATGGAGGACAATGTACCAATTCCCATACATCATTCCTTTCAAATTGATTCAACTCCTCTTGTATTTCCAAAACCAATCCTCATCCTCAATTGCCTCCTTAGCATTTTTAGGCTCTTTTTGAGATATAAGAGCTTTCTCGGCAAATTTTCTTCTAAGTCATCACTTTATCAAGGGGATCACCAATAATAAGATCTTTTGGGTGATCTCCCTTAAATTTCAATGCTATGGGAAGATCTCAAGTGTCACCTCTATCTTCTTGAGAAACATTTGAAGTAGATGGTTGATCATTTGATGTAGAAGGTTGATCATTTTGAGCATCATTTTGAACAATGGGTTCAACAATATCCTCTTCATCACTTTCATCATTGGGTATCCTTTCAACACCCGAAACTTCATTGAATTTGACATGAATAGATTCTTTAACAACACCACTAGTCTTATTGTAAACCCGATATACTTTGCTCTTTGTTGAATATCCCATAAATATCCCTTCATCGGCCTTAGGATCAAGTTTGTCCAATTGATCCTTGGTATTCAAAATAAAGCACTTACATCCAAATATCTTGAAATAACTAATATTTAGAGTTCTTCCTTTCCAAAGCTCATATGGAGTTTTATTCATTTTAGACGAATATAAACTCGATTAATGACATAGCAAGCGGTACTTACGGCTTCGGCCCAAAAGTATTTTGGAAGTGAAAATTCATTTAGCATGGACCGACTCATCTCTTGTAGTGTTCGATTTTTCCTTTCGGCTTACTCCATTTTGTTGAGGTGTCCTTGGAGCCGAAAAATTATGGGCATATCCTTTGGTTTCACAAAAGACTCTAAATTCACCATCAAATTCTCCACCTCGATCACTTTGAATAGACTTAATAGTATCTTCTTTTTCATTCTCAATAAGTCTACACAACTTAACAAACTCATTAACTAGACGCTTTTATTGGTAAGAAAAAGAGCCCAAGTATATCTAGAAAAATCATCGACAATAACGAAAGTATAATGTTTTCCACTTAGACTAGCCGTACCAATATCCCCATACAAATCAAGGTGGAGTAATTGTAGGGGTTTGGTTGTGGAAATTTCATTTTTGGGCTTAAAACCAGTTTTAACTAATTTGTTCTTTTGACAAGTGTCACATAAGCCAAGATTTTCAAAATTCAATTTGGGTAGTCCTTTTACATGTTGGTTTTTGTAAATATTTTTCAAATTCTTGTGTCCAACATGTCCAAACCGCTTATGCCATAAACACATTATTGGCGACAAGACAAGAAACATTTTGACTAACCAAATCATTTGTACAAATTTTGTAAAGATTGTCTTTTCTATTTGCTTCACAAATAATTTCATCATTTTTAAGATAAGGCATTTTTCTTTATTGAAAACAACATTATAATTTGAATCACAAAGTTGGCTAACACTTATCAAATTAAACTTAAGCCCTTCTACTAAAAGAACATTTCTAAGAGAGAAAGAAGAGTTACCAATTTCTCCATTTCCAAGAATTCTTGCTTTGCCATTGTCGAACATGACCATACTCTCTTCTTGGAGCTTGATGTTGGTAAAAGTTCTCTCCTTCCTCGGTCATATGGCGTGAACATCCACCGTCCACGAGCCATTTTGAATCCTCCATTGTTGTTATAGGTACCTATAGTTTTGGGGGCCATGGGGGTTAGCCTTGAGACCTTTAGGTCTCCAAACAAAGCTAAAATTGTTCTTAAATTTACAATTACTAACATAGTGACCAACTTTACCACAATAAAAACAAATAAGATCATGGGCACTATTAGCACGAACAAAAGTCGGACCTTGGTCATTTTTCTTTGAAAGAGGTTGAAAAGGTTTATAGCCAAGTCCTAAATTTGGAATGCTCACCTCTTTGTGCATCTAAAAATTTTGTAACTTTATCCGTGCTTATGTTAAAACGATGCACATCCTTTTTCAAACATTCAAGATCTTTGGTGAGCGATTCTTTTTCGGTTTCAAGAGTATGAACTCGAGTAAGAGTAATAGCATGAGCTTTATCAAGAGATTCATAAGAGGTAAATAATTTTTCCTTTTCAATTTTAAGCTCTTTATGCTCCTTTTTCAAAGTTTTGTATTTAACAATCAAATTTTGAAACTCAATTTGCAATTCATCAAAATCACATTGCAATTCATCAACTAAGGAGGAGGTAGAAGAGTTAGAGCGTACCACATTATTTTGATTGTCTATGGCCATAAGACCATGTTCGCTTTCTCCTTTCTCGTCGGTTGTTTCAAGTAGTTCATCCCAAGTTTTGACCTTCGCATTTAGAGCCTTCTTTTTCGAAAAAGGCTTCTTTTTCTTTGTTCCTTCTCATCGAGTTTTGGGCAATCGGCAATGAAGTGCCCGGTTTTCCGCATTTAAAGCAAGCATTATCTCTCGGTTTTCTTGCTTTATTTTTATTCACGAATTTTGCAAATTTTCGAACAAGTGCAGCCGCCTCCTCATCATCATCATCATTATCATAGTATGCATTATTAGAAGAAGAAGCAAGACCTTTAGGAATATTTTGCATACCCGATTGATTGATGGTTGGTTTGGAATTTTTCCTCTCCTTGAGATAGACTTCATAGATGAGTAGGTTCCCGATGAGCTCGTCAAACTTGAGTGTCTCAAGATTTTGTGCCTCCGTGATTGCCGTTACCTTTTTCGGACCATGAGCTGGAAAAACATTCAATACCCTAGTCACCTTGTCTTCTTCAGAGATGACCTTACCGATGGCCACAAGAGGGTTAACAATGTTGTCAAACCTTTCCACCATCTTAGAGATGATTTCACCATCATGCATGTTAAAATTTTCAAAGTCTTTAACAAGCATGGTCTTTCTTGCTTGCTTGCTTGACCTTCTTAGTCCCTTCATAAATTGTCTCCAATTTTTCCCAACCTTCATGTGCCGACCTTATGCCTCTTATTCGATTGTACTCGGTGGCAGTAAGAGAACAATGCAAAATATTTAAGGCCTTACCGTTTAGAGAGAAAACCTTTTTGTCATTTTCATCGAACTCCTTGAAAGGTTTAGGAGCCGAGGTGTCATCCTCCAATTTCTTGGTTGGTTGAGCAACACCTTCAATGACCACATTCCAAATGTCGAACCCGCACTTTATAGAAAGACTCCATACGGTCTTTCTAAAATGTGTAGTTGTTGGCGTCGAATAGTGGTGGCTTGTTGGTGGAGGCGTCGGTGGTGAGATAAGCATCATTCGTAGCCATGGATCTTTTCTCTTTACTCAGAACGAGCTAGACAAAGAGTTTGGCTTTGATACCACTTGTTAGTCCAAGTGGCTACGATAATCTAGAGGGGGTGAATAGATTATCTCGGTTTTTCGATTTTGCCCTCTTTTTTAATAATCAAGCAAAGATGAAAGCTAAGTGCGAAAAATAAACAACACACGTCGATTTAAAGAGCTTCACCCCACCTATGGACTATGTGCTCTACCACCCCAGTATATACGGGATGAGTTTCGAAAAAGAAAAAGAAATTTTATTAATTACCAAAATTAATACACCTCCTTGAGGATTACCACAACCCTCTTACAACACCTTCAAGGAGATTACAACAATCTTCCTTCACCACCTTTGAAGAGTACCACACTCTCCAAACACCTATCACCTAGATCACCCAAGTGTATTTTTACCACAAGAATACTCACAAGGATGTCTGGTGTTGAATGATGACCAAAATCAAGATTACAACTCAATAATGAATAATACAATATGAGTACAAGTGTAATAAAAAATTTAAAGCCTAGACCTTAAGAAAGTGCAAGTGAAAGTTCTTAGGCTAATACAACAAGATTTATGAAAGTGTTTGCTTGTATGCTCTTTGCTTGTGTAATGTGTTGTGTCTTGTTGCTTGAATGAAGCCTCTATTTATAGGAGGTCTTGGCTTGATTTTCGTGACATAGGCTCCTCATTGGGGAGTGATTTTCTGCAAAAGAAACCATTTAAAATCAAGATTATAGCTGTTAGAAATCAATCCCACAAATTAGGAAAAACTGTCTGAAAATGCAACAGATAGTTTGCTGATACACAGGGGGTGCGATCGGTCGCGCAGAGATAAGTTTGAAATGAGTTCTCTGCGAATTTTACACAGGGGACCGATCGACGGGGTCCGACCGGTCGACCCCCTATCTGAACGGTCGGGGTGACAAAAATAAAAAAGATGTCTGTTTCAAGAAGACTCTTCCCAGGCACCGGCCGCCCATACCGGTCGCCCTTAGGGTCGACCTGGTCGCCTCCTCTTTTTCCAATCCGTCCCGTTTTGTTTCAAAACTCAACTCAGTACAAAGTTGCCTATAGGCTTACCGGCCGAGCTTGAAATATAAGTGTTGTCCAATTTTTTATCGAAAATAAACTCCAAGAAATACTCCGAAAAATAGTAAAAATATTTTAAATCAATCGGAAGTATTTGGACAACATTTAGGGACATTGTTTTGGTATAAAAACTCATTTGAACAAAATCATCAAAACCATGATAAAAACTTTTATCTAACAAGATCCAAAAATGAAAAATCACTACCTACAAAAAGATTACCCACTAAATGATTTTTATTTTATTTACAACACACGGAAAATCTATTTTTGATATGAATATTCCCCACACTATTACAAATTATTCACTTATGCACACGTTTCGCAACTCTCTATACAGGGGAATATAAACAATAAATTTAATTACAATCAACTCACAAAGATTAAAGTGTTTTTGATTGGGGCGATTGAAACAAAATATTAAGATTTCTCTAATAATTTTCAAACACTCAATTTTATTTTGACACCAAAATAACACCATTTTATTGTTCCAATAAATTATTGGAGAGAACCTAAAATATATTATTATTATTCAAAAGTCCTATGATGTCAAGATTCTGGACCATAGTTCGAACTACCAGGTTCTCTGGTTTTAAAATTGCCGATTTTGGTTACTCTAAAATAAGGATCCGGAACCGTAACCTAACCAGAGATAACAATTTCGGTTCCAAAACGAAACCTACTTCCTCTCGTGATTTTGGTTCCATTGTAATTGAAACTGTTTATTTATTTATTGAGTTTTTTTAAATGATTTGTCAATTTCAAGAAAAAGTAAAAGGAAAAGGGGGCATGGGCTTAATATTCATAATAATATTAAGTTCGACTTAATATAAATAACACTATTAAGTTATCTACATATCCTCTTAGGTGAACAAATAGTTAAATAATTTTCCTTAAGTAATCATTGTACAACATTGAATTTATTGAAACTAGGCGATGTACTATAACTAATTGTTGTGTTTTAATTTGACTAATTTTTTCCTAAATTTACACTATTTTCTCTATGAAAATCATCTATATTCTATCTAATTTCAAATAATATCGTTACAATATTTGGCTTTGCAAATATAAAACATAATCATGAACATTTAACATTTCTTATTGCATACCAAAGTTAACAAAATAAAATAAAAAACCCATTTTGAACCGTGGAATCGCTTCCCACGTTTTAAGACCATGGAATTGTAATCGAAATCGCCTTATACAGCTTCTAGTTCGATTTTGGAACCAAGTTCGATCAACACGATTTTGGAACTAAGTTCGATCAACAATTTCGATTTTGGTTTGGAACCGTTGACCATAGTTTCAATTTTGATTTGGAACTCGATTTCTATTCCATTTGACCACCTAGACTTAAACAAAATAACAGAATAACTAATTAAATATTTCCATCTAAACAACACGCATTCAATTATAATTTCATTTCATATTTCAAATATTACTAATACACGCTAAAGCCCCATTTGGAAATAAATATTACATGTATATTCCTTCTTATTCTATTTATAATAAATTTTATATTTGAACAAATTTCATTATGATTTTGTAAACTCATTTTTTTTTAATACAATGAAGATAGGAGGGATCTGATACACGCACTCGTATGGAATCGAACTTGGCCACTCTCTTACAACACAATATTCTACCAAGGTAGCCCAAGGTTGATCACTTAAACACATTAACTCAATTACATAGTGAATTGTCTCTTTACGATTAGTTAATTAAAATTAGTTCATATAATATATTAAATATGATTGTGAATTAAAGTATATACCTAAGCAAAATTGTTGTTTCCAAAACAAATGAGGTCACATTATCCATTCGACAAACGGGTCACTTATCATGATCGAGACGTTTAACATTTCTTAGCAAAATCTTTATTGAGTCGGAAAAACGTCACATTATTGGCGAAATATTTATAATGCACCGTACAATAAGGTTTGATGACTCAGCTAAAACTAATCCTCACATTGCCAATAATAAATTACTAATTACAAGTGGTCGAAGTGGACGCATGGCAATTAATACTTGTTCTTTTTCCCTTTTTCAAATTTGATTAATCGCCATTATTGACGATTGCTTATCAAACATTTTTATTTCCGTTCCGCTAAATCTTTTTACCCCAAAATGTGAGGACGCGATTGGATATATTTTTATTTTGAATTTTTTTTTATTTTACTAGAGAATACTTGGTAAAAAAATTAAAAAAAAGATGAATTTTGAAAGTGTGATTGGATATGAGATGGAAAAATAATGATAAAAGTTGATTTGATTTAAAAATAGTAAAATAATGATTATATATGTTTGGTAGTTAGAAATGTATGAGTGAGTAAATATTGAAGTTTGTGGAATAATGTATAATAATGACTAGTTTTTTTGTGAAAAAATGTGTAGATATGATTGACGACAAAAAAAAAAAAGTGAAAGTGAGAGAATAGTATATTTTCTCAAAATTTTTATAAACAATCGCATGTTTGGTAAAAAAATTCTCCAAAATGAACGAAAATGGAATCCATTCATATCCAATCACCACTTGAATGTTTATGAAAATTTCTAAAAATACACTATTCATTCTCTTTCCTTTTTTCCTTCCACCAATCACCTCTACATATTTTCAATAAATTCATCAAATCATCAATCATTATTACAATCCTCCCACAAATTATACTATTCACTCACTCGCATATTTCTAAATACCAATCATATCCAATCAATATTTACTCTTTTTATATCAAATCAACTTTCATCATTACTTTTTCATCTCATATCCAATCACAATCTCAAAATTTATATTTTTCTTTCAAACTTTTTTTTACCACTATTCTCTAGCAAAAAGAAAATTTTGAAAATGAAAACATATCCAATTTACCACTATGCTCTTAATAACCTGTTGGGAAATTTATTGTTTAGATTTTGATTAATGCCATGTAAAACTTAGAATAGGAAGTTGGCACCCCATTTTTGTTGTAAACGCATTGTAACAAATAGGTCGGGGTCAAGCCGAGTTAAGTCACCTATGCCTAAATATGCAAGAAGACAACCGGAGACTAGAAGGAAGACTCACCGCAAGACATCCGAGTATGGCAAAGAAGAGAAGACGGAACTCGATCAAGGTGCGCAAACAGATGCAACAGTAAAGCATCACCAAGTCAACTCAAGATAGTCAAGTCTCTAGTTGAAGTGACAAGAGTCATTTAATGATTGGAAGTTCGACTTAAGTCACCTGGGAAAGCAAGGAAATGCAAATCAAGTCGAGATAATCAAAGAGATCCGTTGGGAAAATCAAGAGAATTACTTAAACAAGTAATATCTCCATGCTACCTTTCTCGAAGTGCTCACCCTAAGCATGTAAAAGGAATAAACCAATGGGAAGCACTCGCACCATGTCGAACTCAAAAGTCAAGAACAATTCATACGAGGAAGTGGCAATTCCAAGGATCGCAACAAGACAAGCCAACGACCACAAGTGACTTTCAAAAATAAGCCTATCTCTTCAACGGGCGCGATTTTTGAAAGATCACTATAAAAGGCGAGGAATGACTGGAGGTTACCCAACCACGAATATTCAAGTATACATTTGAACAATAACCTAAGACATTCTCAAATCATTCAAGATTAATCCTCAAGCCTACACTACGAAGAAAATCAATCCAACACTCACCCCGTGAAGGAAAGATAGCTTCAATCAATTTGAAGAGGAAACTTTAGAAGAAAAGGGGTCTACATTCCACGAAGGATTGTAGGAAGGTTCAAGGTCGAACAAGTCTCGAGTTATTGGAGGGCTTCGTGATCAAATCCCAAGAGCTTGAGCAAGTGAGCTATAGTAGCAAGACAAAATGCCTGCGGAAGAAGGTGAGTCGGACGAGAAGCCACCGGTGAGTGACCAAGGCATCTCCGCATCGAGTCCCAAAGGATCAAGTCACCGTGTGTGATCAAGACTTGTATCCGGACTGCTACCACTCGATATCTTGATCAATACTTAGTGGATTCCTCCGGAGTTGGAGAAGAGAGAGGAGTAGAAGAATTACCCCATCTTCGAACCTCTATAAAAATTTATCGTGTCATTTACATTTCAAAGACTTTAATTCCTCGCATCTTATTTGTCTAATTCTCACGACATATTTCCTATCCAACTCGATAATCTCTAAGTACTAAAACCCAAGATTAAATCATTACTAAATCAAACTTAAGGGTGTTAAGTCTTCCGCAAAAACAAACCACGTTGAGCTAATTCACTCTTAACATCCGAGTTATTCTATCAACAGTCTCGAGTGAGTGACTAACTCTACCGATTAACTAAATTGGTCATGTCCACCAAGGACACAACTCGTATAGTATCAACTCGAATTTTAAAAAGGACCAAAAGTGAAAAGTTGGTAAGGTTTATTCAACCCCCACCCCTTTCTAAACCTTACACTCACACCCTTGGGACCTACAAGTGGTATAAGAGCGGTTGGTTCATTGAGCCTTCCGCACCGGTTACCGAACTAGATCTCCAAACTTTTCAAAGTCCTGCTTTTAGTACTTAAGTTTTCAAAACTCCTTTTATCATTAAAAGTTATTATCATGGAAGCAAATTTGACACGCATCCCTATGTTCACAATTGAAGAATTTGATGATTGAAAATTCGTATGTAGGCTCATCTATCAAAGATTACATGATGAGATGTGGATAGTGATAGAGGATGGGCCACCGCAAATCTTAAAGTGAACACAAATTGTAAGAAGAGCGACAAATGAAGGTGAAGAGGATGTTACCCTAGACCAACTATGGTTGAAAAAACCAAGAACTCGAATGGACAAATGATGACGTAAAAGATACAACCTGGACAATGTAGCCAGGACATCCTTTACAAAACCTCGACAAAGCCATGTTCAATAAAGTCAAATCATGCAAAACGACTAAAGAAATCGGGACAAGCTAACATTGATTTGTGAAGGCTCGAGCAAATCAAGGAAAATAAATTATCAAAGTGGTCAGACAAAAATTTGAGAATTTCAAAATGATCGCAGGAGAAAACCTGGATCAACCGGATGCTCGCCTCACGTAAATCACCAACGAGCTATCCGCACTTGGAAAGGAATATACATAGAAGGAAATGTGTATGAAGATCCTAAAAAGTCTCCCACCGAATGGAAATGAAGGTCATGGCACTCGAGACATTCCATGGACCTATCGAAGACCTCCAACCATGAACTATTCTCGAGATCTCAAAGCCTACGAATTTGAGCCGAGAAGAAAAGATCGTGAAGAGACAACAGACCAAAACAAATGCTCTAATTGTTAAGGATGGAAAGAGAGGCGAGGTCAAAGAAGTCATTGATCCGTAAGAAATAGCCCCGATGGTTAAAAGGTTCAACAAGTTCTTCAATAATAACTACAAGAGAGGCAAGGGCGAATCTTCCAGAAGACACTAAGCTCCCCTCCAAGTCAAGGGAAGATAGGCCAACCAAGAGAACAGATCATCAAAAAGTCAATATCAAAGTATGGCAAATCCAAGAATGGAAAGAGTCGATCAAAAGGTTGAATATCTATGCTGAACCGTAGGCAACCAGGTCACTATGCCATTGATTGTCCATATCCTGTAGTCAACAAATACAGGAATGAAGAAGAAAGAAAGGTCTTCTTGAGAAAGAAGACAAGAAAAGAAAAAGGCAATGTTGGTGGGCATTGAGATCACGAGAGACAAATAAGTCAAGAGAGACATACCGATTCAGAGAGCAAAGAAGCCGACTACTCAAGTGACTCAAGAAAAGCCCCGATCCGTTTGATGGCCAAGGAACAAGATCAACTCCGACCAAGAAGATGAGGTACACTCTAACTCATCAAACTCGTATTCCAAATAGTGACCGTGATACACACACTTCATCACCCACTCGATCTTTATGATTCATTAGCAAAATGATGAAAGATTTTGAACACATTAAATCCTCACACACACTACTAAATGAGGAAAACAAATACTAAGAGCTAAAACTCACAAAATGACTAAGGAGATGAGTACTCTAAGTCAAATAGTCGATGAGAATAAAAGTTTAAAGGCCGAAAATGCCAAGTTAATAGCAGAAAATAGCCGCCATAGAAAAGAGGGAGAATGGCCTCAAAATGTGATTGCCTCATTCACTAAGGCATCTAAATCATTGGATGATCTTATTATGAGTCAAAGAGAATGTGGAGACAAGACAGCTTAGATTTAATTTCTCTCGTGCTATGTCAAACTCCAAAAGTAATTTTGGAAAAGGATCTTCAAGCAATGAAGTGTCTCAAAAATCCAAAACTCCAAATGGTGCACACACATTCACTTCAAAGCACAATTACAAGCAAACCGGCCTTGGTTATAAAGGAAAAGGAAAATGGCCGGTTGGGTGCGTTGAGAGGACAATCGAGAAGAAATTCACCAAGTTCTCAAAGAACTCCAAACAGAATTACTCAGAAAGAAGAAAAACAGAGCTACCAAAAACCCCAAAAGTTCTATAAAAGAAACACATATGATGGGAATGGTAGAAAATATCCAAGCCAAGCCGATTGAACGATGTGAACTATCAAAGATAAAACTTATGAAATATAAGCCCAAATGGCAAAGGCCTAGAACTCAAGAAAGGCCATTCCAAAAGTATAAGAGCTTTCATCAAAGACTACACTCGAGACACCACAATTACCCAAAGAAGGCAATTGCTAAAACACATATACAGCATACGACAAAAGAGACAATTTGTATGAACCTAGAATCCCCAAGCAATTTGCCAAAATTAATTATGATTATGGCACTCGATAGATGGCAACCCCTTAGAGCCGATCATTTGGCTATAGTCAGGTTGGATCATCTTACAATACTAACCCCTCGGACCTGCATAAGTATGGGTACCTAAAACTTAATTTCCTTGATTGCGAGTTTCAAGGAATGTAACAGAAAAGCCAAGAATCGTACATGGATAATGGCCGCTCCGCATATGACAGAAACAAGAAAAAATCTGTCAAAATTCAAGGAAATTAAAGGAGCAAAAGTCATATTTGGAGGAAATGAAGCTCCAGGAGAAATAAGAGGCAATCGGATCCATCAAGAAGAACGGATTAGAAATCACGTATGTTGCATATGTTGAAGGACTCAACTTCAACTTGCATAAGCATCGCCAACTCGCGACAAGGGTTATAATGTTGGATTTAACATGGGTATATGCCAAATCAAGGATATTGAATCAAATGAAGTTGTGTTGCAAGGATGCGGACAAAAGAACATGTATGTAGTAGATTGGTCAACCGCTACACCCAAAGACTGTCTATTAGCAAAGAGCACAAATTGAATCAAGTCAAGGTCAGGGCACAAAAAGCCGAGTCACCTGAATTTCAAAACACTTAACAAGCTTTCCATAAGTAATCTTGTGGAAGGTCTTCTAGACTCAGATATACAAGAAGGAGTATATGTGACGATGCCGGCGGAAAACAGATCAAATCATCATTCAAAGAAAAGACATGCCCATCTTCAACAAGGATATCAGCACTGCTACATATGGATCTATTTGATCCAAATTGAACCAAACTAGCATAAGTGGGAAGAAATATACCTTGTGGTAGTAGATGACTACTCAAGATATACATGGACAATATTCATGTGTAAGAAGAAAGAAACTCTCTACGTAAACTACCACAAATGATGAAGAGGATTCAAAATGAGAAGAGCCAAACCATTATCAAAATAAGATCGACAGAGGAATCGAGTTTGTCAATGGTATAATAACTCAATATTGTATTGAAAATGGAATTGGTCATGAATTATCTGCAGCAAGGACTCCACAAAGAGAACGGAGCTGCGAGAAAGAAGGAATAGAACACTCAAAGAAGCAGCAAGGACCATGTTAGTCAAGCAGGTTACCAAAGAGATTTTGGGTCAAGCAATCAACACAAACTTGCTACACTCAAAACAGATGTATGATAAGCAGACACCGACAAAAACTCCCTATGAGATTTGGGACAGGAGAAACCAAATGTTGCATACTTTAGAATATTTGATGTAAATGCTTCATCCATAACAATGGCAAAGACAATCTAAAGGCTTTCGATGCTAAAGCGATGAAGGTATCTTCTTGGGATACTCACCGAAAGCAAAGCCTACAGAGTACTCAACAAAAGGACTATGGTTGCAGAGGAATCCATTCATGTGGTATTCGATGAGCCAAATGTAAATGGAGAAGACATTGAAGAATCACCGATAATGTCAATCATCCAACCATACGAAAAGTCCTTATCTTTCGGTCAAGCCGAATTATAAACTCGAGATGAAGATGAGATAGCCGAGTCTCATAAAATGCTTTGAAAATTTGCAGCTAAGTGATTGCGAGAGAGCTGATCAAAGCAACACAACAAGCTAGACGATCAATCCACTAACTTACTTCAACCTGATGTAAGATGGTGAAAGACCATCCACCGTAACTTGTCATTGGAAATATAAGAGAAGGCGTCAAAACAAGATCCGAACTCAACAAGAAGCTATGTTCACATGCTTTATCTCACAAATAGAGCCTAAAGATGTGTTACAAGCATTGATGACACACATTGATTCAAGCTATGCAAGAAGAGTCAATCGCTTTGAAAGAAATAAAGTATGGGAGTTAGTTCAAAGACCCACCCATCAAAATGTTATTGGTACTAAATGGGTGTTCGTAAACAAGATGAACGAGAGGGTTCAAAGTGGTAAGAAACAAAGCAAGACTAGTAGCCAAATGATATTGCCAAGAAGAAGGAATAGATTTTGATGAAACATTCGCTCATGTAGCAAGATTGGAAGCTATAAGGATGTTTCTTGCCTATGCAACTCACAAGAATTTTATTGTATATCGATGGATGTAAAAAGTGCATTCCTAAATGGGTTATTGGAAGAAGAAGTGTATGTTGAACAACCTCCAGATTTGAGCGTAAGACTCTTGGAGATAAGGTATACAAACTCAAGAAAGCTCTGTATGGATTGAAACAGCACCCAGAGCATGGTATGATACTTTGTCACAATTCCTAACTAAGAATGGATTCACAAAAGGAAAAGTAGATAGAACACTTTTCAGAATTCAAGATGAAGAGATACCGCTTGTTCAAATATATGTGGATGACATCATTTTTGGATCCACAAACAAAGAGCTATGTGAAAAATTTTCAAACCTCATGCAAAGTAAATTTGAAATGAGCATGATGGGAGAGTCGACATTCTTCCTTGGACTCCAAGTAAAACAACCGAAGGATGGAACCTTCATAAGTCAAACAAAATACACCAGAGATTTAATGAAGAAATTTGGTATGGAGGAGAAGTCTTCTCGAAAATACCAATGAATACATCACCAAAATGGACATGGATGCAGATGGCAAGCCCGTAGATCAAACAAGATACGAGCACTTATTGGATCATTGCTTTATCTCACAAAGAAGAGCGCCCATCACCTTTGTTGTAGGTGTGTATGTGCGAGATTTCAATCGCTCCAAAAGAGAGCCATATGACTGCAGCTAAGAGGATTTTGAGATATTTGAAAGGAAGCCAAGAAGTTGGCTTATGGTATCCAAAGGAAGGTGGATTCAAGCTAATCGGCTATTCGACTCGACTATGCCGATGCAGAGTTGACAGAAGAGCACTTCGTGCACATGTCAAATGCTTGGAAATAAAGCTAATTTCCTGGTTTAGCAAAAAGCAAAATTCAATAGCCACCTCTACAATCAAGGAATACATAGTCATGGGGCAAAAAGTAGCCCAAATCCTATGGATGAGGCAAAGAATCGAGAGACTATGAAGTTGAAGAAAAGGAAATTCCAATCATGTGTGATAACACAAGTGCAATTGCAATCACTCGAAATCCTCGTGTTGCACTCAAGAACAAAGCATATCGATGTCGATATCACTTCATAAGAGATCATGTTGAAAAGAAGACATCATCTTGAATATATTTCAACCGATAAACAAATTTAGGTGACATATTCACAAAACCATTATGTGAGTCAAGATTTGAAGAACTCAAGCATGAGTAAGGGTTAACTGAGATGAGCCGACACTCGTAAGACTCAAAGAAAAGAAATGAAACACAAAAAGAGAAAAAGGATCAATTCTCAAAATCAGCTAAATGAATCACCATGCTCGGAAAGACAAATATACCGAATAAGCCGACAAATGAGTCAATGAGAGAACTCGTGACTGTAAGAGTTAAATCACTAAGGGATAAGCTGAGTCATTTATGAGCAAAGTGACAAAAACGCAAATGCTTTTACTAAGCGAGAATGTTTTTAAGAATGACATCAAGATAATGATGATGTGTACAGACAAAAAGCGCATACCAAGCTTATGATTGGATATAAATGCTGCCGCATTAAATTCGAGACATTAAATGCTAATCGGCGTGCAAAAATCTAAGCCGTTGATTTCGATCACATTTCAAAATCACCCGCACGCCCTTTCGTAAAACCATACTTAAACCATTTTCATCTGTTTTCTCACATATTACCAAAACGGTTCATTTCTATCTCGTAAGCAAAGGCAAAACTTCCTCGTAACCCTATCCATATCCAAATCAACTTCTAAGTTTCTTTTCGTGAAATAATCGAAAAATGGCATCAACTTATGATTTCGCTGTTAGAGAAGCAAATCCACACTGGCTCACTGGATTTCGAGGGAATGGTCAAACAGGATCCGATGACGCCCTCATAAAGAAAATCGCCGAAAAGCTCGAAACGTCGGGCCGAAACCATTTCTCGACGATGGAGTTCTCGATGACCTATGTGGAAGAGGTCGCACGCTTCTACGTGAACGCCGAGATTCACGATGTGGGGATTAAATCCTCCTTCACGGAAGGAGTTCATCATCTCTCGCCAAGATCTCGCGTAACACCGCTCACTACCGGCGGAAGGAGCACCGTAAATCAATGAAGCGACGAGACTTGGTGCCGCTGGAAGGAAGTAGCCAAGACCGACTATGCTTTGAAAAGATAGTCTACACTAAAAAGGGGTCCAAGGAGGACTACCACAAATCGTTGGACATAGTTGCCAAATGCATCGACATCAAATTTGGCAACTTTGACCAACTCGTTTAAAGCAAAACCGATCGTAATGGCCGCGATCATTGAAGAAAAGCAAGTAAATCCGGGCCGAGTTTGTATACATATGACTCGCAAAATGTAGGAACAAATCCTTCAAGGAGAATGGTGCATTTGGAGGATCCCTGGGATATGGCCCGGTGATTGGCCGGCCGATGGAGGTGAAAGGAGTCCTCTTCGACATGGAAAGGCGTTCCATGTAAACAAGAGGATGTTCGATCAAACCTCTCTAGCGCACGAGAAGAGAGCCCACGCCAAGAGAGTCGATACAAGTGAGGGGAATCACCGACCACAAGATACAATCAAGTTTCTCTCCACCAAAGAAGAAAGTCGCCTTGCAAATGCTTAAGAGAATCGCTGCCCCCGCAGCCTAAGAAAACAAATCTACTCCCGCCCCGCAGCCGAGTCGCCGCCCCGCAGCTCGTGTCTCCCGCCTCAAAGCTAGCGGCTGCCAAGAAGAAACCTCAAATACCTTCTCCTGGTCATCAAAAAGAGGAGAATCGATAAGCCAAGACGGCCCGCTCCTCGTAAGAAAACACCAAAGACCGACCCCCGCCGCCTGGGACTCGAAAGACACTCTCTCCAAACCGTAAATCCCTCCGCACGAACTAAGAGACGAAGAAGAAGAATCATCAAGCAATCCGAACTTGAAAAACCTAGTCCGAGCCACCACTCACCGAATGATACCGTAGACCGCTGGAGAAGTAGAGTCTCTAGATATTATTGATGAAACAAGTCTCACAAGGCGATCAAGAGAGGCAAATCAAGACCCAAACGTAGTTCGAACAAAATGAGACACAAGAAAGAAGAAATTTGAAAGAGATGATGATGTGATGATCCTATCCCCACTTTATCCGGACATCCAAAATCGCCTGCGAGTGGAGGAAGTGGAAATTGAGTCGATCCAGGAACAGTTCCAACGGCCCGAGTTTATCGAAGAAGAAGAGGAACTCGATGAACTTTCTTGAGTGACCACCGTGGTCCAAGCATTGGATGAAGAAAAACCGCATGATATCTTGCAGATCTTCAAGGACAAGGAGAAGGAGAGACAGGCAGAGGAAGCCGAGGCACGTGAGAAGGCCATCATCCGCCCTATCACCGCACCCACAGAACACACACATCATCTCCTTGACGCCTTATTAGATAGTGATGAGGATCTGACCTGCTGCCGCCACATAAGAGTTGCAAATGCAGCAAGCAATGCACGAATCCGCACTTCTTCATGAGAAAAGAATGATGGAGGACCAGGAGAGTCCTCCAAAACACAAAATGAGTTGGACCCAATGGGAGTGAGACAACATATTGCCACGCTTGTTGCCGCCACCACTTCCCACTCACTCGGAAGAAGGAATTAAGGAACTCGCGATGAAACCGGGTTAGTGGGGACCCCAATGAGCCAACCCCTAATGAAGGTGTCTTACCACCGCCCAACTACCGAACACTCAAGAGAAAATAGCCGGAGTTTGGAGACGAGTGACCCCATTCCAAGTCACTCAACCGGTGCGCCACCGAGGGGGAAACTCCTCCACCGCAGCAAGGCCTGAGGATGTTTGCAGATGACTCCACAACGAATCTAGGAGGCGAAGTGGAGAAAGTACAAAACACAAAATACACAACAAGTTGCCATCAACGAAGCTCGGATAGTTGAGACTGCCTCACCGAGGTGCCAACTACTCTGAAGGCTAATGACGCCGCTGGCGATGCAATCGAGGCACAAGAAGGAACAACCCTGGGAGTTAACACTGGGCGATGAAAGTGCAATCCATGGGGTTGAGACTCCAATGGATGCCACCACAGAAGACCCTAAGACACCGACACCGCCGAAAGGAGGTCCAAGGCCTCGCCGCAGCTTGAGATTGCAGGAGGTAATGAAGGCCAACGGAGGTTGAGACTTCCTGGTAAAGAAGGTGAAGTAGAGAACATCCCTCCCCGCTATCATTGATCCATCCGAAAAGGAGATTAGCGCACTTCACGACTCCCAGATAATCCCGATGTAACTTTTTGGGATCGGAAGAAGACGATGAAGCCGAGTCATCTCCTATGACCGATCCAAAAGACTCGCCTAAGGATGTTCTAACCACGAGCAAGTCGACCTTAAGACTACTCACAAACTTTCAATTTTGATGATGAGCCACCCATGGAAATCTCATCATCGTCCGATGACGCTCGAGCAAGGCCGACCGGACCACAACTCAATTGGAAAACCAACAGACCGACGGCCGCTTGAGACACCGAGGCTCAAGAAGTCGGGTCAACTTCACAATGACCCAAATGAAACAGAGTCCACCGCGCAGCTCCCAAGCCGCAGCAGCTCGACTCCACAGGAACTTCACGCGCACCACTCATCATTGAACAAATCCCGATTGCCCGTGATGATTCCTTTGTAGAATCATTTCCTTCTCTCCGGAGGTACCCGACCTCCCGAAGAGTCGAAAACGATCTCGCGTCTTCCACAGACTGATCCTCATTACATCGATACCATCATTCCAAATTCGACTATGATTTTGACGCCGCTTGGCCATCACCGCAAGAGGGAACAATCAAGTTCGGGAGGTGTTCAAGGCATTATTTGCGTAAAATTGAACGGATGGAGAGGCATCGTCCTCGATGGACATAAGATCGATAACAGAGATGCCAACCTTTACTGCCGACTTGAGAGGCATAATAGTCGAATCGTGAGTGGTGGCAACAAAGAAAAACAATGCGCGTGAACAAGCTAGATATTTCGAACATTGTTCAACAAGCCGTCCGGAGAGTCGAGAACGCTGATGCAAAGACGAAATTGAGAGAACACATTGAGCACATGCATGAATCTCACACTTTCGAGATAAAGTCTGCTGCGTGAGCAAAATAAGAATGAGCTTACGCGTATGGAAGAAAACATGGATAGAAAATTCAGCCTTCTTATGGTTGAGATGAAGTTACTAAAAGTCAATCCAACGCTACTCGCTCGAGTTTCGTGCGCCTACACCACACCAGACTGAGCGAGAACTCGGCTATCAGCAGACTTCGACTTTCCGCTTGCTAGTATGTTTCCAGGGGTTCCTCTCTTCTTTGATGATGCCAAAAAGGGGGGAATATGAATACCTTAAAGCGCTAAAGAGATCCTCAAGTCGAAAAGGAGGAGCAAATGTGAAGGGAAAGACAAATGAGGAAGTTACAAGGGAAAAGAAAGGAAAGTCCGCTGAGGGGAAGAATCGAGAGATGTGACCTTAATGATTGCACAAACCCCCAACAAGGTCTTGTCACAGCTAATATTATCGAACAAACTCCCAGTGACTTTCGCCACTCCAACACTCTGCCGCATCTATGGCCGAAAAGAGAAAGACATTGAAGAAGCAGGATGGATGGAGGAAGTGGAAGGAAGGTTGAATGCCCGAGTTATGGACATCTTGAAACAACATGGAGGCTTTCCAAGAGACAGAGACACTTATGCCATCTCGGATGTCGGGACCGAGCCAAGATCGGTTGATGAATTTAAAACGCCGCATCCGGAAGGATACTTCGCAAACATGTCTATGGCTCAAGCCTCGGGACTTGTACTTGGGAAAAGGGTCTCACGTTATGTGAAGAAGCCGACAGCAAACAGACTACCTAGGCGATTCTTTCTCTTTGGTCACTCCGCCGGTCACTCACCGGAAAGAAGAAGACCCCAATACAATACACGCCCGTATAGGAAGAGGAAGAAGCGTGTGGTGGAGGAAGAGGTTTTAGACCTAGGCCTCCGCCTAAAAACATTGAGTACATAGATCCGTGGCAAGAAAGGAGGGATCTCTTACTGGGCTGGTCTTGACCAAGTAGCCAATCTGCAAGTGGCTAAAAACAATGATGAGTATGTGAAAAGAATCGAAGAAAATAAAAGACAAACTCAGCTATGGGAGAAGAGACAAGAGAGATTAAAAAGAGATGAAGCGCCAAGGCATATGAAAAGAAGAAGAAAGCAAAAAGATGAGAAAAAGAGAAGAAGACCGTAAGATGACAGAATCAAGAAGATGAAAGAAGGAGACAATGAGAGATGAAGTGTTGTTGTCCACCCTTCATGTATTTTACTATGTAAATACATACTATGTAAGTCTTCTCGTAATAAATCAGAATTCTCTATTTTTTTGCGTAGACATAAATGTTTGCTTTGATACACCTTGTAAACAGTGTAAAAGAACAAGAATGTTATGATCAATAAAAGGATTGATTCTACGCATACATTCTCTCGTGAATGCACTATCCGTATGTATCTTTGCTATTTACATTTTGAATTTTTTAAGTTTTGGCATCATCAAAAAGGGGGAAATTGTTGGGAAATTTATTGTTTAGATTTTGATGAATGCCATGTAAAACTTAGAATAGGAAGTTGGCACCCCATTTTTGTTGTAAATCGCATTGTAACAAATAGGGGCTGGTCAAGCCGAGTTAAATCGACTATGCCTAAACATGCAAGAAGACAACTGAGACTAGAAGGAAGACTCACGCAAAGACAACCGAGTATGGCAAAGAAGAAGACGGAACCCGATCAAGGTGCATCCGAGATGCAACAGTAAAGCATCAGTCAAGTCAACTCAAGATAGTCAAGTCTCTAGTTGAAGTGACAAAGAGTCATTTAATGATTGGAAGTCGACTCTAAGTCACCTGGGGAAAGCAAGGAAATGCAATAAGTCGAGATAATCAAAAAGAGATCCGTTGCACGAAAATCAAGAGAATTACTTCAACAAGTAATATCTCCATGCTACCTTTCTCGAAGTGCTCACCCCCAGAAGCATGTAAAAGGAATAAACTAATGGGAAGACTCGCACCATGTCGAACTCAAAAGTCAAGAACAATTTATACGAGGAAGTGGCAATTCCAAGGATCGCAACAAGACAAGCCAACCACAAGTGACTTTCAAAAATAAGCCTATCTCTTCAACGGGCGATTTTTGAAAGATCACTATAAAAGGCCGAGGAATGACTCGAGAGAAGGTTACCCGAACCACGAATATTCAAGTATACATTTGAACAATAACCCGTAAGTCCAAGTGGCTACAATAATCTGAGAGGGGTGAATAGATTATGCCGAATTTTCGCAAATCACCCTTTTTTCGAAACAACGAGTGAATAACTAAAATGTAAAAGCGGAAAAGAAACAACACTCGTTGATTTAAAGAGGTTCAACCCACCTGTGGCCTAATCCTCTACCACCCCAAAGATCTCCTGGGATGGATTTCAAAAAGAAAAAAATTTTATTAATTTACCAAAAATTAATACAACACCTTGAGGATTACCACAACCCTCTTTCACCACTTTGAGGATTACCACAATCCTCTTAAAACACCTTGAGGATTACCACAACCCTTTACAACACCTTTGAAGATTACCACAACCTTCAAACACCTATCACCTAGATCATCCAAGTGTATTCTTACCACAAGAATACTCACAAGGATGTCTTGTGTTGAATGATGACCAAAATCAAGATTACAACTCAATAATGATTGAAACAATATGAGTACAAGTGTAATCAAGAATTGAAAGCCTAGACCTCAAATTTGTGCAAGTGAAAGTGCTAAGGCTAATACAACAAGATATATGAAAGTGTTTGCTTTGTTTGCTCTTTTGCTTGTATAGAGTGTTGTATCTTGTTGCTTGAATGAAGCCTCTATTTATAGGAGAGGTCTTGGCTTTGATTTCCAGACATTGGCTCCTCCTTGGGGAGTGATTTGCTGCAAAAGAAACCATTTAAAATCATCAATATAGCTGTTAGAAATCAATCCCACAAAATAGGGAAAAGTCATTCTAAAATGCAACGGATAGTTTGTCATTGTCAAACATGGGGTTCGACCCGGTCCGCACAGAGATAAGATTGAAATTGAATTCGCGAATTTTTACACAGGACCGGTCAAAGGGGTGCGGCCGGCCGCCTTAGTCAGACCGGTTGCCCTTGACGTTTTACTAAACAGAGAAGTCCTGAACAAAAATCCAACTTGCAGTGCATAATGGCGCCACGGCCGACGGGCCGACCACACCGGCCGCCCACCTGGTCGACCGACGCCCCGCCTTTTTTTTTTTCTTACGCCCCATTTTCTCGCTTCAAAACTCAACTCAGTACGGGTTGCCCTATAGGGCGACCGGCCGAGCCTCAAACAAAAGTGTTGTCCAATTTTAAATCGAATATTAACTTCAAGAAATACTCCAAAAATAGTAAAAACATTTTAGATCGATCGGAAGTGTTGGGACAACATTTAGGGACATTGTTTTGGTATAAAAACTCATTTGAACAAAATCATCAAAATCATGATAAAAACATTTATCTAACAAACTCCCCTTTTTGATGATTACAAACCAAAACAATTTTCAAGAGGACGATTTCAAAAACAAAATAATTTTCCGGTTTATGAGTAAACTATCCGCTTAAAAACATTTTTCAAAAGCTCCCCTATCAACAAGCACATTAAGAAAAAATATTGCATAAGCTAGAAGACAAGCTTTTACAAAATAAACAACAACTCCATGAGCTTAGAAGCTCCCCTGTCACAAATACTAATTATCCATGCAAACAAGTTCATAAAACAATCATTGGGTCGAGTTTTCTTCACAACTTATGGCCTTAATAAGCCATAGCTTGTAGCTTCTATCATGAGCTTTTATTAGCTTCTTTGAGCTAACGAGCCAATTTCATGTTTCTCCCCTTGGAATCATCAAAAGAATGTTAAGATGATAGAAACATCATGAAGTATATCAAAGTGCGCCAAAGAAATGGTTTATCAACCATTGAGCAATTTAGGCTTAAAAACCAAGGAAAATGGGTGAAATGTATCATGAAGAGTTCATACGCTCGTTTTATTTCCCAAAACATGATCTCAATGAGTATAGAAGACTTTTGGAAGCGAGAGAATCATGTAGAATTTGAAATTTTCATAGAAACATTTCATCGAACACATTGTGGGCGTGAAAAATAAAAAGAGTTGTATATAGCCCTTGTAAATGATCCAAGCCAAAAATTTCATCACCAATCCACATCAAACATCATACAATACAACATAATAACTAATCTCAACAAGATCATAAGCAAAAATTATCAAGAAATATACAAGAAAGCCATAAACTCAAGGGTTCAACCCAATTGAGCAAAGTAAGGAAAATTCTTACCATTTGATCGAAAAGATGAGCAATGATGATGATAAACATGCTATATAAGGTCCAAGATATGAATGGAATGCATGAAAATCAATTTTGAGTGACAATAGTGTGCATTTGGCAAAGGGGACGAAAAATGGCAAAAAAATGAAACTCAAAATGTCAAGACAGAACGAACTTAAACCAAAATTTAGCCTTTAGGGCGACCGGTCGTGGTTGAGGGCGACCGGTCGACGTTGAGGGCGACCGGTTGCCTCAACCTCTTCAGCCCACTGCTCATCAAATTTTTCAAAATCCGAATTTTCAACCAAAAATCCGATTTTTCGCCCCTAAGTTTTAAAAACATGCAAAATGCAAACTAGACCTCATTCAATATGCATTATGCCTAACCGAGCTCGTATTGACGCAAAAGTCTCGGAAGTTAGCGGTTTTGTAAAAATGTCCGCTAATTGATCTTGAGATGGCACAAACGATATCTCAATTTTTCGTTTTGAAACACAATCCCTTAGAAAATGATGTCGAATCTCAATATGTTTAGTACGGTTATGATGAACCGGGTTTTGAGCAATATTTATAGCGGATATATTATCACAAAAATAGGTACGTTTTCAAAAGAGCATTTGTAATCCGCTAAGGTTTGTTTCATCCAAAGAAGTTGAGTACAACAAAATGCGGCGGAAATATATTCGGCTTCGGCCGTTGAAAGAGAAACACGCTTTTGCTTCTTTGAAAACCAAGAAACTAGGCAATCGCTTAAAATTGACATGATCCTAAGTACTTTTCCGATCATCAATATTACCCGCATAGTCCGAATCACTATAACCTTTAAGAGAAAAAAATTTCATTCTTTGGATAAAATAAACCATATTGAATAGTGCTTTCAAATATCGAAAAATCCGTTAACTAAGACTCATATGAGATTCTTTTGATTGCTTTGAAAACGAGCACATAGGCATACGGCATGAAGAATGTCCGGTCTACTAGCGGTTAAATAAAGTAAACTACCAATCATACCTCGATACTTGATTCATCAACCGTCTTGCCTTTTTTTCATCTTTGTCAATTTTGACATTGGTTGCCATAGAGTCGAGACTCTTCTTCCTTCTTCAATGCCGAACTTCTTCAAAAGTTCTTTTGTATACTTTGATTGCGAAATATAAATACCTTCTTGGCATTGCTTAATTTGAAGTCCAAGGAAGAAGTTTAGCTCCCCCATCATACTCATCTCGAATTCACCTTGCATTAACTTGGAGAATTTCTTGCACAAAGATTCATTAGTAGCACCAAAGATAATATCATCAACATAAATTTTCACAAGTAAACAATCTTGCCCTTTTTCAAAAACAAAGAGTGTAGTATCAACTTTACCTCTTGTAAAACCATTTTGCAAAAGAAAAGAGCTAAGTCTATCATACCATGCACGGGTGCTTGTTTTAAACCATACAAAGCTTTTTTAAGTTTATAAACATCATTAGGCCTAGAAAATTTTCAAACCCCTGAGGTTGTTTAACATAGACTTCTTCTTGAATAATACCATTTAAGAAAGCGGATTTAACATCCATTTGGTAAAGTTTGAAATTTTTGAAACAAGAATAGGCAAGTAAAATACGAATAGCTTCTAAACGTGCTACGGGTGCAAAAGTTTCATCATAGTCAATACCTTCTTCTTGACAATACCCTTGAGCTACTAACCTTGCCTTATTTCGAACAATGTTGCCTTGATCATCAAGTTTGTTCCAGAAAACCCATTTTGTGCCAATAATGGTTTGAGAAGGAGGACAAGGTACCAATTCCCATACATCATTTCTTTCAAATTGATTCAACTCCTCTTGCATCTCTAGAAACCAATCCTCATCCTCAATAGCTTCTTTAGCATTTTTAGGCTCTTTTTGAGAAATAAGAGCTTTCTCGGCAAAATTTCTTCGAGTCATTACTTTATCAAGGGGATCACCAATAATAAGATCTTTTGGGTGATCTCCCTTAAATTTCAATGCTACGGGAAGATTCGAAGTATCACCCCTATCTTCTTGAGGAACATTTGAACTTGAAGGTTGATCATATGAAATAGAAGGTTTATCATTATGAGCATCACTTTGAACAATAGGTTCAACAATATCCTCTTCATCATCACCGCTATCGGGTATTCTTTCAACACCCGAGGCTTCATTAAATTTGACATGAATAGATTCTTCAACAACCATGCTAGTCTTGTTGTAAACCCGATATGCTTTGCTCTTGGTTGAATACCCCATAAATATTCCTTCATCGGCCTTAGGATCAAGTTTGTCCAATTGATCCTTAGTATTCAAAATAAAGCACTTACATCCAAATATTTTGAAATAACTAATATTTGGAGTTCTTCCTTTCCAAAGCTCATATGGAGTTTTATTCATTTTAGGACGAATATAAACTCGATTAATGACATAGCAAGCGGTACTTTACGCTTTCGCCCAAAAATATTTTGGAAGAGAAAATTCATTGAGCATGGACCGACTCATTTCTTGTAGCGTCCGATTCTTCCTTTCTTTTACACTACACCATTTTGTTGAGGTGTCCTTGGAGCCGAAAAGTTGTGTGTATATCCCTTGGTTTCACAAAAGACTCTAAACTCACCGTCAAATTCTCCGCCTCGATCACTTGAATAGTTTTAATAGTATCTTCCTTTTCATTCTCAATGCGTCTACACAACTTAACAAACTCATTAACGGCATCGCTTTTATTTGCAAGAAAAAGAGCCCAAGTGTATCTAGAAAAATCATCGACAATAACGAAAGTGTAATGTTTTCCACTTAGACTAGCCGTACCAATATCCCCATACAAATCAAGGTGAAGCAATTGTAGGGGTTTGGTAGTGGAAATTTCATTTTTGGGCTTAAAACTACTCCTTAACTAATTTGTTCTTTTGACAAGTGTCACATAAGCCAAGATTTTCAAAATTCAATTTGGGTAGTCCTTTTACATGTTGGTTTTTGTAAATATTTTTCAAATTCTTGTATCCAACATGTCCGAGTCGCCTATGCCATAAATTCGTTAAATCATTATTGGCGACAAGACAAGAAACATTTTGACTAACCAAATCACTAGTACAAATTTTGTAAAGATTGCCTTTCTATTTGCTTCACAAATAATATTACCATTTTTAAGAATAAGGCATTTTTCTTTATTAAAAGAAACATCATAATTTGAATCACAAAGTTGGCTAACACTTATCAAATTAAACTTAAGCCCTTCTACTAAAAGAACATTACAAAGAGAGAAAGAAGAGTTACCAATTTCTCCATTTCCAAGAATTTTTCCTTTGCCATTGCCGAACATGACCATACCCTCTTCTTGGAGCTTGATGTTGGTAAAAAGCTCTTCTCCTCCCGGTCATATGGCGTGAACATCCGCTGTCCACGAGCCATTTCGAATCCTCCATGGTTGTTATAGCCCCTATTACCTACAAAAGCATTTCTTTTAGGTACCCTATAATTTTGGGGTCCATGGGGTTAGTTTTGAGACCTTTGGGTCTCCAAATATAACTAGAGCTATTTCTCAATTTGCAATTATTAGCATAATGTCCAATTTTGCCACAATAAAAACAAGTAGGAGTATGAGAGCTACTAAAGACGTATGAAAGCCTGGACCTTGGTTATTTTTCTTAAAGACTTTTTGAAATGGTTTGTAACCAAGTCCTTGTTTTGAATGCTCACCTCTTTGTGCATCTAAAATTTTTGTGACTTTATCCGTACTTATGTTGAAACGATGCACGTCATTTTTCAAACATTCAATATCTTTTGTGAGCGATTCCTTTTCGGTTTCAAGAGAATGAATTCTAGTAAGAGTAAGAGCATGAGCTTTGTCTAAGGATTCATAAGAGGTAAATAATTTTTCCTTTTCAACCTTAATCTCCTTATGCTCCTTTTTCAAATTTTTGTATTTAACGATTAAATTTTGAAACTCAATTTGCAATTCATCAAAATCACATTGCAAGTCATCAACTATGGAGGAAGTAGAAGAATTTGAGTGTACCTCATTGTTTTCATCGCCTATAGCCATGAGACCGTGTTCGGTTTCTCCTTCCTCATCGGTTGTTTCGAGTAGTTCATCCCATGTTTTGACTTCCGCATTTAGAGCCTTCTTTTTGTGAAAGGCTTCCTTTCTTTTGCTCCTCTTCATCGAGCTTTGGGCAATCGGCAATGAAGTGCCTTGGTTTTCCGCATTTAAAGCAAGCATTATCTCTTGGTTTTCTTGCTTTATTTTTATTCACAAATTTTGCAAATTTTCGAACAAGTGCGGCTGTCTCCTCATCATCATCATCATTATCATAGTATGCATTATTAGAAGAAGAAGCAAGACCTTTAGGAATAATTTGCATACCCGATTGATTTGTGGATGGTTTGGAATTTTTTCTCCTTGAGATAGACTTCATAGATGAGTAGGTTTCCAATAAGCTCATCAAACTTGAGTGTCTCAAGATTTTGTGCCTCCGTGATTGCCGTTACTTTTTTCGGACCATGAGCCGGGAAGTGCATTTAGTACCTTGGTCACCTTGTCTTCTTCGGAGATGACTTTGCCGAGGGCCACAAGAGGATTGACAATATTGTCAAGCCTTTCCACCATTTTGAGATGCTTTCGCCATCATACATGTCAAAGTTTTCGAAGTCTTTAACAAGCATGGTCTTTCTTGCTTGCTTGACTTTCTTAGTCCCTTCATAGATTGTCTCCAATTTTTCCCAAACCTCATGTGCCGACCTTATGCCTCTTATGCGATTGTACTCGGTGGCGGTAAGAGAACAATGCAAAATATTTAAGGCCTTACCGTTTAGAGAAAAAGCCTTCTTGTCATTTTCATCAAATTCCTTGAAAGGTTTAGGAGCCAAGGTGCCATCCTCCGATTTCTTTGTTGGTTGATCAACTCCTTCAATGACCACATTCCAAATGTCGAACCCGCACCCTTGTAGGAAGCACTCCATACGGTCTTTCCAAAATGCGTAGTTGTTGGCGTCGAATAGTGGTGGCTTATTGGTAGAGGCGCCTGGTGAGATGAGCATCATTTGTAGCCATGGATCTTTCCTCTTTACTTTAACGAGCTAGCCAAAGAGTTTGGCTTTGATACCACTTGTAAGTCCAAGTGGCTACAATAATCTAGAGGGGGGGTGAATAGATTATGCCGAATTTTCGCAAATCACCCTCTTTTTCGAAACAACGAGTGAATAACTAAAATGTAAAAGCGGAAAAGAAACAACACTCGTTGATTTAAAGAGGTTCAACCCACCTAGGGCCTAATCCTCTACCACCCCAGTATCTCCGGGATGGATTTCAAAAAGAAAAAAGATTTTATTAATTTACCAAAAATTAATACAACACCTTGAGGATTACCACAACCCTCTTTCACCACTTTGAGGATTACCACAATCCTCTTAAAACACCTTGAGGATTACCACAACCCTCTTACAACACCTTTGAAGATTACCACAACCTTCAAACACCTATCACCTAGATCATCCAAGTGTATTCTTACCACAAGAATACTCACAAGGATGTCTTGTGTTGAATGATGACCAAAATCAAGATTACAACTCAATAATGATTGAAACAATATGAGTACAAGTGTAATCAAGAATTGAAAGCCTAGACCTCAAATTTGTGCAAGTGAAAGTGCTAAGGCTAATACAACAAGATATATGAAAGTGTTTGCTTTGTTTGCTCTTTGCTTGTATAGAGTGTTGTATCTTGTTGCTTGAATGAAGCCTCTATTTATAGGAGAGGTCTTGGCTTTGATTTCCGGACATTGGCTCCTCCTCGGGGAGTGATTTGCTTTAAAAGAAACCATTTAAAATCATCAATATAGTCATGTAGAAATCAATCCCACAAAATAGGGAAAAGTCATCAAAATGCAACGGATAGTTTCTTTGTCAAACATGGGTTCGACCGGTCACAGAGATAAGATTGAAATTGAATTCTGCGAATTTTTACACAGGGGACCGGTCAAAGGGGGTGCGACCGTGCGCTTCTTAGCATGACTGACCGGTTGCCGACGCGTTTTAAAACAGCAGAAGTCGGAACAAAAATCCAACTTGCGGCGTGCAAATCGCCACGGCCGACCGTCGCCACCTGGTCGACCGTTCGCTTCGCTTTTTTTTTTTTTTCTTACGTCCCCATTTTTCTCGTTTCAAAACTCAACTCAGTACGGGTTGCTATAGGCGACCGGTCGAGCTGAAACAAAAGTGTTGTCCAATTTTAAATCGAATATTAACTTCAAGAAATACTCCGAAAAATAGTAAAAACATTTTAGATCGATCGGAAGTGTTGGGACAACATTTAGGGACATTGTTTTGGTATAAAAACTCATTTGAACAAAATCATCAAAATCATGATAAAAACATTTATCTAACATAACCTAAGACATTCTCAAATCATTCAAGATTAATCCTCAAGCCTACACTACGAAGAAAATCAATCCAACACTCACCGTGAAGGAAAGATAGCTTCAATCAGTTGAAGAGGAAACTTTAGAAGAAAATGGGTCTACATTCCACGAAGGGTTGTAGGAAGGTTCAAGGTCGAACCAGTCTCGAGTTCTTGGAGGGCTTCGTGATCAAATCCTAAGAGCTTGAGCAAGTGAGTCAGAGTAGCAAAGCGCACCCTGCGTGGAAGAAGTTCTAGCCTGACGGAAGCCACCGAGTGACCAAGGCATCTCCGTGATCGAGTCCCAAAGGATCAAGTCGGGTTGTGTGATCAAGACTTGTATCGGGATCATTGCACACTATGTATACTTGATCAATACTTAGTGGATTCCTCCAGAGTTGGAGAAGAGAGGAGTAGAAGAATTACCCCATCTTCGAACCTCTATAAAAATTTATCGTGTCATTTACATTTCAAAGACTTTAATTCCTCGCATCTTATTTGTCTAATTCTCACGACATATTTCCTATCCAACTGATAATCTCTAAGTACTAAAACCCAAGATTAAATCATTACTAAATCAAACTTAAGGGTGTTAAGTCTTCCAATAAAACAAACCACGCTTGAGCTAATTCAGGTCTTAACATCCGAGTTATTCTATCAACAAACAATGAGTCTGCTGAGTGACTAACTCTACTGATTAACTAAATTGGTTGTCCACCAAGGACACAACTCGTATAAGATCAACTCAATTTTAAAAAGGACCAAAAGTGAAAAGTTGGTAAGGTTTATTCAACCCCCTTCTAAACCTTACACTCACACCCCTTGGGACCTACATAACCTACCAACTTTCTATATAGACCCACCAAATTTCTAAATATACCCTATATTTTTTAAATTTTATGATCTTCTTCAACCCCTACCCCAACCCACTTTCTTCTTCTTCTTCTTCACTACTTTTATGTAAATTAAAAGAGAGATCTTGAGCATTGGCATAGCCAAGGGGCCAACCGCCTCGGGCCCCCTCTTTTAAATTTTTTTACTAGGCAATTTTTGTTTTAAAAATATATATATTAGTTAAAATTTATATGATATTTTTTCATGGTTTTTATATTCATCCCACCATATTTTCGTGTACCTACTCAACCTAATATATTGTCCTGCTACGCCATTGATCTTGAGGAAGATTTAACTAATCTTAAAATTACACAAAATTTCTTGATGAATTCAAGCATGAAAAATAAATTTTCAATAACGAAAAAATTACGTAAAACACAAGATCAAATTATCTTGCGAACTATCGTAAAATTGGAGATTGCGGTTCGGAATCGGATTAATAATGTATGACACTTTCCTTTATCTTGTTCACCACACCAAGTGGTACAAAAATGGCGAAAACACACACACGCACACACACACACACACACATATATATAGGGAGGTTATAATGAGACCACATATTATAGTGAGACAATGTGGACTCATCTCAACCCTTCATTATCTATATCAATGGCTAAGATAAATAGGGGTTAGAATTACATTAAATATTTAATTAAGGCAAAATAAGGGTATAATTGTCAAAACAAAAATGTGGGGGACCATCCAAATATGGAATCGATTATTAGGGAGAGAAAATCACGTGGGGAGAGAAAAATCGCGCAGAGAGAGAAAATCGCGCGCATGTGCTCGCTACGCAAGATGTTGTACACTTATAAATGATTTGTTGTATACTTAACACTGTTTTGCTGTATGTTTAATATAATTTTATTGTATATTAAAATGGTTAAACAAAAATATGTGGGGACCATTAATTAAGGAATCATTTATAGAGAGAGAGAGAATCATGCTCATTAACATGTGGGGATCGTGGATTAAGTAAATCAATTAGAGAGAGAGAAAAAATCACGCTCATTATTGTGCTGTATATTTAGCATATATTTGATGTATACTTAACACTATTTTGCTGTATGTTTAACATAATTTTACCGCATATTATAATTGTCAAACAAAAATATAAGTATACAACAAAACACATATAAATATACAACAAACCACATATAAGTATACAACAACATAAATATATACATCAAAAACTAACTATTTATACAGCAAAATACATCTAAGTATACATCGAAAAATATCTAAGTGTACATAAATCCTCACGCCTCCTAGTACGCCCTCGTTTTCTCCGTCGGCAAGATCGCCTTCTTCACCAATCCTCCAATCATGTCCTTTATTCAAAACCCCAAAAATATCTCTCGAACTCGTCTAAACTACACCTTCCTTTTTAAAATAATTTGATAAATCAATTTAGGGATAATTACAAAACACACGTGAGGATTGGGCTAATTACAAGACAATTCATATATGTTTGCAATTTTCTTAAGCCACCGGGATATTTTTTTATTAGCTCGAAACTCGCTTTTTTGTAATTTTCCCATGAATTTAACACATCCAACAAACCCACATGGTGGAACCATTTCCACTCCACAGCTTATGATGGAGCAAAAACGTGGCACACACATCTTGAGGGGACCACATAATTGGGATGAATACAAAATGACCAATCATCGCTTTTCGATTTAAAATAAATCAAAAATATTTATTAAATTGGGTAAATCTCAACCATCTAAAATTACAAATTTGTGGTCGGTGTTCACTTGGTTTTATACCATTGATTTGGGCTTCCGATACTAGAGTTTTGTGTTGTTTTTGAGTATTTTGAGTCGTTTTGTTATATCTCATAGGTTAGGCATTAATTTCCATTGTTTTAGTCATTTGAGGGGTCAAGCCATGTTGGGAGCCAATTATATTGAGTTTATAGTCATATTAATGAATCGTGTATCAAAAGAAGTACGAACGAGCAAACAACGAGAGATTGATTTGAAGAAAAGTCCAAATACGTCTGGAATTTCTAAAGATCGGCAGGGTTTCGTATTTTGGTCATAACTCTCTCTACAAAATTGATATTTAGCTGATTCAAGTGGCTATAGAAAGCTAAGAGATAGGGCTACAACTTTGATGAAGGACGGAAAACAAAATTCGGACATTTGGTGGGCGAAAAAAACCAAAGGGAAATATGCAAAAAACAGAAGGCATTTAATTGCGATGGATGGATGGAAGGGCTCCAGCAGAACGCCCAAGCAAGCAGCGCCCGGCGACTATGTTGCACTTAATTGCTGGTGCCCCGTAGCGCCCATGCCCGGCGCCATGCCGCCCAGCAGCCTGGGCGGATTTTCCTATGCTAAGCCTACTTTTTTTGGATCTTTGTGGGGTTATAAATAGAGACATGAGGCGTGAATCAGGGCATCTTGGACCATTTGGAAGACAACAAAACAACAAGAAGACAAGGGAGAATAATAGAAACATCTTGGGACAAGCTTGGAGAAGAAGATTGAAGGCTCTTATCATCTAGAAATAGAGAAGATCCATCAACTCTTGTTCTTATTTTGTTACTTTATCCATATTTTGTAAGATGTATTGTTGTATTCTTATGGATTCATTTTCTTTAATCATGAGCTAAACTTTATAATTCTAGAGGGATGATGTAATCTATGTTTGAACTTATGTTTTGATATTGTGGTTTGTCAATCTAGATTTCCCAATCTATTTGTGCTATTTGATTTATTGCTTCTAAATTACTTGATCAATAATTTAGAGTGTTTGGTGTATTTGATTTGACACTTGAGAGAGGTAATTGAATACATGGCCTTGAAATAGCATAACCTGGGATTTCATAGAATTGAGAGATTTGTGAATCCTTTGAAGTCATCAACCAAGATTCATAGTTTTTATTGAGATTTCAATTGGTGATTTTTATAGAGATATTGATTTCTCAATTAGATCTAAAATCATTTGGCACTCGAGATAGGAAATGATTATTGTAGAAATCTTGACTTATAAATTGATAATTGATGATTGATAAACCATATTGATAACATAAGGGATAACTAGATTCATCATACCTCTAGAATTCATTTAATCATTTGGATAAACTCATTGATATTTTCATATTCTTGATTTATTTTTGGTATTTTTAGTATAATCAACTCCTTCAAATATTGAATTTCTAAATAAAGTTAGACTACTATATTATAGTACTTAGCAATAATTCGATAATTATTCCCTGTGGATTCGACAACCTTACTTCTCTATATTAAAACTTGACACCGTAGACTTGCGGTTAGAAAAATCTCTAACATCGTGATTAGTCCACGCCGCCTCACTCTAATTATGTGGTCTCATTTGATCCAACCCCTATATATATATATATATATATATATATATATGGATTGTTCAAATGGGACACCCTCCTTATATGAGACGGTGAGAATTTATTATAACCGTTGGATTGATCTTTTGGATGATTGATTAATCCCATTATTTTAGGCAATTAGTTAATGCAAGAGTTTAAAATGGTAATTTATATTATTTTTGAATTATTAATTAAGGGCAAATATGTCTTTTATATTTTAGTGTAGAAGATAGGTATTATTTTACCTTTTTCGGCTCCTAAATTTAAGGGGAAGTTATATCCTTTCAAAATGTGATAAACACAAAATAATAGCAACAAAAATCTTACCAAATCAAATCCAATAAGCCCCAAAAAAAAATGCATACAATTCCTAAATTATAGTGTCATTTTTTCCATAAAAAATACAATTCAATACACAAAGAAATAAATATATAGACAAGAAAATTTAGATTTTTATACAAAGGAACATGCTTTAACCGCACAAAGGATATTAAAGTGAATAAACAAGATTATTTGGAAGGATTAAACACGTCTTATCGACTTAGTATGTATATTGTATATCATCCTAAATTATTTGGAAGGATTAAACATGTTCTAATTTTTTTTATAAAAAAATGCACTTCAATAAACAAAGAAATAAATATATAATACAATGAAATTTCTACATTTATACAAAGACAACGCTTTTAACCACACACTAACGTTCCAATACAACATTCTAATGCTAATACACAAAGAAAAGCGCACTAATTATACAATATTCTAATATTATGTACGCAAAAACCGCACTAATTATACATCGTGTTACATTAACATCTCACTAAACACACGAGAAAATCTATAGTGAGTATACATACATTCTTGTTTTGGTTTTACAGGATATATACATAGCCTTTCCACCAAAAAAAAAAATGGAAACATCTTTTTCCCTAAAAAAGCGATAAAAATTGCACTAATTACATACAAAATTGTATTATATAGCTACCATTGAAATTAAGCTATGTTGAAGACGCATACAAAATCATCTTTGCACAAAACAACAAAATTGTATTAAATAAGCACTAAAACTAAACTAAGTATACAACATAATTATTGACCCATTCGCCAAACACCAAACAAGAAAACTAAGGGTTTTTTATCAAAAAATTTCTCAATCTTCTTTCTTTTCCCTTACTTGTTGTGCTCGCGCCGCCCTCACCGCCATGGATTTTGTCCTTGATCTTCTCACCTGTCGTTCCTCATGTTCGGGCTTGTGCTCGTCGTAACCGTGTTTGGCTTATGCTCGCCGTGAGCCGTGTTTGGGCTTGTGCTCGCCGTAACCATGTTCGGGCTTGTGAACGTCGTTACACGTTTTGAGCTTGTGCTCGCCAGAATCGTGTTCGGGCTTGTGATCGGGAGCATGAGAAACGCCTTTGTGCTCATCGCCGTGTTTCTCGCCTTCCTTGTTGCCTCCCATGCCGAGCTTCTCTTGATCTTGTGAATGATTTCTACCATTTTTTTTCTCTGTTTTTTCTCTCTGTTTTTTTTTTCTTTGATGAAATGAAATCATTTTTCTTTGCCTTCCTTGATGAAATAATTCTTGCCATTCTTTGATGAAATGAAATAAAATGAAATCGATTCTGCCATATTGTTGATTAGGTTAGTAATTAAATCCCTAATTTGTAGGAAAGATTTGTGGAAGTTTTGGATATCATATATATTGACTATTTTACCCTTATAATTATCGGTTTAAATCATTAATTTATTTTTTTAGTCATTAAATCTACACCATTCATCAAAAAAAATTAATGGCTTGGATTAGTCCCCACCGCCTCATATAAGTGGGGTGTCCCATTTGAACCAATCCCTATATATATATATATATATATATATATATATATATATATACTCTTCAATTTCTCACTCAGAAATCAGAATCAAGTTGCTCTTAATAGTGAAGATTATTTTGTTCAATTTTTCATCATTACTCAGAAATTTTCATCGTATGTGTGTGTTGGGAAACGTATAATTACATGAGTTTATATTTTGGTAGGATATGTTGGGATCTAATTAGGAAAGGGTAAATTTGGGATTGTTAGGGGATGTATTATGTAAATAAGTTATTTTAAAAAAGAAAGTGGGAGTATGTTAAGAAATGGGGTGTATTGATAGGTTTTGGGGGTGTTAATAGCGGTACCCTAATCAAATATTGCGTTGAATTAATTCAGTATTTCAGTTTTACCATTTTTTTCAGTATTCTATTAATCAAAATATAAAAAAAATTATAAATGATAATTAATGTGTATATATTAATTTTTAGGTTTGATAAGTCAAAAATATAAAAATAAGTTCAGAAAATTTACCTCCCGATAACCAAATATGAATGAGTTACCGATTTTTTCTAAACATAAAACTAAATATTCATTATAATATAATACTAATTTTTTTATTCAATTTAAATACATACTAAATTTATAATTTCAATTCGGTTCTATTTAACTATCGAAGTGCAAATTAGACCCCTATTCATTGAGCAGAGACAAGTAATTCGATTTTGTAGATGTTACACTAGAACACTATATTTAGTGTAGCATCTACCATTCATATTTCAATTCTACACCTATTATTGAATGATTACTCGATCTTATGTGGTAATGAGTTTAGAGTTAAAATCCATCATATATCATCATGTTAAAGTTCGATTTTTTAAGGTTTCATAATTGATGGATTTGAAATTACAGATTTTGAATAAATAATAACAAGATCATTAAATTTGTTTGGATAATTTCATTATACGGTAGATTTTAGACCGATTCGTGTTTTGAGGTATTTTTGAATTATATTGATGGATTCCAAATTCATTAATTATATTATTACATCGTCCAAACAAATTCAATGACTTTGTTATAACAAAAACAAAATTTATAAATTTTCCGTCAATGCATAAGTAAAGAAATCATATAAATGAGAAAAATATTGAGAAATTGTTATGTTTCAAGTGTTTACATATAAGTAATACATATATAACATGATATAATACACATTGCTATAATTTCAAGTGATTTACTCAAGATGCACTCGAATGATAATAGTTATGAGTTATCCGTCAGAAAAAAAGAAGAAGAACAAAATAGAAAAAGAAAAGAAAAAAAAAAAGATGGGAAAGTTATTTTCCATATATTAGAAAACACTTTCAATTACGAAGGCAAAAACTTGCGTGAGACGGTCTCACATTTAGATCCGTGAGACTGAGCTCTTACACAAAGTTTTAAAGGTTTTTTTTTCGATTTTATTTTTCTTAGGGTTTATATTTATTTTTTTAGGGTTTATTTTGTTTCTTGGGTTTATTTTTAATTGATTTGGGTTTTTAGGATTTTTATTTTTTTAGGGTTTATTTTTTATTTTTTGGGTTTATTTTTGTTTTTCGGGTTTATTCTTCATGGTTCATGTTTTTAGGGTTTATTTTTGTTTCTTCATGGTTCATTATTATTTTTAAATTTATTTTCATGGTTCATGTTCTCAAGATTTGAGCTTGGAGAGTGCCCTGTCTCACCTGATTTAGATCTCATGAGGCACTGTCTCACAAGAAACTTGCTCATTCGAAATGCATATCAAACTTGATCAATATCCACATCCTATTCACATTCTAATATACCAAATACCATTTATTGTTACACTATCCTTTTACCATAACTGTATATGCAAGAAAATTAAGGAGTGATGGTTAAAAAGTAAATGGACCACTCCTTTGTTTGTTGGGATCATAGTCCCTTTTGACAGACTGCATTACGGTGTTAACATCACGAAGGAAATGCTTTAATTGATTCCTCATTTTTCAAATGTACTGTAATTACAGTTATTCCTACCTAGATAAAAGAGATATTCTCTTGTATGGAACAAGATCAAAATGTTCCTAGTACCCTGATTTTTGTCTAAACTTTTTTCTTATTCTTGTTGGATAATTAACATTCTTAACATTTTTACTTTTTTAGCGCATATAAGGTAGTGGTAGGCGGAGAATCCGATCCTATCAATTTTTTTACTGAGTCGAACTATGAAATTTGGGCCCCATTTTTTTTTCGCAATTGTTTGCTTCTTTCTTTGAGAAAATTTAATTTAAGGCCTTTAAGGAAAATTAAATGTGATATACAATTAACAAGGCTATAAGGCCTAAGGGAATATGGGTCCTTCATTTGCGGAGAGCTTTTTTTTCTTCTCTAAATCTGAATAATAAAAATATCCCTACACACAATATGATTTGAACATGTGTCTCTATAGTTCACTAGGCCAAACCAACACTTTGTTCATTATCTTATTTATTCTAGATATGTACTATATATAAAAAGGTATAAAAAAATCGGGCCCCTAAATTTTGTAATTTTTTCGGTCCGAGTTGATCTACTCGCTCGACTTACAATAGGAGCGACCCTGGTGGTAGGAATTGAACCTCGGATATGGTCCAGTATGAGAGTCTAACCACCGAATTCTTTAATTTTCTTAAATATTTTTATTTTAGGGACGATAGTCAAGTGATCCTAAAATTATGAGTTATTGATGATTGGTTTATCACAAGACAGGAGAAATTATTTATTACGTCATGTTTTATGATTTTTGTGGTTATAAGTTATAACAAACCCGGGTCACTAACATATAATAGGTGGTACTATAACAACAATGTGTCAATGCATACTCAATACTTGTAAGAATATTTGGTTTGTCTACTATGACTTATTAATCATATATTATAAGTATGATTTTTTCACACAAAATAATGGAGAAAATTTCGGGAAATCTAACCAATATGATTTTTTAATCAATGATTTAAAATGGCTGGTCCAATAATGAATCGACAGTCGATCCAATCAATTAGCTTTTACATTTTTTTTTCCGATTGAATGGATCAAAATTGGTTAAAAAGTAGTTAATCGGTTACACCATATTTTGCTTAATTTTGTTAAAACTTAATATTTTGTTATATGTATACAATTATCCGAATTTGGGCTAATCTTAAAATATTTTTGTTAGTTAATTGTTCATTTATTTTGTTTTTGAAATATAATATATAATCTATTATATTATTACTTTATATAATATAACAAAAACATCATTTTTTATCAGATGGATGCTCATTAATAGTAAAACCGTTTTGCTATTTTTTTGTTGTTGATTCTAACGATTATTATCATTATTCTTGATTTAAAAAGAAAAAAACGTACTTATTGAAGAAAATATCAAAACAGAAATCATGCTATAACCACATGGGCCACTGGTCTCGCTGTATTCTTTTTTACCACTTCAATTTTTCCTAAAGCCTAAAGCTGTAGGCCTACATATAGGTGTCACGTGCCATGGCATGCTGCCCCCACCTTCCAAGCAGATACCAGAGATTCCCCTACGCCGGCGGAGAGCTGTCCCCTCCGCCGCCTGCCACGGCGGAGGGATGTGGTTCCGGCTCTGCCATCTGGTGTCGCGTGCAGCAAGTGGACCCCTTCTTCCACTTACTTTCTGACCATTTTCGTTGGTGGAGAGAAAATAGGAGAATCTTTTGAGGGTGGAAATGAGGGGTTCAAAACTCTACTCTATCAAATTATTCATTGGGTTATATGCGAGTTGGTGAGATTTGATAAACTCATATAGAATAGTATCTATGTGCTCGAACTTAATTGTTTTCTTTACACATTGTTCAAGTATGGCGGCGATGAGGGTCGTTGTCAAACAAAATTGTTCTCTTTACACACTGTTCGGTGCGACAACGATGTAGAGGCCAGTCGAGCATGGTGTTAATTTGTTTTTTTTACACACTAGCAACAACGATGAAGGGTCGGATAACGCTGGTTAGTGCGTCGCGCGTCCCGCGCTTTTTTTTGACAATGAAATGACCAAAATGCCCTTTATTAGAAAAAATAATAAGATGATAACAATTGTGTTTAAAAAATTTAAAATTACATACTGACGATAAATTTAATAACGACCACAAAAATGCTGATCAATTCCTAGTTCTTATAAAATACTTATTGTCAACATATTTCCCAATCATGTTACTCATATTATATCCCCAATAACTTTATCACAAAAACCAAGAATAATACCAAACATAGCCTAGTTTGTCACACCAACACTATATCTATCAATATATAAAAATTCAAATTTGCATGCAGTGCAAAAACACAAATCTATTAATCACATTTTAAAAGAAAAATCATGACAAATATATAAAGTGATCTCTTGAAATAAGAAACTAGAGAAGAACAGTAAATAATTATATAGAAACAACTAAGTAAAACTTTAAACCCAATTTGGTACTTCCTTTTATTTGATAAAATATGAAACTAAACTTGGTCTAGATAAGATTTATGAAAGAAAAAACTAAAAAAATACCCAAACTCGATTCTTGTTCGACTCAATTAAAGCTTATACAAACTTTTGTCTCCATTAATAATTAAACTAAAATCAAATATAATTTTTAAAATTTAACAAAAGATAAATTGAGCTCGAACGCAACATATATAACTCCAAAGGTAGAACTCCACAACTCTATTCATTTATGAGTGAGTGAAAGAGAAACCTATATCGGGAATTATTGAACTTAGTTGATTGAAAGATATATTACCCAAACTATCGACGCCTGATCAAATCCTACCAATCCGCAATCCCACTCTACTTTGTACTCAATAAAGAAAAAAAAAAAAAAAGGCCTATATTAGTCCTAAAAAAAAAGTTATAGGAGGGTATTTATGGGAAACAAGCTTGGTTAAGCAGTCCCCACCCCACAACTGGAAGTTGAAGAACAAAGAAGCCCCTTCTCCTACATCGTAGCCCACCTTTCTGCAGCTAACTCAATGCATCTCATTTAATCTACCTCATAATTCTGTATTTCTGCACTGATTTTCAATTCTTTATTCTTTTCTTTTACAGTTTCTTCTGTTTTGCTTGCTGCATTAATATATACACGTTTCCACCAGTCCTTTAATCGTAATTTGGGGTGATTTTAGGGATCAAGAGATTATACTAGCTAATAGTAGAGTGTGCTATATGTAAAGAGTGTTGGTGAAGTGAGAAGGATGACAGGGGGGTCGCGGATGCCGTCGTGGAAGGAAAGGGAGAACAACAAGCGCCGCGAGCGGCGGCGGAGGGCCATCGCCGCTAAGATATTCGCCGGACTCCGCCTCTACGGGAATTACACGCTGCCCAAGCATTGCGACAACAATGAGGTCCTTAAAGCTCTGTGCGACGAGGCCGGCTGGATCGTCGACGCCGACGGCACTACCTATCGCAAGGTGCTTATCTCTTCGTTTCTCAGAAAACAATTATGATTAATTATTCCTGTTTTTCGTAGTTTTCTCTTGCTAAATACGTAGTTTCTTTTTTATTACTGAATTGTAGCAATAAAAGTTCTATTGCAAATACTGTATCGAATTTTTGGAATTAAATGATATACACCTTTTTTATTATTATTATTAACTACTTGTTAACTTACCTTTAAAAAAACACTACTCGTTAACTTTATATATCACGATAATAATGCAGTACAATGTAATATTTAAATAAAAAAATTAATATTTTGACTGTGTTTAGTGTGAACACTGTGTTTATGTGTATGTACATCATTCTGTTTTTCTTTTTGGCACATATGTACATCATTTTGTTTTTCTTTTTGGTAGTTTTTTTCTTTCTCTAATTATCTTGGTCTGTTAGCTTTTATCCTCCTTGCTTGCTTTCCTCCTTTGTTGAATCGTGATTTTGCGGAATTGCTGACAAAAGTAGTTTGAGAGACAGAGTCAAAGAGGAGATCATTGGGATTGAGAGACAATGATGCTCTTGAAATTGGCCAAAAATCTCTCTTGGGATTTACATCTCAGCCTTAGTAAACTTGGTCAAGAAATACTTTGATGCATCATGCATGATCTTTTATACTACATTTGTTAAGTTGGTATATAAATGTTTTCAAATAACTTAATTAGTACACTGCTTCAAGAATAAAATTAGCTTTTTTTTTTTCTTAACAAATTATTTTGCCTCATATCAACTGGAAAAGTAAGTTTGGCATTCATCACATAATGGAAAAAAAGAAACATAAAATAAATTTTTGGTAAATGTTTTTTACCGAGCTCTCTGCTATTTTTCACTTCCTTTCATTAGTGGGTAGGGCCCTGTTTTCAGTCTTTTCACTCCAATTCTCCATTGCCGTTGTCTGAGTTAGTATTGAAAACATGTATTTCTTTTGGGAAAGTGAAGTAACATAGTTACTTTGGGACCACTTGTCAGCTTTATTTGTACACACATTCAACTATGGTCGATGAGCCATGTCTGAGTAGTTGGGCTTCATGAATTAATTACTCCAATAGCACATGCCTGTTTCCTTGTATGCAGATCAATTGTATTTTTATCATAATCATAGTCGTCTGTGTGGTGAAGTGGGCTCCAGCGGTTATAATGTTTCTGCTGACACTATTTTCACTCATGATATGCAATTTTTTAGTTTACATTTCCTTATTGGAATATGTATTATCTGTTGGGATAATTACAAACCCCCCTAGTTTGGACTAATTACCAAAAAAAAAAATCAGAGGTTTTTGAAAATTACAAAAATCTTGTTAAGGTTTGATTTTGTCGAAAATTTAAGGGGTGACTGTAATATTTCTTAAATATCGAGGGACTTGAAATGTTTTTTTGCTTATAAGGGGGAAAAATGAAAATGTAATACAGAATCAAAACCTCAATGGGTTTTTTGCAATTTTCAAATTTCCTGTCTTTATGGATCCTTCTTCGAAGCTATGTGCACACTTGAAATGCATCTAATTTTCTTCTTTTTCATAGGGTTGCAAACCAGTGGCAAACATAAATATCATGGAAGCATCTACCTCACTTAGCCCATGCTCATCTTACCAACAAAGCCCCTCCACTTCCTATAATCCAAGCCCAGCCTCCTCTTCCTTCCCAAGCCCATCTTCTTCCACTTATACCCCCACCATTACTGCAAATGGCAATTCCCTTATCCCATGGCTCAGAAACCTCCCATCATCATCTTCGTCCGCCTCATCATCGAAGTTTATACACCATTATATGCATAATGGCTCCATGAGTGCTCCTGTGACCCCTCCCTCCAGTTCCCCAACGGCTCAAACCCCACGAATGAAGACCGACTGGGGTGGTTCTTTTCCTCGCCCTGGGTGGGGTGGGCCCCAATACCCCTTCCTTCCCATGTCCACGCCACCAAGCCCTGGCCGCAATTTGAAATGGTATGACGGAACTCAAATTTCTCAAAGTGGACCGACTTCTCCAGCATTTAGCCTCGTTTCTTCAAATCCATTTGGCTTCAGAGTAGATGATTTGACGCAGAGTGGATCTTTCGTGTGCACCCCAGGGCAGAGTGGGATGTGTTCTCCTACTGTTGCTGCGGCTTCTGAGCGTACCGCTGATATCCCAATGGCTCAAGTGATTCCAAATGAGTTTGCATTTGGAACCAACACAACAGGTGTTGTAAAGCCTTGGGAAGGGGAGAGGGATTGAGGAGTGTGGTTTGGATGACCTTGAACTTACTCTTGGAAGCTCAAAAAACCAGGTGCATTATTAACCTTAGGCAATTCACTTCACTATAAGATTTATTCAAAAAAATACCCTTGAGGTTTAGTTTAATTACAAAAGAACCCAGTTATCTTTCAAAATTACAAATATTCCCTTAACATTTGTTTCCATATTACAAATTGCACTCTCAAGAGGGGGTGTTTGTAATTTTAAAAGATAACTGGAGTTTTATTGTAATTTATCCTTCATTAAAAGATAAAAAAGAATACATTGAAAACTTGATTTGTGGTATTGCAGATGGATTAGGGGAAGATTTTTCTATTGATATTGCATTTCATGCCACAACATATTAGTTAAAGCTAACGGTGCAAGTGGATACAGAGGGTAATGTGAAAGACTGTTGCTTTTCTCTCTCTACATCTCCCTGTCTATCTTATAGTTCAATTAGTTCATCATTACAGTTGAATGAAGAGTCGCATATTTTTAGTTATGTAAGATTACAGTTTCTATGTCAAATATGTCTCCTTAAGATAAGGGGTCTGTAGGTTTCACTGCCGTCATTGATATTCTATCTTACAATCGATCTGAAAAAGGCTCCTAGTCTGCTATTGAAAGACATGTATCAAGACCTGCAATCATGCAATGTTGATATAGTGTGAGAATATGTAGCTATAATTAAGCTCTTCTGCTTTCTTTCCGGTGTGGAAAATTTAGGCTACATTCAAATTTTGTACTATCCACACTTATAATGGGTTATGAAATGTTAAAAGCATAAAATCCATGGCACCTGCAAGAAAATGGTCTCATGGCCATCTTGGATTCGAAACTACTGTCTGAAAAATGCCTTCTAGACAAAGAAACTTGCGTTTCTATCTCAATTTTTAACTTGACCAACTAACCCCAAGAAATTTAAAGCTTCATGCCAGAAATGAAACGGGCGGAACCTTTTACAACGGATCCATCAATGAAACTGATGCGAGCACAGTTCTTCTGTAATATTTTAGAGATAATTATGAATACTACCCTTGAGATTTACCCTAATTACTTAAATACTCAGTTATCTTTCAAAGAATCAAAATTACAGATACCCCATTGACATGTTTGTCTTACAAATTGCACAAATTGAAAGGGTAATTTGTAAAGTAAACACAAACTGCAAATGGGGATATTTATAATTTTAAAAGATAACAGAATTGTTTTGTAATTAGACTAAAATGGCTAAACCTTCTCATACACGTATAGGCAATAAGGCAAGGGAAATCTAGGGAGTGCTTGCCTGTGAAAATTTTCACCTCTTCCACTTTTTGGACAAATTTTTTGCATGAACATGTGATTGATTGTGAATTTTTTTAAAAAAATACACTATTCATTTTTCTCATTTTCCAAATCATCAATCACATCCACTTATAATTTAAACAAAAAAAAAATCACATCAATTATCATTATTATACTATCATATCCCAAATACGCTATTCACTCTATCTTATTTTTCAAATCACCAATCACATCTAATCACTATTATACTAAAAAAACTATTACATTAACTATCATCATCATATTTAATATTTTCATATTATATCTAATCACACTCTCAAAATCCATTTTCATTTTTTTAAAATAAAATTTTCATATTATTCTCTCTAAAAGTAAAAATAAGTGGAATGAAAGGTCAAACAATCACTCCCCTACTTCTCAGGTTTAGAGCCTACTACAGTGATTTAATGACACTTATAAATATTGAACTCAAATTCTATAAGTACTAATTCAAATTCTATAAGGACTTCCATTCTGGATCTTTCTTTTGGCTTTGTTAGCTGTACACACATGCGTGTTGATCAAATGGGAATAAAGAATCGAAGCATTATTTACATGGAAAGCTAGCAACGGTATATACAACTGAATTAACAGATAAACCAACGGGGATTCTTTAGAGAATGTATGCGTAAACTTTTTACCCGGTCAACCAACTTCAGTGCTTCCGGTATACATCTGATAATGCCTGATACAATGCAGAGGCTGCAGGAGGCCTTGGCATCGAACCGAGAAGAATCTCTGCTGCAGAGATGGACGGATTACCATAAAACCTTGAATTTTCTTGAGTTCGGGTCTTCACTATATTTCCTTCAAGAGAACAACCGACAAATGCACCTGCAAAGGCAATAATTTTGAAATTTAAAATCCTGCATGCCAATTAGTTTCGTTGCACATCTGCAGCCAGTCATTTCAGCCATTATAAGGGCCGAGGAAGCAGTATGATGCATATTAACTATATAGTTATTCCAGGATAACTGAAGTTTCAAGGGAACAGGTGTAACATAATTGAGTGCGATTTAAACAAGAACAGAAGTGACTTCTGGAGGTAAAAGATGCCATGAACGCTAATCGTATCCAAATCTATAACCTAGAATCATAATATAATATCTTTATAAACTTCACCTCTGTTCATCAGAATTTCCGAAAATGTTCACCAAACGTAAACTAAAAGATCATTATTAGCAATTAGTTTCACCACTCAACCTAATGTGATCTACAACCATTGATAAGAGTAGAAAACACATTACGGGACAGAACAGCTTCTCTTAACATGCTATGGATATACAGTTTTCTCCAAAAATTCATATCGGTACACCCTACATGGCAATTGAAAGTTCAACCAAATATCATACTTGAGCACTGAAAAAATTTATGGTACTACAATAACATATCCAGATCAAAAGTTCAACCAAATATGATCACTTATGCAGTAACAAATTTAGTATAGTACAATGACATATCCACTGATCCACATCGTCTAGTCTGGAACATGCCTACCTCACGTCCCAGAGCACCTGTCCATTTAAACCTGGACCGCCTTTACTTTTGCATGTTTTATGTAGAACAACCCACCCCACCCCACCCACCCAAACAAAAAAACAAAAAGTAAAAAACTTCCCCATCAAAGTATTATAGCTTTTACTCATACCACCTAACGAATCAAACCTAATAAAGACAATTCCACCAATGCAAACAATAAAACAATACTATCATTTCTCAAACAAAGTACGAACTCACAAGTCACAACAGAATGAGAAAATCACCAATTTGTTGAATTAATCAAAATTACATATGGGCTATCATTTGATGACCTATCAATGGAAGAGGATGATAGCAAAGCTGATAAAGTTTATGAGTAATCTTGTTATTGTTATTTCTTTCATATAAAAACAGAAAACATAAACCTTGTCAACAAGATGGTCACAGGAAATTAAAAGTTACGAGTACAGATAAAAAGTAACAGCAGTTGGGATTTGACTAAATAGGTAAGAAGTACACTAAGGATTACCCAACTAAATAGCTCAAAAGCAGCAAATAAAATTATGAAATGTCTCAATGCCAGAGACATAAACTAAGTACCTTTACTGCAGCTGTATGTATAGCAAGCAGCATAACCACCATCACCGGCTCGTATATCAGCTTCAGCAGCCCTTCCAACAATACCAACAGCAGCACTTAAACCTGCTCCGACTGACAAATGGGCATTTCCACTGAATGTCTTGATAGCAGAATTTGTTCTCAACACAATAATAAAATCAGTCACTTCCCCGCCACCCTGTTAAACGAAAAGCACCTTAAGAATAACGAACATAAATATTTGCTCTATTGGGGTTTTGTGGTGGTTGGGAGAAGGGAGGTTTGTCTAAGCAAGTAAATCTGTCAAAGAGAAGCGACCTTCTACGATGTACTTCTACACAAGCAAGTGGACAAATGGTAATTAAGAAATCAGAATACCCAAGTAACAGCGAAGCTCTAGAATTAATAGATTCAAGTACTACTCCACATGCTCGCAAGAGTTTCAATGTTTCATAATTGGCAAGAAGAAAGCTCAATAAATACAAGAACAGTGGAACATGCTTGACCAATAAAAAATATGAAGAAATATCGGATGCTGTTTTTTTTTTTTTTAATAAATGCATTCAACAACTATCAGGCAGGAGAAACGTCAAACAGGAAAACAGCTAAGCAGAAAAGGTGTCAATTTTCACTGGATTAGAAAGGAAGAGCAAGAAAGTGAAAGAGGTGATAATTGCAACAATATCTCTTTTAATTCAAGTCAGCCCAAACATAAAGCAGGACATTCACTCACCTGTGCTCCCCAGCCAATGCCAAAGGAAGCAATGGCAGACGGTGGTGACCAAGATCCATCTTCTCTACGAGCTACCACTAACCCTGTCCCAACATTGTATGTAACCATCAAGCCAACTTTTGCAATAATTAAGATGGCAAGGCCCTTCGCTTGCTTTAGGATTGCTGCTGGTATGGACTTTTCAGGTGTCAAGCGTCCAACCTAAATTCACAACCACATGATAACTCCACTCCAACCTACTATAATGAAACAGTAAAATCTAAACCATGTGGAACTTTACTCATCATATATACTGAATTTCATAATGTCATTTACAGGATTCTTAATACCATTCAATCCCCATACTAATTTAGAGAAGCAAGCCTTCTTAGTTTGGCATAAAGTAGATACTTACAGGTATAAATTATATTTCATGAAAATTAAGTAGCTCGCAATTCAAGAGGAAGCATACCTTAGAATAACCTTGAATGGTGTTTGTTGCCTTGTATATTTCATATTCCATAGACTGTCCCCATGGAAAGTTAAGCCAAGATCTCAATGTACTAAGATCTGTCAGATCATGGGTCGGTGACTGTGCTGCACGACTAACTTGGTTCATCAAGCATGTCTGGACAGACTCAAGACGTACACAACACACATCACAGACTCGTTGAGGGTCCCCGGTTCGGAACTTTGAAGGCAACAAGCTCCGTCCTCTCGAGCAACCACTGCAGAAAATGCCCCCACAATATCTGCAGTGGTGTCTCGAACACATGATAGGATGAAAACGCACGTTGCACAGCATGCAAGCAGAAGCAGCACTATCAGGCAACCATTTTGGTGGCTCTGCTTCCAGGATGTCCTTCATTTTGCCAAAGTTAGCATCTGTGAGAGTTTGCGCCATCTCTTTCCAAGCTTGCTCTAGAAGGTGGCTTGACATCCAGGACATGCTATATCCATGAATATCACCAGAAGCAAGAGCACTAATTTTTCCTCTGGCTGCCAGCAGCATGTCAAGAACTACATCCCACATGGTCATCTCTTTATCTTCTCCAACACACTCATTCCAACCCAAGTCACCATCAGGAAAGTAGCCCCCATTTAAATACAGACCCCTATTCCATTCTACTTGCTCAGTTTCTGGCAATGGTGGAACAGATACAGGTATCCAAGCGCCTGTGTCTTCAGAAAGAGGTGTATCATAATAAAAATATTTACTGCGCTTGTGACTGCCAGCAGCTAAATCTTTTTTCTGTTCATCATCCACCCCAGTTCGCTCCAATATATACTGTTTCTTGACAGGTCGCTCCGTGGAGTTATGTAGATAATTATCTGATGATCCCAGATTATCGTCTCCCACATGCTTATGAAAACCCTCATAAACCTGAATATTGAGAATGGGTCTAGAATGATTTAAAAATGACTCCGACCATTCTATAAAACAGAAAATCAAACAGCAATTGCACTACTAGACTGATCTTACATTTCTTACTTATTTTGCATGGAGAGAGAGAGAGAGAGGAGATTCCAATTAGAAATAACTTTTGCAAGTACGGAATCAATCAATGAGTTTTAAACGTTGATGAAGCATAACACATACTACTATGATTTCAATTATAGTTTTATTTTTATTTTTAGCATCATATGTACTTTAGATTCTTCTCACCCTGAATGAGTGAAACTTCAGTTCACCAATCACCAAGATCTGTGTAACGGAACCAGAAGGTCCTAAAGGAGGATTCAGGCTACATTACTTGTTGAAATAAGCAAAATTATCTGATAACAAAAGTCCCAATTCCCAGGTCTTGCTTTGAACAAGATCTTATAACAAAAACAATATTCCGTGTAGAGCTCCAATTCTTATCTACTGGCACTCATCTATGCATTTAGGCTTCCCATACCCATCACACTCTGCTTCACGAAAACGGAAGTTTTATTCTCTCAACCAAGTCAGGCAACACAGGATGCACTTGGTAAGTTGAATCATGGCACACAGGAACTGAAATATGAAGGCAGCCCAGTGGCCCCAGTTGATATTTCATTAGCATTTCTTCTCAAATTTACATCTCCGGACGTTTCGAAAAAGCTTAAATTCATCAAACTGCAGAAATAATCTAGCTTTAAATTGTCCACACCTTAAATTGTCCACACCTCCTTCAGTTCATAATTGAGCATCTCATGAAACTTAACGGGAACAGAGAAATAAAGAAAAGAAAGAAAGGACACATTTTGACGATCAATTCATCCTAAATAACACAACAAATAGGACGTTTTAACGTATCGTCTAAATGAAAGAAAAATAAAATCAAGCATAAATTGCAAGGATAAAAAAATGTGGTTCGTTCAAAACTTTACCCTTGGCGAGCAAATTTTGGGCTCGTAGTCCTGGAGTTGAATATTGGGGTATTGCACTTTGCCGCCCATAGACGAGCTCTTTGGTTTCTCCACCATGACCATCACTTCATCTTCAGAACTGCCCACCCAGCTCTACCCTAATTCTAAGAGACCCTCACCCTTAAGGGCTAGGGCTAAAAAAGTCATAAATTCATAAAGACTTGAAAAATCTAAGCTAGCCTAGTCCTATAGATTTAGGGTCGGGCCATGGTCTGACATATGATTTTTTTTTTTTTAATATTTTTGATGAAGTTATTCCATCTAAATTAAAACATTCGTCATGATGGAAAAATTAACTTGCGAATTTCTTATTTTATAAAAATAATGCAATGTAACTCTTAGATTCCATTTGGATCAAAATATTCAAAATTTGTCATTTTTATCTTAGTAATCACACAGTCTTTTATTTTTAGGGTAATAATCACATAGTCTATACCAAATATATTTTAGTTTTTATAATTATTAACGTACTAAATAATCATTATCAATTACATACCAACTTAGTTTTGTACCTACTAAGTTATTTAGTAAGACTAAATTATAAATGAGATCAATGATCAAATTTGATAATTTGTTAAGATAAATGGTAATTGACAAATGAGATCAAATAATAGGTTAATAATATTACAAGCATAAATTTTGAATATAAATATATAAAATACAAAAAAATTATCGGGAAAAAAAAAACCTAAGGGCCAGTTCTACCCTAGCCTTTCTGACGGCCCCGGGCCAATTATTAGAATCGGGCTAAAAGCCCTCATTTAATAAAGACCTATAAAATACGGGACTAGCCCTAAGATTTTTAGAGTCGGGCTAGTATTGGCCTTGGGTCCCCACCCTTATTGACATCTTTAGATTTACAACTTACACATATACTCTTATACTTTAGTTCCTCAACTTTTTTCATAATTTTATAGATAATTACAAAAAAAAAAACCTGATGTTGGGGCTAATTACAAAAAAAAAAAACTGATATTTTTTATGATAGCAAAAATTATTTCAAAAACTCCATAACATTAATAAATATTTTATCGCTACCTCCTAAAATTTATACAAATCAAATCCAATGATTTTTTTTTGTAATTCTGAAACATCTCAGGTTAATTAGCCTAAACCTCAGGGGTATTTTTGTAATTATCCCTAATTTTATTTTGAGGAGAAATAAGGTAAACATGTTGAATTATGAGTATGCAACTTAATATTGAAGCTACCCAATGGCCAATGCTTGTTACATCTTACATGCATTGATATATGATATAATAATGCAAATAAACCATTTTTACAATTTTCAACTTGTTTACATCCATAGTTTTTGGGTTCTCTAATTGCAGTTCACACACATTTTAGATGGGCCGTGTGCTCTAAAAGAAAAAGAGTGTGAGATGGGCTGTTTACTCTCGCGTGCAAAAATAGATTAAAAAAAAAAGGTGGCGCTATTCGCACCTCCTTTTTTTTATAAAGACTGTTTCTTCTAAGACACCATTCTCTACTTTTTCAAATATGACACAATTGTTAAATACATCTCCCATTTTGTCCAATTTTACCTTTTCATGAAAAACCCTGGGTGGCATGATGACGATGGGCACATGGCGCGATGGCGAAGATGACACGATGGGTTTTTACGCCATCATGCCACATGACACGATGGCAAAAACATAGCACGATGACATTTTCACCATCATGCCACATGGCACGATGGCCCATGTGGCACGATGGGTGTGGCACGATGGCATCTTGAATTTTTGTCATAGCGTGTGATCGTGCCTTATATCGCATCACTCTTGTCGTGCGACAATATTTTTCAACTTGGAAATTTGAGAAATAACATATTTTATGCTATAAACTAAGAATATACGTTCATTATATGGGGATATGAATACTTTATTGTTCAAATCTTTCAACAATTTGGGTGTTGGAAAAATCTAGAGTGCAGTATAAAAAAATTTAACTTTATTCGAGAAGAAGAAGAATGTTGGTGAATGATGTGGGTGTATTTAGAGATTGGGAAGGGTGTATTTAGAACTTGACTTTTAGTAAAGGTGTTATAGTCTTTTAACTTAATGGTATTTTTGAAATTTTAGAGAGTGGATGTCTTTCGTAAAAAAAAAGTCTTAATAGCGCCACCCTTAAAAAAAATAAGTTTTGTTCATTGTAGAGAAAAATAAAAGAATTAACCACAAATGTGAAACCGATTTTAACCTAACTTATTTTTTATAGGACGAATAGATATTTTATTTTCCTCTTAGAATGTGAACAATTGAACATAACCAGGAGTAATGATCCAAGTGGCTGTTGTACCATCTCAAAACATCACCTTTTTTTTTTTTTTGAAATACTCAAAACATCACATTCAAGAATTAAATTATGCAGAGCAATTAAGTATAGAGAAATAATATTGCAGGGATAATGAAAATGATTGATAGAGAACTCGCTGCAAATATACTCCTTCAATTTTTCTTAATTAGTGTTTCATAAGTAATATGGTGAGGTGCTCGATATATGAAAGTGAAATCTTCACAAATTCTTTTAAATTATTGTGTAAAATCTTATTTGCGATATATATTTATATAACAAATTATTGGAGTGTCGGGATTATTTCGATAAGAAATTTACACACCAAACAAAATTAGGAGAGCTCTCAAAACTCTAGTCCATTTGCTCCTCCATCTTCTTTTTCTTTTGCTTCCCTCATTTCTCTTATGGAGGATGTGGATAGGAGGATGAGTGAAGTAATTTCCATTATTGTTAGTCTCGATAGATTTGTCCCCAATATATGACTTTTATGGATGAGATTTTCTATTTCACTTTTCCTATTTCACTTCTATTCCATTGCATTTGGATGAATACACGTGTACAAGATGATGTTACAATTATGTACACGTGTCTTCCATCCAACATATGGAATAAAGTGGAATAGGAAAAGTGGAATATGAATATCAACCCGACTTGTATATATCTCCCAATATGTGGCTTTTATTGTCCCCCGATAGGTGATTTTTTTCGGTTAACAAGTTTGTCCTATATGGGGATTTTGTTAAGTAAAGATCGGATAGTCATTAACGGCGATATGTGTGACGAAATCAAGTTTTATTGATAGTGTTTTGCCCATGCCTTCGTTGAAATGTTCGATTTTACATATCAATTAGATCATTTAGGTTTAATTTTTTTAGATATATATAGGTTTATGATTCAATAGAATTTGCAAAATTGCAATCAGTTGTAAGTTTTTAGTGTGAATGGAAGAAATTCATTTGATTCTATTAAAAAAAAAAGAATTTTACACTTAAACCAGAGCCAGTAATATGCTTAACGCAGGTCCATGCAATTGAAATTTAATAATTTATTGAGTTGGAAGCTTCTTATAATTGAAAAGGCATCGAACTTCTCTTTTAGGAATATTGCCCATACTGGACCAATAATAATCCCAATTTGCCAATATAGAACAAAAAATTGGCCCACAGAAAATTCTAGTATTAACTTAATTTTGTATATTTTTTTGACTATACGTCGTGGGAAAGATAAAACATCACGGGTCCCACAAGGGTCGGATTGCCCATGCGGGGTCTTTCTTTTTTAATTTCAACCAAATGCTAGGACAAAAAATATCCGTCAACGACTTTAGGCTAATTTCAATTCTAACTTCAAATACCATACTATAACACCAAATATCTAAAAAAACATCTCCAATCCAACTCTAAACATTACACTAAATTTGGTGTACATGAATAGTGTTACACTTGGTGTAATACTATTCATTTACATCAAAATTGGTGTAATGCAATATCCCCCATTTGCCCTTCAATTCTCTTCTACTTCTAATTTAAATTACAATTGTATCCTCATTTTATAGTTCTAATAATTAATTAATATTTTCTATAAATAATAATAATTAACAAACAATGATAATTTAAAATAAAGAGATGCTAATATTAATTGTAATATTTATTTTTTTAATATAATTAATTAATTTAATATTAATTAAATATATGTTTTTAGTTAATTACATTAATAGTAATAAATTAAGTAAATAAAATAATTGTATAAATACATAAATTTGCTTACTATAAAATGAAAGAAAAAAGAATAAAATATTCATTTGATGTGAGATTTGGTGTAATGAGTTGGAGATGGTTTTGACAAGATTGCACTAAAACACCAAATTTGGTGTAGTTTTTTCACCAAATTTGGTGTTATGGGTTGGAGATAGTCTTAATTCGATATTCTATTGTCGGGTCGGTCCGGGCCACAGCGGGATCCGAATGTGTATTCCTATCTTCATAGCCACAAGGGATTTAAAACAGACGTGGCGTCAAACGCAAAATGTATGCGCACTAACCCCACCCCCTCCCACCCCCCAAAGCATAGCTCTCTAATCTCTATCCCTCCAACACGCACAATTACACACACTGAAAAGATCAGAATTAGCAGACTGGTATTGTGGAGTTTTAGGCGCTTATCGGTGAAAAGCTCTATCTGAAACCCTAGCTCTGAATTCTGATAGTACACGAGTATAGCTTGACCATTTCCGCCTTTTTTTTTTTTTTTTCGTTTCTTCGTTTTCAGTATTTTTTTGATAATTTTAATTGTTTCAGTCGGTCATACTCTAGTTTTTGCTGTTCAACAATCGTATCTTAGCCATTCGGATGAGAAATATATGTTGAGTCTCGGGATTCTGAGCTTGGATTGAAGAATCGGGGTCAAGATTGGGTTTAGGTTGAAGCTGTGAATCAGTCTTCCGGATTGCCTTTTTCTGCTGATGATTGGAAATTGGAATCTTTGATTGTTTCTTGTTGTGATATTTTTGTGTTTCCACTGTGGGGGAATTGTTTCTTTTTATTGGAGTTACGTGTTGATTGATTATACAAGTTCAGGGTTGCGATTTGAAATAGTAATTTGGGCCGGATGATGTCAGTGGAGAGATCATTTGAAGCATGGGAGGAGGTGCAGCGGCACGGGCTGGACTTGGCTGATAAGTTTGCGCAGGGTTTCACTGGTTTAATCCATTCTCATATTACTCCACCCTCATTCGCATGGCCAAATCCACCAACGCCGAAGCTGTTTGAAGTTGAGTTTCCTATGCAGAATTTTATTAAAAATGACTTCGGGCTCTCGGTAGATAATTCCGCGATTAATGGTGTGACGGCTATTTTTGATATCGGGAACAAAATAGGACAGGCGGGGGCTGATTTTGGGGCTGGTATAAATGGTGTGGTTCAGCAATTTTTCAGGCGGTTGCCGGTGCCTTTCCGTCATGATGAGAATGTTGGCGTGTCACTGGGAGCAGAGGGTCATGGCCCAAGGACAAATGTGGGTGTTACCCTGCAGGAGGATTTGGGATCATTGGCAGAGCGATTCAAGGATTATGGGTTCTCTGAAAATGGGGCTGCAGTTGTAGAGGGTTCAACAGAGGACGAGACCTTTGGTGTTAGTGCAAAGGCATTGAAACATTTGGGTCGTTCAAAGGTAAATAAGTGAACTTTATGAATCTTGATTTATGATTTAACATACACTGGCTTTGTACCAGCCTATGACTATATTCAGTATAAGCTCCTCATGAAAATAGGTGTCGTGGAACAATCATTTTATTATTTACCAGAAAAATGAACTGATGATGGCATGATGCTAAAGATTTTTCAGTTCACAATTCCAGGTAGATGTGAGTATAGGGTTAGTCACTGCTGGACTAAAATTAGTGGTGAAATTATCATCACTTGTTTGACTCAAGATAGTGATGTGGATGTAAGACATATACTCGAATGGCCATCTAGATATTAACATTGTAATTGATGTCATATCCTTGGTGATTGTCATCTTTGGTGATGTGCTTTATGTGTATGTGAGTTATTGCTAGTTTCAGTATACCATTTAGATTGCAATTGGCTACTTGGTGCAGACGCTAGAGTAGGCTTCATTAGGTCACTTCATCAATGGTTTCTGCAATCCTGAAGGCACCTTATTAAGTGCTTATGAATGTAAATTGGGTGGTGTTAGTCTTCTAGTTATATTCTCGAGCTATTGAATTAATTTTCATTTCAATCTATCTCATGAGCAAGAGGAAGGAAGCTATAGAAAGGATAATGCATAAGACAGTGTGTAATGTCCCATATTCGGTATTACCAAATTTCAGAATTATCATATAATTTTGCACTTGCTAAGTATGTAATGAATTGCTAACCACTCTGGTATGGGTGTCTCCACATAGCAGAGTTGCCACAGTTCTAGACATCCCTAAATTGTGCAAATTGATGTATGTGTCTCTTGTGTCTCCTCCTTTTCCAGTCACCTCCCTCTACTTTTCCCATCTTTCTTTGTTGTTTAAGTTCCATATTTTATCCAAGTGCAGGGTACTATCAATGTGACATCAACTTATGACAGTAGAACTAGCAACATTGAAAGTTCTCTGGTTGCGAGGGGAGATCTATGGAGAGTAGAGGCATCACAAGGAAGTTCAACATCTGGAAATGAGAGTTCATCCCTTTTCCTTGTCCAGCTTGGGCCCGTACTTTTTGTTCGTGATTCCACACTTCTTTTGCCTGTCCATTTGTCAAAGCAGCATCTGCTGTGGTATGGCTACGATAGGAAGGTACGCCAAACTTATCAAGCTGTTCTCAAATGTTACTGCAAATTGATAATTTGTTGAGTTGCGATTGTCTTCGTGGGCAGAATTACCGTGGTTTATGTGTGTTCCCTAAATTAGTCAGTGTGATTGTGAGAGGCATACTTTACCCGGGCATCATTTCTAGGATACTCCATCTCTATAACTCAAAGAAAAGACAGATAATGTTTGGTACTGAAGTGACTGAATATAGTTAGTTGTTCTCCATATCTGTGACTGTTGTAGAGGAGAGCCTTCTACACATTTTCTGCAATATCTGTATATTGTCTTTACTATGAAGCCAACTTCTCTACGATAACAGGGATCTATCTGCTGAGTAACAAGTCCAATTTGTCTGGTTTAGTACTTGAAAACATGCCATAATCTTAAATTGGATGTCCCAGGTGGATGAGATGTCCATATAGTGAAGGTAAAATAATTTGGTACTACATGTGTAGCTTGTACAAAGACATTTCCAGAGTATTTCTGTGCAGTCTTAAATGGCCATAGTGAAAGGAAATTGTAGTGAAATCAGTTTGCGGTCACTGTGGGTGAGGCAGAACTACTGTGATTTCAAATGAAAATATAATGCTGTATGTCCTGGCTATCGAGTAATTTGTTGAGATTCTAATATATGATATTTGGCAACAATTGTGTTGAAAATAATGGATAACATGTGCACATGGATGACATTCATACTGTTCTTATTATTCATTTGGTAGTTGTTCCAACATTTGGAGACACTGTTCACCCAGTTGTTCCCTCATTCTTTATTTTCCTTTGTTATTCTCTTTGGAGTTTTTTGGTTGGGGGGGCGGGGGGGAGGTTGCCATGTTTGTGTTTTCTCTTAATGCAAATCTAATAGTTCTCTCTTTAACATTACCCAGAATGGAATGCATTCTCTTTGTCCAGCCGTGTGGTCAAAGCATAGAAGGTGGCTGTTGATGTCAATGATCTGCCTCAACCCTTTGGCTTGTGTAAGCCCGGATCTATCATTTATATAATTGTTGTCAATTTAATGTGGAAAGTTTCCCTTTTCTAGTCAATTATGTGCATGTACATGACACATCAAAATAAAGAGGAATTAGATCCTTGGACAGTGGTTAGCTATTCCTGGAGAAAAACTTCGCATTCGATCTTAATTTGCCACACACATCGCCTTTCTCATCAGTACTCTGTTGTAATTAAATTTCTCTCGTTTCATTTAATTATGTGCATATAGACACATCGAAATAAAGAAAAGGAGAACTTCGAATATATGTTTTTTTTTTGAAATTTTATTATGGTCAAAGGTTCATATCCAATCTCATTGCAACCCACCGTGCCTCTCTCTTGAAATAAAAAAGGTATAATCACTCAATGCTAGTTAATGAATGGTATTTTGACCAAATAGAGAACCACATGCACAATTGACTTGATTGTTCTTTATTTTAACTTTGAATTTGGTTGGTTGTACCATGGAACTCCACTGTAAAGAACTGCTAACTTAATTGGCTTCCAAATTTTCTTTTCCTTGCAGTCTTTCATGGATGTGCAGTTCCCAAATGGCCAGGTTACGTATGTTTCTGGCGAGGGTTTATCAACTAGTGCGTTTTTGCCCCTCTGCGGGGGGCTACTTCAAGCACAGGGTCAATATCCAGGAGAAATGAAGTTCAGTTTCTCTTGCAAGGTGTGAATGTGGTTTCCATGAAGCTCTTATCTGATTTTATTTACTCTGGCTAGGGTCATTTAGATAATTCATTACTGCCACCTGGTTTCTTCTGCTTGAGCACTGATATTGTTGTTAAACTTTTGAAGAATAAGTGGGGAACGCGCGTAACACCAATGTTGCAGTGGCCTGACAAATCATTTGCCTTGGGCTTGGAGCAGTCGTTGGCTTGGAAGAGATCTGGTCTCATGGTGAGGCCAACCATCCAGTTCAGGTAATGGTGATGGATTTTATCACTATAATAATAATTATTATTATTATTAGTTTTTTCTTTTTTCTTTTGGAGGTGGGGGTGGGGGAAGGTAGTGATTGATTTGTTTGTGATTACCTATATTAGAAGTCCACACAAATAGTTCTTTTTTCATGTTTTCCTTCTTTTATCAATAATATCTCATTCGTTCTTTATTGTATATCTCTCTTTATGCTAATTGTTCTTTATGGAGCCAGTAGGATTTTTTTGTTAGGCTGTCCTTTGGAAGTAACCCTTTTACCTTGTTTTTGACTATGGATCTTTTTCTGCTTCATCTGCCTTCGATTTTCATCCTAGAAGACTCATAGTTCGTTTCTATGTGATTCTTTATTTTCAGTTTATGTCCTACATTTGGTGGAAGCTGTCCTGGGTTGCGGATGGAACTTACCCATTCTGTGAAGGAGGAATTGAATCTTATCTGCGGCTGTGCCCTTGTCACACATCCTTCTGCATTTGCATCAGTAGCTGTAAGTTACTCATGGTTGAAAATTCTATGGGTTTGTGTTTTAAATTTTATTTAGGCAGTGTATTCAAAGAATCCGTATCTGCAAGGAAAATAAAAAAGGTGTTCTTATTCTTTAGCATGAAAAATGATTAATATTGCAAACTCGATGCGTTCCTTAGGCCATCTCCAACCCATAACACCAAATTTGGTGTAAAAACTACACCAAATTTGGTGTTTCAGTGTGCTTTTGTCAAAACCATCTTCAACCCATTACACCAAATCTCACACCAAATCTCATTCCAAATGAATATTTTATTCTTTCCTTTTCATTTTATAGTAAGCAAATTTATTTATTTATACAATTATTCCATTTACTTATAATTTATTACTATTGATGTAATTAAGTAAAAACATATATTTTATTAATATTAACTTAATTATTTATATCAAAAAAAATAAATATTACAATTAATATTAGCATCTCTTTTAGTTTAAATTATAATTGTTTGTTAATTATTATTATTTGTAGAAAATATTAATTAGTTATTAGAACCATATTATATGAATTAATTATATATAAAATAAGGATACAATTGAAATTTAAATTTGAAATAGAAGAGAATTGGAGGGCAAATGGGGATATTGTATTACATCAAATTTGGTGTAATGTTTAGAGTTGGGTTGGAGATGCTTTTTTGCAAATTTGGTGTTATAGTGTGGTAGTTGAAGTTGGGTTGGAGATGGCCTTAGCACATGATACTCGTCTTTCTTATAAACAAACTTTTAATCTACCCTCGGTGTCTGTTGTGCTTCGGAAGGTTGCTGCTGAAGTGGGGCAGCCTGAAGTAATGTACTGCGCCTTAGTAATGAATGTTGATCTTGCAGATCACAATGTTTACTTTGACTTTGAACAATAGTGACTTCCTTGATTGAACATCTTTGGTGTATTTTTTTTCCATGGCATGTGGCTAAACTCTTTTATGTCATTGGGATTTTGAAATATTAAAAGGGATAATTACAGAAAAAAAAAAAACAAAACCTTAGGTTTGGGGTATTACAAAAAAACCCAAAGAATTTTCAAAATTATCAAAATCCCCTTGAGGTTTGATTCCGTCTTACATTTTTCCCCACCTGATGGAATTTGCCGACATCATCAAATATTTTACAATTACATCTCAACTTTTGTAATATATCTAAATATTACAAATAACTTCAACTTTTCGTTTGACTATTTGTAATATTTAGAAAAGCTGATGGATGTAATTGTAAAATGTAAGCCGTAAAGTTTGGGCTAGTTATAATATTTAGAAAAATTGAGGATGTAATTATAAAATATTTGACGATGTCAGCAAATACTTGATGTACTATACATATATTTGTAATTATCCCATTTTAAAACGGCTGATCTCGAGTACAAAGTTATTTGTAATTGTAAGCCATTTTTAAGTACAGAGTTCTTCTGTTTCAAAAATTTTTCACTTTTTGTGAAACACTAAATGCAGGTTGGCAGGTCCAAGTGGAATGGAAATGTTGGGAACACAGGTGTAGTGTTAAAAGTTGAAACTCCTCTTGGCAATTTTAGCAGGCCTTCTTTCTCTGTTCAGTTGAATAGTGGTATTGAGTTTTAACCTCCTCTTCTTTTTACTTCTCTGTTCTTTTTTTTGTCTATTTTCTTCTTTTACTTAACTGTCTGTGCAGTTAACTGTATATATAGCTTTCAGCACAATGTATGTTTCCTAGAGTCTGTTCTGTAAGCTTACGCTACTGTAATTTACAACTCTTGTTTTCCCTTTTCTGCGAATGCATGAATAGAAAGAAATCAAGTTTGTGTTTTCGACTGTTGTCTCAAGTAAGAAATCCAATTCATCAAATCCGTGAAGGTGTAGCCTGAATTGGAAATAATTATTTGGGATGCATATGGATGGGAAGGATTTGGATTTTAGGGAAGAATTTCAAATGATGTTTTATAAGGTGCAGGTGGATTTGAAATCCATCACAATGATTCATAAATAGCTTGGAATATGAGGGTAATGAAATCTATTGTACCATGAAATTGTCTAAACAAACATTGGATTTGTTATTATGAATTTGAAATTGTTAAATTCAAATCTTTCTATTCAATTGCATTTTTAAAGAATTCAAATTGAAGTAAGGTGATTCTTCTAATTTAATGGTGTTTTATTTATTTTTTATTTATTTAATGGTGCTTATATACATCAAGCGTATCGAACGATATTATTAATGTGTTTAATATTATTGAAATTAAAAATTAAACTTTATTTGAAATTGAAAAATAAGTATAATGAATTTGGTTGCTCACTAGCGCTAATCTGGGAGTGTTTCTGCGTTCTGAGCTTGTTTTAGTAATTTAAGAGTACGAAGTTTTGATTTATTCGATTTTAAAGTTTTTGATGTATTAAAATCTGATCAATCATGCTTGAGAATATGAGATTTTTTCCTCTCATGTTGCTATCATACAATTCACAAATTATAGACAAAGGGAAAAATCCTATTTAGGGTGATAGTGAGTTTGACACGTGTACAAGATGATATCAGATGAATGATACATATACAAGATGATGTCACAATTGTACACGTGTCTTTTATCCTATATATGAAATATGAAGTGGAATAGAGAAAGTGGAATCGAAAATCTCATTCTATTCTAAACTGCTACCTATTTAAGCGAGTTTAAACCTCGTGTACACTGAGAAACATGGAATTGCCATTGTCATCAAATTTTGCACATTAACATATTTTAAACGCCCTAAAATTGACAAATACAAAGTTATGCGTTCAAATTCACTAAAACGTGTAAATAATTGTCACACTTTGCATTGTTATATTATCAACTCATTATTTCTTTCAATTAATTAACTCATTATTAGTGGGTATATAAAATCAACTATTTATCATTTTTTCAGAAAAATCTAAAAACGTGGAATAAGAGATCTCATCTCGTTTACAAATTATGTAATATTCCATATATCAGCAATCCATCTCATTCATAGGCATCATCAAATATAAAAGTACAAGAAAAACACAATTGTCACAATTATTCAACTCGAAATCACATTATTAAAACTATCTCTGTCCCTCAAATCCCTTTCTGCCCTGGAATTTTATATTTCTTCTTACTGCCCACGCCCTTTGGCTTCCCCCCTGGAAATATAACAGCTCTAAACAAAATCAAGAAAACCGTAATCTCAGCCATAAAAACGCCAAAACTGATCCACACAAAAATCGTTCTTCTCCAACTCCACAAAACACGCTTTAATTTAGGAAGCTCAGATGATATTTCCAGTGAAGCAGCATATATTTCAGGCACACCCGAACCGGCTTGAAACTCTGCTCTCTGCTCAAGAATCACCTTAAAAAACGACGTCGGTTCGTATCCTTCGTTAAAATCGCCCATCACGATTTTCAGATTTTGGACTTCGGATTTCAATCCGGTGATGAGAGGCACACTGTTGAATAGTGTCTCGACGACGCGGATTGGTTGGCTCTTGAAACGGAGCATCGTCGGATAGCTCGACCCGAGAATCGGGTTTCCGTTGGCGGATAGGGTCTCTACTCTTACCTTCACATATACCAAAACATGAAAAAAGAGTGAGAATTATGTTAAAAAATCCGAAATCATGTTTGTTGTACCCAATTTCACTAGAAATTCTCATGTCTATAGACTATAGTATTCAACATTTAAAAATCCGACATGAGTCCCATCACTAATAGGTAATAAATATAATCCATGCATCCCAATAAGATGGACCATCTTTTTTTTTTCCGTCTCAAACTATAAGTTGTTTTTTCTTATTGAGAATATTAATTACACAACAATAGACTAAACTACTCCTACTTAATTAACTTTGTTTTGAGAGCTAACAATGATATACTCCCATTTAATGCAATGACAAAGTAGGAAGAATATGAAAAAAAATTATGATCCCAATTATATTTATTGTGTTTTCTTAATCTGTAAAATACTCTACTTGCCTATTTTATTGATGGAGTGAGTACATAATATAATAATCTATACTCTTTGAAATAAGGGATGATTTGATTACAACAACTATCCATGAGGTTTAGATTAATTACAAAAAAACTCACTCATTGAGGTATGATTATGTCGTGCATTTCTCCTTTATAAGATTGTTTTAAAACTCCCCTTTCATTTATATAAAAATTACAGTTAAACCCCTTAAAATTAAAGCAGAATCAAACCTTAAGGGCAATTTTTATAATTTTTAAACTTCTATGTTTTTTTTATATAAATACCCCAAACGTCAAGGGTAGTTTTTGTAATTATCCCTTAAAATAATATAATTAATTTTTTGTAATTTTTAAACTTCTATGTTTTTTTTTTTTATAAATTACCCCAAACGTCAAGGGTAGTTTTGTAATTATCCCTTAAAACAATATAATTCCAATATAAAATCAAACACAACCAAACATATTTTCTCTATTGTACAAAACCAATACAATTTTGAAAACTCCGCTGGATATACTGAAAACAGAAAATTCGGCACCGAAAACAAAACCAAACAAGCCCTTACGATTGTACGCTAATAAAATTAGCCAAGTAAGAAAAAAACAGAGGCAGGAAATGAAAAGACATACCTGAAAAACACCAAGTTTTCTGTTGTACTCAGATTCAGGCAATGTCAATGAAACAGTAACCTTCAACTTATGATTATAAGGAATAGCACGCTGGCCCTGATGATTGTCCGAACCAAACATCGTCTGATACTTAGAATTAATCACTCCATTCACAAGAGACGACGATATAGGCACGACAGCGACCGGGCTACTTTTCGTGTAATCGAAATTCAAAATTTCAGTTTTGAGCACAGATTCTTCAACCAAATTTCTCATTACAACACCACCAATCGCAAAACCCGAAACCAGAAGCCCGACAAGCACGAAAAACACGAATACCGCGCAGATACAGGCCTTGCCGAATCTGACGCCCAGTTTCAGGACAGACTTTTGGGACTTAATTTTGTTACATATGAATGAAATAAGGCTCAAATAAGAGGCATTTAATGCTCTTACAAGCTTTTTCCTCATGTGAGATCTTACATGTGTTAGAATTTGAAATGGGAACATGAAAAACATTAGGCATGAGTTGAGAAACCAAATTGGAAATGTAAATATTTTTAGAAATAGGCTTATTTGAAAGGTAGCCAGCTTAAAGACTAGTACTGTCACAAAAGCAATAAAGTTAAATGGGAATTCATTATTGTTGTTGCTTTCCATTAAAGGGTTGTACTCAATGCTGGAAGAGTTGTACCTTCCATTTTTTACCTTTCTGTTAGCATATTTTTCGCCTCTAATTTTACTGTTCTTGAAAGTGTTGTTTGGTGCATTATCAGTTTGAGGCTTGAAATCGGACAATGGGACCGGGCCGGGTTTTCGGGCCATTAGCAACTTATCTGCTCCGAGAAGTAAAGATTGCTTCATCAAGTTGGCAAGAAAATTTTGTGAACAAAATTCATCTTTGTGTGTGAAATCAAGAAAATTTTGGTGATCACCAATGTCATCATGAGCATTTTTAGAGTCATCCATTGATGATGATACTTGTAATAAGGCTTGGTTCAAGATTTCAGGTTATGATAACATAATGCATCTTTGAAAGAAAGGTTTTCTTGTGGGAAAAATTGAGATTTACCAGTTAGTGTTACATTTTATAGGACAAAATGTGATGAATTGGCCTTTCAGGTTTTTTCTTGGGATGCTAAAGACAAGTGGATTATCCAAATTGGATGGTAGTATTATATAGTAACAAATTTCATGTCCCATGTGGAAGAAATGCAATTTGCAGTTATTGTTTTCTTTGCTACTGAGATTTCAGTCAGATTCTCTATTTGAAATTGTGTTTGATCTCGTATTTCAAGTATAAACTAATGATGTCATCAATAGACTTGGTGTTGTATAAGCTGATATTTGGAACACAAGATGATACATGGTTTAATGAAATTCCATAATTAATTTAGTTAAAGGACTATACAATATATATCGACATAAAGGGTAAAATTACAAACACTACCCATGTTTAGTTCCAAACACCCGACTGAGGTATGTATTTAATTTGCTTAACAAATAGCATTGCTTTTAGGTTGCAATTTGTAACGTAGAAACAAATGTAAAGGAGTTTTTGTAATTTTGAAAAATAACTGATTTTATTTTTTGTCATTAGGCCGAACTTCAAATATATTTTTGTAATTAACCCTGACTACAAATGGCCGATTTTGTCAATAAGTAAATGTCTAAAATTAATTAATTAATTAATTAAATATACTTTAATTTTCTTTCCATTCTTGTTAAATCCAGGTAACAAATCAAGAAAAACGACTCTATGATGTCTGAAATTGCCAAGCCTAAGTAGCTATAGTGGTACTCTGTTTTAACCAGAGGATCCATCTTTATCAGGGGTTGAGGATAACTTATACTGCAGAATTACACACATTTCAACACATGCCAGCGTAAATTCTCTCACAATGGTGTTGTGATATGATTATTGGTTGTTATCAGTTATCACATGGACAAAGACTCAGGGATAGGGCCCTGATGGTGATTGGCACACAATCCCGGGTCTAATGGATTTTCCAAATTCCAAGTTAATTTAGAGTTCTTTTTTAATTATTATTTATTTTTGGTGCAATTTTATGTGTTGAACTATAACTGAGAAATTCTGAATTTTGAACATGCAAATTCACAGATGAACTGTTAAAAATACGCATTCATAAAACCTTGGCTTCTACTTCCGTGGAAGACATTTTCATTGTTATACAAGAACATGTCAGTCCATCTTTGGTTTCACCTTCTCCATTAGCATATTTGGCTTCTTTGGATGCACATTCAGAATTGGATAACATCACAATGAATGCTGCATCTAGGGTACCCCCACTCTTCACGAGGGACACTTCGCCCACTTTTTCTGATATCAAGAGGTGGCCGCAGACAGTTCAATATAAGTTGGCCAAGCCCATTCGTCCTATTTGTCAGGTTATTCGGGATAAGTCGTTGAAGGCTTCTAAGCAACAACTTCTTTGTGATGTTCAAGGCCCGACTCCTCCAGTTCATAATCTCACTCTTTTGGACGATGCTCAATCCGATAGCTTCAAATTCTTAAACGTGGCTGCTATCAAAAGGTGGGAGGACTATGATGATGAAGTGGATTCATCTGATAAAGAGGATTTTAGAGTAATTGTTTAGTGCTTTTATTTATGCATTCTTGTGTGAACATTTTGTCTTTCACGGGTACCTTTTTTCTGCCAAGGGTTGGTTTTACCTTGGTAGATTTTAACGAGGCCCATACTTAAGCCACCCGATCGGCTTGTGATCATGACTTTTTTCTTTCTTTTATATATTTTTACGCTTATTTAAAAAAATGGTACTTGATTTGAAATTTTATTCATGGAATCTAGAGATTGAGAAATCATGAGAAGCATAGCTCATCAATAGAGCTGTTAAAATAGGCCGACAAGGCGGGCGGGCTCTGCAACACGCCACAACCTGCACTAATACGGTGCGGAACATGGGTACAATATGATACATATAGGAAATACGTTGGATTTTGAAATATTAAGGATACTTGTACGATATATATATATATATATATATATATATATATATATATATATATATAATTACATATGTTTATAATTAAAAATATAAACATACTAAATACAATTTAAAAAATCAATGTTTCAAGCTTAAAATACTAAAATTTCATAAATACTCAAATATGTGATTCCTCACATAGACACACTAAAAGCATGCTGAAAATATCAATATCAACAATAGAATAAAATCTATATTTTTCTGTATGTGGATTCATAAGAAATCATATGGATATGACTTTGTTTCTTTTAAATTGGGATGTCTAGGCCGATTTTGTTTCACTTGGATACTATAGCTAAGTATCCACATAGGCTGCGTCTGGTTGCAGTATGGTAATGGGCTAGATTAATTCCCAAGTATAACTTTGGCTTATCTAATGGAACCAATCAAGGCTATTTAAGTTGTTTGATTGGTTTATTAGACCATAGGATATCATGACCATTATTTAATAACAAGTTTGGTTGGGATCCAAAATAACAGTCCAAAATGGGGTCTTTTACATTGATGCCCTTCATTATATGTTCATTTACCAAATTTAACATCTGAATCCTTTCTTTATTTCCTCCACATTTCCTATATATAAGTCATAAATCTCCATTCCTAAAGCATATGCTCCTTTCTATGGTTGTGAAACCCAGATCAATGAAGCCTTTGTGAACTTACGTATGTTTTCTCCCTCTCGTAAACTGACATATGTTTTCTTCCTTCTGGAAATCACTAAACCAGCTCAAATCATGAAAAAATGAAACTAAAACACCTGCAAAAATCATTATTTTACTATCAGAGGAAGTTAGAGTTTTAAAACGGTTTATAAAATGGGGAGGAAATAACAAAAAGAGTTCGCCGTTGAAAACCACGCAGTTCGGAGAGAAGCAATTTTGAGAGTGGTCTTTTTTTTTTTTTTAAACACTAGGGATTCATATGGTTGAGGGCTGATTTGGTCAATTCATGTTTTAATATGGGTTGGGAAAAGAATAGGATACTAGATCAGGGGGTGGAGGTGGGATGGGCTATCCAATTCAGATGTGGATTAACAACCGGGCCAACACTTGTTTCAGAGCTTTACATATTAGAACCAAACAATTTAATGTATATGATAATGTATATGATACACAATAAAATGGGTCTTATCCAGCCTATAAGGGGCAACCAAACAAGCCCATAGTATGGAGATAACATATCATATCCATTATGTATCCAATATAGATACATCATCCTTCTTGAAGTGTCCCAGTGTTTCTTTCATAGGTCACAACTCAAAATTAGACGAGATGGTGCGGGCGCATTGGAAAAACCAAAATCCATCTTGATTTGTGGGTTAGACGGGCCAACCCACCAATAATTGAAGAAAAAAAAAAAAAAAAAATCATATTCATATTCCGTATATTATTCATATATTATTCACTACATTCAATTAAATAGTTTGACAATCAATAATACTAGCATAAAAATAAAGAGTACATAATACTAAATAAATATAAATGACCAAATAAATAGTACCAATGGAGTTCTCTAAAATACATTAACTATATATTTTCAAGAAAAATAAAAAAATACATTAACTATCACATCCATATCACATTCTTCTTCTATATTCCTTCCTCATTATCTTCTTCAATAATCTCTAGGATATTGGATGTTTCATATGATATTTTTTTTTAATATTTATACTATCTTCATTATCTACGCATAAAATACCCAATGATAAAGGTAGCTAAAAATTAATATATATTTGTATTTATGTTCTAATAACTCTTTTTGACTTAATTTCATGAAGATTTGAAATGCATATATATTCCCTAGAATTTTCTAGGTGGTTTGAGGAAAAACTTTGACTTGATTATTTAATACTAGCATTAAGTTGTTTAAATTTTTTATCGTACTTAAAATTTGAATAGCTTATGAGTTTTCTACTCATTATAAATAAAATATATATTATGATCTAAAATATATTATAATATTAAAATACATAAATATTAATAATAAATTTGTGCTATTAATGGAATTATCATAATTCATAGAAACATTAATGTAAAATAAAAAATAGTCAATATAATCAATATTGTGCTCTAGTGGTAGAGTATTGTGTTGTAAGGACGATTGATCCGGGGTTCGATCCCATACGAGTGCGTGTGTCCCCTCCCTATTAATATTATCCTCCATTGTACTAAAAAATAGTCAATATAATCTAGTAACAATAATAACAGTTAAATACTAAATTACTATATTATATTATAAAATTACATATTCTATAAGATTTTTGAAAAGTTGTAAGTTTCAAATCTATTACTCCAAATGGAGCCAGAGATTTCTCAAGTCTTAGGGCACGTAATAACAACACTGAACACATTAATCTTGATTCTTAATTCTACCTTCTCTTTTTGTCGCAACAATCAAGAATCAAGTATATGACTATTAAAGTAATGAAAATAAGACATTTTTTACACCTACTCCTTATACTATATGGATCTGATCATTATGTATTAAATCTCATCTGTTATTACAATAAAATTCAACTGGCTAGTCAATAATAATCTTTTTACTCTTGTAAAACTCGAATTAACCTGGCCACATCATTAATATTTCCAAACTTTAGGATTTTGACTGCTTAATCTGTCACACTGACTTTGTCAATGTTAGGTATCTATCTGCCTCTAATAGATCGATACACTTAGTACCGAAACCAAAATTACAGACTCGATCGCCTATTAATACAAATATACTCTAGACTCTTGCAATAAAGAAAAGTACACTAAAAAGAAAGATTACAGTTACAACAGAAAATGTAACACAATCGAATAGTGAGGATACAACCCTAGATCCGAATATTGAGATTATTCGGCTCAGGGACCGTAAACCCTAAGAAGGAACTGTCACCACGAATCACAACCCAGAGAACCAAGGAAGAAGCCACAAAAGCCTCGCCACAACACTTAAACCTCACAGCCTTTAAACCAGAAAACCCTAGGAACCCCGGGATCTCGAATCGAATCACCCAAAACCCTAATCACTCGTAAATAAGGATCTTGTACACGAGTTGGTGAACAAGACAAAGAATAACAAGGATCTCACCTCTCACACACAAAGAAACCCCAAATCTATCCAAAGCAAGTGACCGGAGTTTAGAGAGAGAGAGAGAAGAGCACACAAAGCCACGAAAGAATCGAGAGAATTTGAGAGAGGAGAGAAGAAAATGATATACGTAGAATGAATTAGGGTTAAGGAAAGTACCATTAAATATGCACACATCAACGGTTTAGATGAAGTAGAAATCAACGGACAAGATCGGGCCGGTAGGATCCGCGGATTGTAAATCCGGATCCGTGTCCGATTCGAAGACCCGAGTCAACTCATGGGGGTGGATGGTTATTGGGCCGGTGGCTTTATGGTCTTCGGGCTGCATTTTGGGCCGTAAACAATGGGCCATCATTATCAACAATCTCCACACCTTGGCTCATTGTGTGATTCAATTAGACATTAATGGGAAATACCAAATCATCATCATTTGCATTTGCCGATCGCTTCCTGGCACTTAAGCGAAGGACTTGTGTTCTGAAGCACTAAACTAAAGCGCAACTTAGAAAGGATCCCAACAAGCACACAAAGAAGTCAAGTTTCCCCATTGAATTAACATAAGCACTAAGCAAAGATCAATCCAGCGAGCTTGGATTTTAACAAAACACACAAGAATCTGAAATCCAACATAAAGGGTAAATAACCGGGTAACTAATCACCGAAGTGTCAAAATTTAGGATTTTCAAACAAGTTTTGAACTTTGATAAGGGTAGACACTTAGTACCCATATCGCCAGGATTAAACTCGGATGCCACTTTTTCAAGATTAACCAAACTTTTTGAAACAATATCTCTTATAAAATGAAAACGAACATCAATGTGTTTGGTTCTATCATGAAAAAGCTGGTTTTTGCAAAGTTGAATACCAGTTGTGAGTCGAAAAATACAACAACCTTTTTGTTTTAGAAAACCAATTTCGAAACAAGACCTTTAAGCCACAAAGCTTCTTTTAAAGCCTCGAATAAAGAACATATTCGACTCTGTTGTGAGGCGGGGCCACAATATGTTGCGGTTGGGATTTCCAACTAATACATGAGCCACAAAGTGTAAAAACATAAGAAGTTGTTGATTTTTACTTTGTCTTTATCATTGGCATAATTAGAATCAACATATCCTTTCAAAATTATACCGAGTCACATTTTGAAAAAACACAAACTATAGTCGAAGAATGCCTCGGATATCTAAGCAACCACTTAACAAATTCGATTGCACCATACCAGGGTTGGACATATATCTACTCAAACAAGAAACAAGATAGGCTATATCGTCGCCTAGTGCTCACCATTAAGTACATAACAGATCCAATAACATTAGCATAAGGAATGTTTTGCATAGCACATATTTCGTGTTCGATCTTAGGAGACTGTTCCTTACTTAACAAAAATGAGAGGCAAGAGGCACATTCACGGGTTTAGCATTAGACATAGAAAATTTTTGTAAAATCTTTTCTATATAAGAGGACGATGCAAATAAATGATGATTTAGACTGTCCCTATCAATGTTCATTCCCAAAATCTTGTTAGCATCACCCAAGTATTTCATGTCAAATTTAGCACTTAGACAATTTCTAACATGATCAATGGATTTAATGCAAGGTCCAACAAGTAACATATCATCAACATACAGGCAGGCAAGAACACGGGAGTTTCATGATCAAGTTTAAAGTAAAGACAATGATCAAATTGGCTTCTACAAAACTTTAACTCAAGCATACATTGATCAAACTTTTTATTCCATTGTCTTGGAGACTGTTTTAGACCATACAGAGATTTTTTGAGTAAAACAGGACATAGTTAGGCTTGGATTTGTCCTCAAAACCCTCGGGTTGTTTCATAAAAATTTGTTCATCCAAGTCACCATGAAGGAAAGCGGTTTTAACATCCAATTGTTTCAATTCCCGATCAAATTGAGCAACAAGAGCAAGCATAATTCTCACAAGAACAAATTTAACAACAAAAAGCAAAAATTTACGTAATCAATCCCTTCCTTCGAGTAAAACCTTTAGCAACTAATCTAGCTTTAAACCTAACACCTTGATTCTTGTTTAATCTTGTAAAGCCATTTACAATCAACTATAGAACAGTTAGGGGTTTAGGAACAAGAATCCAAGTGTTATTAACATGCAAAAAGAAGTCATTTCTTCATGCATAGCACTTAGCCATTTAGTGGATTCAAAGAGAGTTCATAGCTTGAGAGGGTTTTAGGCTCGAACCATCAATAGATTCAAACACGAAAAACACATAAGATGTCATGTGAAAATCAGCAAATTTGTTTGGGACTCTAACATGCCTCCTAGTTCTATCCCTAGTTAACACATAATCATTCAATTCATCATGATTATCGAATGTGTTCATTTTCGGTGTTAACATCGGAAATTCATTATGCATGTCATGCACATTATCATCTTGAGTATCATCTTCAATATGCACATCATTATCATTCACATTGTGGCAAAGCATCATTGATATGAGAATCGTGAAACATCAATATTAGGAGACACATTAGATAGCTCCACCTCATTTGGAGTATTATCATTTTCGAAAAACTTGATTTGAGGAGAAGAATGCACAAAGCAATGGAATTCAAGTTCATTGAATAACACATCCCTACTAATTATAGTTTTAAAACCAGGTTCTCCTCTATTCCAAAGTCTATAGCCTTTAACCCTTCAGCAGGGTAGCCAAGAAAAACACATTTTATAGACCTTGGATCTAATTTGTCATTCTTTTGATGTACAAATGCGAGAACATCCAAAGATTTTCAAATTAGAGAAATCAATCGCTTTCCCGATCCACCTCTTCGAGTATTTCCCTTCCAAGGGGACTGAGGGGGACCTATTGATTAAATAGGTAGTCATTTTACTACGAACTCTCCCCAAAATCTTTTAGAAAGTCCAGAGAGGTAGCAAGCATGCTCCTCACTCTTTCTAAAAGTGTTCTATTCATCCTTTCAAGAACACCATTTTTTGAGGAGAATAGAAAACATGACTTTGTGCCTTTTTATACCAAATTCATCACACGTATTGTCCATTAATTGATTACAAAATTCCAAGCCATTATCGATTCTTAAAACTTTAATCCTTTTGCGATTTGTTTTCAATAAGAGTTTTCCAAGTTTTAAACTTATCAAAAACATCGATTTGTTCTTCATTAAAAACACCCAAACTTTCCTGGAATAATCATCAATTATGGACAGAAATATCTATTTCCTCCATGAGTAGGCACGAGAAGAGGACCCCAAACATCGGCATGCAAGTATTCAAGCAATTCAAGACTAGCCGATTGTTTAGGATTAGTAGGAGAGGAACTTGACTCTTTGATGTTTACCATACACACATGATTCACGAGAAAGACAAAGCATCAAGTTTGTTTTTACCAAAACAAATTTCTTATTCTCAAGAATGTCAAGACCTTTAGAGCTAATGTGACCAAGTCTTTTACGCCACAAATCGAGTCAAATCATTTGACACAGGAGTAGCAACAACATTCACAGAATTTGGCACATAAGAATCATGTTTAGCATGTAAAACATAAAGATTTACTTCTTTTCAGCTTTTGCAATAATCATAGAACCCCTCATGAGTTTCATAACACCCTTCCCCCACCTTCCTCATAGCCATCATGTTCAAGCATAGCACAGATATCAAATTATTGGATAAATCGGAACATATCTTACATCATTGAGTGTCAAAACATAACCATTATCAAGTTTTAAACACACAAATGCAACACCAATCACTTGACACTTTTTATCATTAGCCATGGAAACAGATCCATTTTTCATCAAGCATAAGTATTAAGCAGATGTTTAAAAGTGTCATATGGAATGTGCATGCGAGTCAATTAGCCATTCATAATCACCGAAAGCATTTGAAGGCACAGAATTCACGAGTCGGGCGACTCATGCACCATAAACACATCACCCATATGATCATTAGAAGTAGTCAAGTTCACGAGTCATTGGATTGGTTTTATTGTTCAAGTTATTGTTTTGATTATTGTTCGGTTATTCCTGGGTTTATTGCACTCTTTGATGTAATGACCATGCTCACCACAATTATAGCATTTCCTGTTATTCCTAGGTCAGAATTAGACCTACCTGCCGCTTTGCTTCTCTTTCTTCCCGATTTATTGTTATTGAGTCTCTACCATACTTAATGGCGATTTCACATCGAAGATAAGAATCGGGGATGGCATTTAGCAACACAATAGGGGTGTAATTATCAATGTTTTTATCACCCGATCGACTTTATATCTTGAATCGGTTTAGTAAAAACATCAAGATTTTCATCCATATCCTTTGTCAAGTCAAGTTTAAATCTAAAAACTTTTCAAGTAAGAATAGCATTTGGAAGGTAATGAGGTTTCAAAGAAAGAGTTCTTCCAACTTGTTCCACAATTCCTTGGCACTTGACAACTTGCCAACTTTTCTTAACACAAAATCGAGAAAGGTTTAGGATAATGGATGAATAAGCAAACTCATCAAGTTCACTTTAATCTCAAAGAAATCTTTATCGGTATATTTCTGCTCAACGACTTTAAAACATTTTTGTTGAATCGTAAATGCCCTTCATCTTTTGTTGCCAAATAGAAAATCGATTTTCCATTGAAGGGTTCCAAGTGATAGCCAGAGACACCGATCATTGTCACGGATATAATCAAGAATATATATCACACGATAAGACATGGTAATTCACGAGTACACAAGACACCAAGAAATCACAAGAATGTAATCGGCAGAAGAATGTAGGTGGACCACACGAGTCCAAGAAAATGCAACAATAAGATGAATAGCGAGTAAATACAGACCACACAGAGTCCAACAGAGAACAACAAGGGACCACACAGAGTCCAAAAGAAAAAAAAAGACCACACAGAGTCCAAGAAAATAATAAGGCCCTAGGGTGGATCCCCTCGCACCTCGAGATTCCACTGCGCTCGTGGCACAGGGTCAAGAGGCTTAATGCTTAGGGTTTCCTAAAACTACTACTAATCAAAGATATAAGGAGGAGGGAGGAGAGATAAATCCTTCGCCAGGAGCAAGTCCTGGGTATCAAACCGTCATGAGTTCACCAGAGCCAAGAATCACCAAGATTCAAAGACGAACCCGTAAGCACCAACCCACCAAGAGGCGGATAGGTGCTCGATACCACCGTTAGGTATCTATCTCTCTAATAGATCGATACACTTAGTACCGAAACCAAAATTACTGCACTCGATCGCCTATTAATACAAATATACTCTAGACTCTTGCAATAAAGAAAAATACACTAAAAAGAAAGATTACAATCACAAAGGAAAATGTAACACAAGCGTAATAGGATACAACCCTGAGATCCGAATATTGAGATTATTCGCTCAGGGACTCGTAAAACCCTAGAAGGAGCTCGTCACCACGAATCACAACCTGCAGAACCAAGGAAGAAGCCACAAAAGCCTCGCCACAACACTTAAACCTCACAAACTTTTAAACCGAAAACCCTAGGAACCCCGGATCTCGAATCGAATCACCCAAAACCCTAATCACTCGGAAATAAGGATCTTGTACACGAGTTGGTGAACAAGACAAAGAATAACAAGGATCTCACCTCTCACACACAAAGAAACCCCAAATCTATCCAAAGAAAGTTGACTGGAGTTTAGAGAGAGAGAGAGAAGAGCACACAACACGAAGAATCGAGAGAATTTGAGAGAGGAGAGAGAAGTAATGAGATACATAGAATGAATTAGGGTTGGAAAGTACCATTAAATAGGCACACATCAACGGTTTAGATGAAGTAGAAATCAACGGACAAGATCGGGGCCAAAGGATCCGGATTGTAAATCCGGATCCCGCTGTCCGATTCAAGACCCGAGTCAACTCATGGGCCGGATGGTTATTGGGCCGGTGGCTTTATGGTGTCTTTGAGGCCGCATTTTGGGCCGAAAACAATGGGCCATCATTATCAACAGTCAAGAATATATATAATATATATAAGATGAAGTTGTGGATTATTTAATTTGATTATGTCATCCAAATTAAGTTTCATTTGTTAATTGTAAGCCTTCCACCAATTAAGTGCATGTACTGCTTCATAATTATGTCATTCACAAAATCTTAAATCCAGTAATTAGAATTAAATTGTTGAAATATATGCATGTCATTTCTTACATCCCATTTTAGTTCAGGTCAAGAAATTCAAGAAATACAACTATATAATGGACCATTCATCTCTCTCTCTCTCTCTCTCGCCATTATTGTTTTTTTAATTGTCATTTTAATTTTAGAGAGAATTAATTAAGATGAGTATGTACTGGATTCAGTACTTTGCAGCACTTGTGATTATTTCAAGTAGTTTTGTTTTCCACCAATCAAATGCAGGGAAAAATTGTGATGTGTTTCAGGGAGTTGGGTTCAAGATTCTTCGTACCCACTGTACAACTCCACATCGTGTCCCTTTATTCAGAAAGAGTTTAATTGCCAAAAGAATGGCCGCTCTGATAACTTGTACCTCAAGTACAGGTGGCAACCCCATGGCTGTAGCTTACCAAGGTATTGTTATTTTATTTGATAATTATAATTACATAGCTAGTCCCACGGTTTATATAAGAATTAAGAATAGTTTTAGTTACTAAGATGGGTGAAAAATAGGATGAGATCTGTTGTTCCCAGGGGCGGATCTAGGGGTGCCACCCCGGCCCCCGCGCACCCCAATTTTTTTAGTGGATTTTTTTAAAAAAAATATATGTTTTTCGTAAGGAAAAAAAATAGTTGGGGTAGGGGAAAAAATTTGGACTAGGGGTAAATGGTGCGGCTGGCTACGCCCCTGCCTGTTCCACTCCTATTCCATTGCATTGGATGCAAGATATGTATACAAGATGATGTGACAATTGTACAAGTGTTTTCCATCTAACATATGAAATAGAGAGTGGAACAAGAAAAGTGGAAAAGAGCTCTCATCCCGTGAAAAATAACTACAAGTGGTAATTAGATTTTAATTTGTTTGGAGTTGTGCTTAATTTGTGGTTTTAGTGATTGGTAAATAACAAACTCTAAACATAATGTACCACATCTAGTGTAAAAAATGGGGAAAATAGTTTTTTTGGTCCTATAACTTGGACTACTTGGAGATTTAGTACTCTAAATAATCATATTTAAATTTTGGTTAAGTATCTTTAAAAGATTTGGACATTTAGTTTGATTTTGACTGAAATTGTGTAATTTTGCCGTAATTGCTCACAAGAACCTATGGATGCTAATGTATTTACGAAATTTAGAGATTTTTGTGATTTGACGCAAATATTGTCAACTTCAAATCACAAAAATTGACACACAAAATTTGAGAATTTTAATATTTTTGTAGCAATTTTTGCGCCAAATCATCAAATTCCCAATTTATCTAACATGTTTGTACTTCATCAGTCATAGTCAATACTTATTTCAGACAAAAATATACAATTTCGGTCAAAATAAAACTAAATCTAAATGTAATTTTTTTTTGTAAGATATTGGACTAAAATTTAAAGGTGGCTAATTAGAGGACTAAATCTCAAAATAGTCCAAGTTAAATGACGAATAAAAAATATTTTTCATGAAAAATGTCATGCTATTTATTACTTATTAGTAAATGATATATATTAAAATACATATGAGGATTGTAAAATTGTATAATGGGGGAAAACAGTACGCAAGGCTCTGATGAACAATACACAGATGTAGCATGTATTCAGTCATGTTTGACCATATTTAGTTATTATTGTAATGATCTAGATTTTCTTTTTGAAATATTGTAATGATCTGGATTGGTATAATATATAAATCAAATATGAATTTTTCGACCATATGATTATTACCCACTTAAAAAATCCTCTAAAAATAAACGTCCATCATTTCGATTGAGATTTTAAGTTAATTTCTGTTGTTTCTTTTATGGGGTACTCTTTTTTCTATCAATTGTTTTTCCCAATGGGTTTTACTTTGATAGGTTTTAACGAGACCCCTTTTTTAAAGCTAGCTGTTTGGCTTACACTATATTTTCTTTTTTAATAATATTTTGCATTTATTCAAAAAACATTATTACCCACTTAAATTAAAAATATTATTTGAAGTTGCGAGCAATTGAATTACATATTAATATTAATTTTAAGACATAATTCTATACATATATATATATATATATTCAATAGTTTCTAAACTCACTTACATATTATTATCACGTACATAATATCACATATAAAATTTCAAGTGTCACCGGAATCAATTTCTTGATATTTTTAAAAACTATTTACAAGTAAATATAACCAGTTTCTTTCTTTTCTATTATTTTTATTTTTATTTCGACTTTTATTTTTTATTTTTATTTTTGAGCAGATTTGATGGGGTTGAGCTGCTGCGGAGATTGAAGGGTAAAAGCATAATGTTTATAGGGGATTCCCTTAGTCGAAATCAATGGGAATCACTGTTATGCTTGCTTTATACGGCTGTTCCTGGGACCAAATACACTCAGGCTACATCAGGCGATGTTTCTACCTTCACATTTACGGTTAGTATAATACACACAATATGTATACATGCTCTCAAAGATTTTGATTTACTTGGTTTAAAACATTATTATTTTAAAATTCTGTAAAATTCATGTGTAATTGGAATATATAACCATAACCATGAACTTGAATAATTTCATATTCATAACGATTGAATATGTTCGGATAATCTTTTTTTTTTTTTACAACCCAGAGTATCCCACACCAGTTGGGGGCATATATGTCCTACACTTCCTTTTGGATTATGAGACATCCGTCCTTCCTATGATGATCCTAATATTTGGGGAAGGAGGTGTTAGGTATCACAGATCATTATGAAACTAAAATGGATGAATTTGAGAGAAAATACCAATTCTATTTCACACAAGAATAGATTTACAGGAGATTTACAAACTCACAAAAACTCTCAAAACTTCACTCAATCTCTCAAGGATTGATTTTGATCACTCTCAAGGATCTCTATACTCTCTCGTGATATTCACTCACAAGGATGATTACAATCAAGAATGAAGCACCTATTTATAGATGGATGTGGGAGGGGTAGGTGGTTGAAGCTTCAACAATGGTGGGCTTATTGGGAAGCTTCATACTTTCCTTGTCAAACTTGATCACCAACTCTTCAAAGATGGATGGCTTAGATGGAGGATGTGGTGAAACCTAAATTGAATTCTTCAATTCTCCCCTCCCGACCATATCCTAAATCAAAGATCCTGCTATGTCTCTCGCATAACTCAAGCTTTTCTCGTGTAACCACCTTCGTCAACATGTCCGATGGATTCTCCTTTGTGTGGATCTTAACGAGTTTCAATCGTTGTCGTTCTATCGTCTCGCGTATCCAATGATATCGAATGTCAATATGTTTTGTACGGAATGGTACATGGAGTTCTTGCTCAAGTCCGAGCACTCGACGGTCACAATGTACCTTGTAATCTTTTTGCTTAATTCCAAGTTCTTGGAGATAACGCTTAGCCACAACATTTCTTTACCAGCTTCAGCAAGAATATACTACTTCACATTGTGGATAAAGCAACACACTTCGCATCTTGTGACCGCTTATGAAACAGCTCTCCTCTGCGAAAGTGTAGAGAAATCCTCAAGTTGATTTTCTACTATCGGATCTCCCGCCATATCTGCATCTCAGTATAGCCCTCCAAGACTGGATCGGCTCCCAGTAACAAAGACATATTTTTTTGACGCACCCTTCAAGTACACGAGAATCCATTTCACTCGCCCCCAATGCTCCTTTCCGGGGTTAGAGAGAAAACGACTCATCGTTCCATCAAGCGTGAGCAATATCTCGGTCTTGTACACACCATTGCATACATCGACTTCCAACTGCCAAGAATATGGTACCGATGACATTTCCCGATCTCTTCCTCGATGAGGACATGCACTCTTGCTCAACTTGAAATGATTGGCTAATGGAATGCTTATCGGTTTGGCGTTGTTCATATTGAACCTCTCAAGCACTCGCTCAATATACTTCTCCCGAGATAGCCATAACCTTCTGGTTCTTTCTGTCTCGAACTATCCGCATTCCCAAAATCATGTGAGCCGATCCTAAGTCTTTCATGTCAAAAGACTTGAAAGTTCTTTCTTCACCACTAATCTTCGTTGTATCTTTTCCCACGATCAAAATATCGCTACGTATAGTAGAAGAACAACGAAATTTCCATCTCGCAAACTTTTGAATGTAAACACATTCATCCGCATTAGTCTTCTTGTAGCCTTGACTCACCATACACGAGTCAAATTTTGTGTACCACGCCTTGGTGCTGCTTGACCATACAAGCTCTTCTTGAGCTTGCAAACGAGATTATCACCGAAATCTCAAAACCTTCTCGGCGCTCCATGTAGATCTCTTCTTTTAGATCTCCGTGAAGAAATGTCTGTCTTCACATCCATTTGTTCAAGCTCCAAGTTCATACTTGCTACTAAACCAAGAATAACTCTAATTGATGTCATCTTGACTATCGGTGAAAAATCTCATCAAAGTCGATTCCCTTTTTCTCGTTGGAATCCTCGACTACCAAGCGAGCTTTGTGTTTCACCACTTTTCCGCTACCATCTTTCTTCCTTGAACACCCATTTGTTTCTTAGTGCCTTCTTCCCTTTCTAAGTTTCTACAATCTCATAAGTATGATTCTTCCTGCAGAGATTCCATTTCATCCCATTGCTTGCGGCCATTTTTCTTTGTCCTTATGAGATACTACTTCTTGGAAACTCTCTGTTCTCCATCTTGATGTAGCAGGTAATCGGATTCTCAATATCTTCTAGATGGAATCCGTCCTCGTTCGCACCTACGAACTGGAACAATCGAGGAGATCCACCACCATCCTGGCTTTCGATGGTATAGGAACATTTGGTAGAGCGGGTTGTGGCTCCCCCTCAACACCTTCTTCTATCTCTTCATATTCCGCTTCCTGGTATATCTTTCGGCACTACGTCCACCGTCTCTCACGACCCGCTCTGTGCCGCATCCGAGATTTGAGCACCAATATTTGACTTATGAGACATTGTGGGCTTTTCAATGTCTTCCATTGTCTTACTTTCATGGAACACTACGCCCTACTTCGATCACCTTCTTCTCCTTTGGATCCCATAACCTCGTATCTAAACTCTTCATCTCCATAGCCAATGAAAATGCATGGAGTGGTCCTTGCATCAAGCTTCTGTCTGAGCTCTTTGGATACATGTGCATATGTTAAACATCCAAATACTCTCAAGTGGGAGTATGATGGATCCTTCCTGCACACGTTTCGCCCTAACTTCAAAATTCAGATGTACCGATGGTGATCTGTTGATCGTAGCAAGCAACTCTGACTGCTTCTCCCAGAATGGCTTTGGCAGCTTAGCCATACTGAGCATACTCCGAACACGTTCCATGATTGTCCGGTTCATTCTTTCAGCGACACCGTTATGTTGAGGGGTGCGTGGGACTGTCTTCTCATGTCGAATGCCATATGTTTTGCAATAGGCATCGAACGCTTTAGAAGTGTATTCGCCTCCATTATCTGATCGAAGACACTTCAGCTTGTTTCCCATTTCACGTTCTACCATGACATGAAACAATTTGAAATATTCAAACACCTGATCTTTTGTCTTCAGGAAATACACCCACAACTTTCGAGAAGCATCGTCAATAAATGTCAGAAAGTATTTGTTACCGCATAGTGATTCAACCTCCAGGGACCGCAAACATCGAGAGCGCACCAAACCGAGCAACTCGATCTTCTCGTTAAAGAGGAACTAAACGAGACTCTTTGTTGCTTACCAAATAGACAATGATTGCAAGGATCCAAAGGCGCTTCCTTGTCAACATTGATAAGCTCATTCTTTATCGGGGTAGACAACCCTTTCTCACTCATGTGACCGAGTCTCTGGTGCCACAAATTTTGAGAAGCCTCTTTTCTCAAAGAATGTTGAGGCTATCTCGTACATATTTTCACATGAGTCTTGTACAACGTGCCACAAATGTGTCCTCGAGCAACTATCATAGTGCCTCTTGACAACTTCCACGTGCCTTTGGTGAAATGATTATCATAGCCCCGTTTGTCCAGGGCAATCCCCAAAGAGATTCACCAAGATCGTGCACATGTCGACATCCTTCAAAGTGATTGTACTCCCGACATTTGTCTTTATCGTATATCACCAATTCCTACAATTCCGGAGAGGAACTAGAATTTCCCATCTTCACCGCTCCAAAGTCACCAAACTTTGTATGTTGTGAAGTAGTCCTTATGAGGAGTTACGTGGTAAGACGACGCAAGATCTACCACCCATTCTCAGATCTTCTCTTGAGATATGAAGGCATGCCTCATTATGGGTTGAACAAAGCGCTACATCTCCAGGAATGATAGCTAGCGTTTCTCCACCCTTATTCTTCTACCGGGAACCGCTTTCCGACCTTGCTCCTCTAGCCATTTATATCATTCTTCTTCATATGACCCTCTATTCCACAAAGTGATGACATTTAGATGTTGGTTTTACGCCATCAGTGGATCTTCCCCAACTTTTGCCTCTCCTTTCCTCTCTACTACTTCGTTGTTGTTTCCCGTCTTCTCCCCTCGATTTTCCATCACAAGGGCATGGGTCCGATCGTGCCCATGTCTTTTCTTTTCCGCCTCCTCATTGAATAGGGCATCCTTAACCATGACATGGTAAGTTTGCTTTTCTCTGGGGCCGAATTGCCGAGAGAAACAACTAGTGTTTCCCATCGGGAAGTGAACGAGAAATAGGAGAGCCCGCATTTCATCTCCAAGTGGCATCCCTACAAATGATAATTGGTTTACCAAGCTCGAACTCACTAGTATGCTCGCAATCAAGTTCCATTTTTCACTTCAAGTTGACTAAGCGCCTCATCAACAGCGGCCTTATTCCGAGCGGTCTTGGCTGGTACATGTCCTCCAACTTCGCCAGAGGGCATATGCGTCTCTGTCTCTGTGCGACATGGTGGAAGACACTATGGTCAATCCATTGCCGGATCGACCAATAGATTTTTTATTCGACTTCTTCCACTCGGTTGACTTGGAAGATCGTGGTTAACACCCTTTAGCTCTATGGGATCGAACAAATCTTTACAAATTTGAGTAGATCTTCCATCCGGGTTTCCATAACGTGTAATTGGTAGCATTGAGCATAATCATAGCTCCAGAAGATGATGTTGACTCATCCGTGGCCATTTTCACCTTCCAACAATTAGTTCACAAAGATAGAGATTGAATCTCACGAAACGGAGTATACCGTCACGTCCGGAATGGTCAAAAATGGTGGAATAGACACTCTGGGGTTAAAATTTCAATTTCTGAAAAATTTGGGATTGATCTGCAATTTTCTGAAAATATAGGGACCAAACTGAAATATCAAGAAGTTCAGGGGCCAATCTGTAATTTCTGAAAGTTCAGGGACCGTAATGAAATTTCAGAAAATTTTGGGATCAAAATGAAATTTCCAGAAAGTTTAGGGGTCAAAAAATGAAAAATATAAAACTCAGGGACTGATTTGTAATTAACCGGAAATTTGCATGCATAGATTACTTCATTGTCTTCTCCGAAATTCCGACAGCTCGCACGGCCCGTCCGACGTCCGTTTTTCGATCCGAAAACACGCAGACTCAGATCGACGAGAGGAATCCAATGGAATGCTGGAAATTGAGTTTTAACAAACTTTGTAAAACTCGAAATTTCAGACCTCTGCAACTTCCTACGAGCACTCCGACGAGGCTCGATACCACTTGTTAGGTATCACAGGATCATTATGAAACTAAAATGGATGAATTTGAGAGAAAATACCAATTCTATTTCACACAAGAATAGATTTACAGGAGATTTACAAACTCACAAAAACTCTCAAAACTTCACTCAATCTCTCAAGGATTGATTTTGATCACTCTCAAGCGATCTCTCTACTCTCGTGATATTCACTCACAAGGGATGATTACAATCAAGAATGAAGCACCTATTTATAGATGGATGTGGGAGGGGTAGGTGGTTGAAGCTTCAACAATGGTGGGCTTATTGGGAAGCTTCATACTTTCCTCACAAACTTGATCACCAACTCTTCAAAGATGGATGGCTTCTAGATGGAGGATGTGGCTGGAAACCTAAATTGAATTCTTCAGGAGGGGCAACCCCAACCTCACACTTCCTTTCGGATTATGAGATATTTGTCCTCACACTCCGCGATAGTGAGGATTTGAACCTTAACCCGGAGAATGTAAAGGCAACCCCGAGCCGTTAGGCCAAATTCTTGAACTCTTATTTTTCCTTTTCTTTTCCTTTTTTTTTGTTCATTCCATCTAAATTTGGCGCTACAAGAACTTTTCTTTTTATTATTGTCATTAATTTCCACTCTATAAGTGCACATTACAGGGCTGATATCATGCCCAAATCACACGTAGACTTAGATGACAATGAGAGCGTAGACTAAAGAAATTATACATGATAAAATTCATTCAAAATTTCAACTCAAATATTATTTTGCAGGATTATAGAGTAAAGTTGATGCTTGATCGAAGTGTATACTTAGTGGATGTTGTTAAAGAAGCCAAAGGTAGAATCTTGAAATTGGATTCAATTGAGGGAGGCAAGCTATGGAAGGGGATCGACACGTTAATCTTCAACACGTGGCATTGGTGGAATCGTCGAGGACCTAAACAGCCGTAAGTTTTATTTATGAAGGAGGAAAATTAAAGTGTAATACATAATCAAAACTCGAGATTGTTTTTTTGAAATTTTCAAAAACTTATGGATTTGTTTTTTTGTTATTAGCTCAAGCATCGGGTTAGTTTTTGTAATTATCCCTATATTTCAAAAGTGGAATACAAGATACAACAGGGAAAGTGGTATATATAGAAGATTTGAACCCGTTTCAAATTAAGAGTAGAAGAATTAAATGATTGTAGTTGTGCAGATGGGATTATATTGAAGTAGGAGGAAAATACTACAAAGACATGGACAGGATGGTTTTGCAAACACTTCATCTGTATGTAATTATCGACATTAAGGATTCATTTGGTCCAAAATCGGCATCATTATATTTAAAATTTAATACTAATTTCAGTTATTATTATTTTAAAAATGTAACCTCATAAATAAATGGGATAATTTCAAAAACACCCATGAGGTTTGGGATAGTTACAAAAAAACCTGAGATTTTTGAAAATTACAAAAAGCCCATTGAAGTTTGATTTTGCCTTAAATTCAAGGGGCTAACTCGTAATATTTCTATAAAATTGAGGTAGTTTTTGAAATATTTTGCTTATGATGGGAAAAAATGTAAGACAAAATCAAACTTCAAGGATTTTTCTTGTAATTTTCAAAAACTTTCGGGTTTTTATAATTAGCCCAAACTTTAAGGAGTTTTTCGTAATTATCCCTAAATAAATTACTGATTTTCAACAACAAAACAGTGGTAGCTCATGGAACGAACCAAGTGCAAAATCATGCGTGGGATGAGATATCCCGTGCCTGGATCAACTTATCCTGGAGCAGGCCGGACCATGATTCATGGGGCCCAGGCGATATTTAAAAAATTGGCCCTTTGATCGTGGCAACTAGAGCCTGGAGTGACCATGTGAACAGGCAAGGCGCAAGATTCTAGCTTTGGGGGATGAAAATGACCCGAGTTCATATATTTTATATTCAAACTATGATAAAAAAAATTTGGGGGCAATTATAAAACACAACTATTTGAAGTTTTTTTTATCAAAGTTTTGGGGGCAATTGTAAAATAATTCTTTTATTTTAGCTATAAAAAATAATTTAAAAAACTAAAAATAGACCTATTAAAAGGTAAAAAAAAGGGGGGTTATTTGAATTTGGTGGGTTAAAACATTAATGTCATTACTGACTTGTTGCTTTTTTTATTTTCCTTTGGACAAATGATTAGATGCTATAAATAAAAACACAAAAATAAAAAGATATCTTTTCTAATAATTAACCAATCAACAATGCATACAAAAAGTAAAACCAAACAAAAATAAAACAATAACCTTTTACTGCCATTCACGTGATTGATGAAGAGGTAAAGGGTTGGGCTTTTTCTTTAAATCTGGTTGTTGGGTAGGTAGAAGGAAAAAAAGCAACAGTTGAAGAGTAAAAAAAAAACATTGGGCCCCCAATTATTTGGGGCCCTAGGCTGTTGCATGTCCAAATTTACCATCGTGTCCGGCCTGTCCTGGAGGATTACCACCAGCTGTATCAGTTGTTAAGAAAGTTTTAGGAACAATGAAGAAGCCTGTCCAATTGCTGGACATAACAAATCTGTCGTTGTTAAGAAAAGATGGACATCCTTCCATTTACGGGCTTGGTGGAAGGACTGGAATGGATTGCAGCCATTGGTGTCTCGCTGGAGTTCCTGATACCTGGAATCAAATTCTTTATAGCCTCATTATTTAGAATTTGTCTTCTGACAACTTTTTGAAGGAATTCATAGAGAATTAGAGATATTGAGAAAATAATGGGAAATTATGTTGTAATAATAAATTTAATAAGAAAAAGAATTGTTTGGTTTAATAAGACTTCATTGGTTACTTTTAGTTACGGTGTAAACGAATCGAGTCGTGCCAAACATAGTACTATCCGAGCTTGTTTGAATTCTTATCGAGCTTTAAAAATTGTGTTTAAGTTTGATTTGATTATTAATTGAGTAGAGTTCGAATGAACTTTAGTCGAGCCGAACTCCAAACTTGAATCGAGCTAAAGACTAAAGTAGCTTGATATCTTTACACATTTATCATTATTTTTTTTGACTTCAGTCGAGCTCGAATCAACCTTATATATTATGGAACGCAGTTCGAACTTGGTTAGTTATGTTAAGGAACCGAGCTCGCAAAAATATTTCAAAAAATAAAAACAAACAAAGCGCGCATAAAGCCCTTAGCACCACTTAGCTAGAAATCTACACAAATACCCTGAATTACACATATTTATTGCAACGTATATATAGCACATAGATGCACTTATATATATAGTCATACTTTTTCCTTGCTAAAAATGAAACAATATATATCAGTCCTCAGCAACAACAACAATCCGTTTCCCAATATTAAGGCCATGATATATGCCAACAAAAGCAGAAACAACATTCTCTAGACCTGTAATCACATCTTCGACGTAAACCAGTTTCTTCTCCTGTAATTTCTTGATAGCCCACTCAGCATACTCAGGATACATATGTTTGTAGTCCGCTACCACGAAACCTCGTAAACTCAGACGTTTTTCGATCAGACTAAACAAATTATGGATGCCCTGTGGTTCTTTCAGATTGTACTGAGAAATCATACCAGAAACAACAATTCTTCCATTTATGTTCATTTGCAGCAGCACCTCATCTAGCATTTCCCCTCCAACATTGTCAAAGTAAATGTCTATGCCTTTAGGGAAATGCCTGTAAAAACAATTGTTTAAATTAAAAAAAAAAAAAAGCAGCAGTCACTCGCATATATGATAGTTATATCTAGTCCGAAGAAAATACGAAAAAACAAAAGAGGAGAAAATTCGTTTTTAATGTAGTTTAAACGTTCAAAATAACATATTACCAACATTGATAATAGATCGTTAAGAGACTGCTTAGGCAACATCTTTTCTAGTCATTTTAACTGAAAAATAACAGTCAAAATAACATTGTATTGTTTGGGCAGTTACTTGGCCATTTCAAATTTTTGAAAATCGATGTAGTACGGTACAATTCTGGAGCCCGTCCCAGAAATGAAATTAAGTGCAAAATAGACAATTGAACTCAAAAATGGCTAAAAACAATGTGTTTGAAAAATGGCTAAAAAGATGTTGGCTTCACCAAATAGCTAAAACATTTTTCGGGTTGAAGAATTTATAATAACCAATAGGTCCAATACCCTCTATTTAGAAGTAAAGTTTGGAACGAACTTATTCAATTTTGAGCGCAAGTCCCCTTCTTTATACTTGAAAGCATCATCAAATCCAAGCTCAGTCTTTAGCAAATTTACCTGTGATTCCCATCAAATTAAGGAACATTTGAGCTCAGTTCATAAAAAGTTCTGAAATCTACGGACAATAAGCTTTTAGCACATAATTAAGTCGCGTAACCCCTTGGAATTAAATGTGTCCATATAATATAAGAGTCGTATAACTTGGATTATAACCTTTTGGTTGGTGCTAGCACTTCCAACAACATAACAACCCATCATTTTGGCAAATTGTCCGACGAGATGACCAACTCCACCTGCACCAAGAAACATAAACAGTTTCTCCTTTCTTAGGACAACATATTTCGTTCCAGCCCACATAAGCAGCAAGCCCTGGCATGCCTACACAGATTAAATTTTATAACATCACATCTACGATTGAAAATGTCCGATCAAAGGCAAAAACTTGCGTGAGACTGTCTCACGGATTTAGATCCGTGAGACGGAGCCCTTTAAAGGTTTTTTTTTTTTTTTTAAGATTTTATTTTTCTTAGGGTTTATATTTGTTTTTTTAGGGTTTATTTTGTTTCTTGGGTTTATTTTTAATTGATTTGGGTTTTTAGGATTTTTAGTTTTTTTTAGGGTTTATTTTTTATTTTTTGGGTTTCTTTTTGTTTTTCGGGTTTATTCTTCATGGTTCATGTTTTAAGGGTTTATTTTTGTTTCTTCATGGTTCATTATTATTTTTAAATTTATTTTCATTGTTCATGTTCTCAAGACGGAACTCTTAGGAGGTCCGTCTCACGGATTTAGATCCGTGAGATCGTCTCACAAGAGACTTACTCCCGATCAAATAGTTAGTCTTTGAATCTCTGTGTGTTTTTTCCCAACTGCTGGTGCTTTAATTAAAAGAATATTACATTATAATTATATTGTACACCATGATTAAATTATAGAGTTACTTCGAGACTAATAATAGGGATTGGGTATAATTACAAAATTACTCGTATAAGTTTGGATTGGTTGCATTTTAGGACTTTAATTTACAAAAAATGGTACCTTGAGGATAATTTTGGCTAGAAAATTCAAAAATTGGTCGGATTGTTGGTATGATGACCACCTCACTACTTCAAATTGGGGACTTTCAAATTTTCTGAGCAATTTGATTGTTGACGATAGAGGCATTCTTATTACCTTGACGATAGAGGCATTCTTATTACCTCACAGATATACCAATTGGGCCCAAATATATGAACCCAGCCCAGCTGCCCAGGTAATAAGAATGAAGCTTTACTTATGCTAAAAGCATTCTTAAATTTAGGGACAATATTAAGCGTCTTTTAATGTCGCGACGCTTTTAAAAATTGATGTCATTAAAATTATGACGAATTTTGACATTTCTAGCTTTTGTAAATTTTATTAAAGATAAATTATTTATTAATTTTTTAAGAAATTTAAACTTAATATTTAATTTTTGACTCATTTTGAATATATTTGTTGTTAGTCAATCATACACCACACATGGTCTCAATTTATTAACTCTCAAAGTCACTCTCAACACTTCAACCTTTCGTTGTGGGATACGTATTTTAATTTTTAACTTTGTGATACTTTTTAATAAGTGTCGTTATTTAATGCCACAAGCAATAAAAATATAAGTAAATTTTAGATATTTGGCGACAAATAAAAAAAATGGGTGTCATCAATTTTATGACGCTTTTTACTAACATTATCATTTTAAGGACACAAATAAAAAACGTAAGTAAATTCTATAATTATCGTGATACTTATAAAAAGGTCGGTAATTTTATTAAACTAATGACGCTCAATAAAAGTATCATTAAATTGACTAAAATGCTAACGATTTCTAGTAAGTGTCACTAATTTTTATAATTAATGACGCTTTTTAAAAAGTGTCATTAAATACTTATTTATGATGATGCTTTCCGCAACGCCATTAAATTTGTGTTGGTGTGAAGCCCTCGATTTTTATTCGAACATGTACTTGTTTCACGACGCCTTGTATTAATTTGACTATTTTACCGCGTCGCTTTGACGAGTAAATATTAATGATAAATATATTTTGCATTTAATTTCTTTTATTTATTACTTGTGATCATAATTATATATTAATTTATTTCGCATTAATGATCACTTGATCGATCATCATTATTATTTTTGTATCTATTAGTCACCTTAGAATTTTAAGAGACTATTTATTTTAGAGATTTATACCTTATAGAATTAAGAATTCGATTTAGAATAAGTGATCATGAGACTTATAAGTGATCAAGGAAATCATTAATTATTTTGGAGATTGATATTATTCATCTATTATCATCAAATTTGGGAGAAAAAAATGGAATTACCACAAATACCCTTAAGGGGGGACTACCATGATGGAAATTTTTAGGGTAGAAATATCTCCCAACTCTTTGTACACATACACCTTATGTATTCATCTTGTGTATTACTACACCATTAATTCAAACCTACACCTTAGAATAATCTACAAATTCCCCACCCCAATAATTATCAAACAAAAGTGATTCCTCCTAAACTTAGCATTTTGGCTAATTGTCCCTAGTAAAGTAGCCTATTACTATTTTATGTCCTAATTCCCAAATTATTAACCTTACAATTCATTTAATCAAACCAAAACAAAAAAATTGTCCCCCTCCCCCATGTCTCTCATTGCTCACGGCCAAATGGCCTACTTGGAGATCAAATTTTGTTTCAATTTTCATTCTTCCCAACTCTAAGACTTGAAGATCCTCTCACCTCTCTCTAAAAATCCTCCTACATCTCTCTATATTTTCTTCTTCTTCTTTCTTCAAAAACTTAGCAAAATTTCAAGAAAACTCATTCTACATCTTCACAAAAATTCGAACCATATACTACACAAGGTAAGAAATTTTCTTCTTCAATCTATTCTTATACCTTCTAGCTCACCTCTTTCACCTTCTAATTTAAGTTTGATTTTTGATTTTGAGGTATACTTAGAAGATCATTTGAGGATATTAAGAGACGGTCATCTTGAAGAAGAAATTTTGTAGAGTTGATTATAAGGTAAAAAATGAGATTTTTAGTACATTTTCTCCTTCTCTTTCTATTTTCCAAATTTTGACACTCCATTTTCATTTTTGGAGTTTTAGGGGCTGACCTTGAAGGTTGTTATTAAGGGTGACCAAAATCTTACATTTTGAGGCCATTACTAGTCACACTTTACTCACTACACAAGGTAAGTGTAGTCTTCCAATTTCTCACCATCTTCTTATTCTCCTTAAATTTTAACCTCATTTTTATAACTTCTATATTTTTTTGATATTCCTTGACTTAGGGGCTGACCTAAGTCACTTCTTCATCAAGAGTGATTTATTCCATTTTTCACCAACAAATCAATTTTAAAGTGGGTGGAAAAATCCTTTCAACTTCTAGGTGTTTTACTTAAAAATGCATGTAGTATTTTGGTTTTGAGCGCTTGAGATATACATTATGTATTGCATGCTATTTTCTTGTATCAAGTTGGAAAAATTCTCAAGTGTTGCTCAAAATGCGATTTATCAAAAAATAGGGCATACATGTACACTTTATTGTTATACTTGATGAAATTTTGTATGAGAAGGATATATATGTGTATTGCTATTGAAATCTATATTTTGAATGATTTATAACTTGGAGAAGTCGAGCATAATTGATTAAATTTCAACTTTTGGACTTAAAATGCAAAAATAGAAAGTTGGTGGACTTAATTGCAAGAAAATAAAACTTAAGGGACCCCTCTGTAATTTTCGATTTTTAGGACTGAACTCAGGTTCAAAAATTATGTTTTGACATTTTAATAAAGTTTTAAGAGTTTTTAGATAAATAAAATAACCCTTAAAAGCCCAAGGACTAGATTATAAAATTTTAGAAGTTTAAGGGCTATTTTGTAATTTTTGAAACTGTACCAGACCCTAATTTTAAAATTTGAAATTTTAATTCTTAAGGGACTGGAAATAACATATTTTAAGTGTATTCCAAAATCCAAGTGTTTAGAGCTTGGAAAGTAATTTTATAAAACTTGAGGGACCAAATTGTAAAAGATTAAAATGGAGGACCAAAATGAAATTTCCAGGACTTATGCAGTCCATGCACCTAGAAATACTAATTTAACTATAACATAATGATATTTTGGACCCAAGGTTCAAATTTCATAACAATCGGACCCCTAAAAGCCTTAAAGGCAATTATTTCAAAATGGGACAAAAATGAGATTTTCAAAAGTTAAGGGGCCTATACTTATTTATTTATAAAAATATTTTTGTCATAATATTCCACTAACCTTAGTGATATTTTTCAACTAGAATCACATTAAAATCCCTTCCGGGTTGTGAGTTCCAATTATTTTAAACTTAGCGACCAAAATGATAATTTTTAACAAATTTGGGGATAATGTGAGAATTTTATAAAAACTCGACCTCAAAACTGTAAAAACCTGAATCTCTGAACAATTTAGAGAATTTAGGAACTGACCTCATAATTTTTCAAGGTCGGGACATTTATTTATTTAATTTTTAGCCCCAAAAGAATTGGTTTTTACAAAACGGGGCTAATTGTAAATTTTCTTTTTAAAAGGACCTAACTCGAATTATTTTTATTTTAAAGAAACAACCCTGGACCCTCTGACTTTAATTATTTATTAATATATTTTATTTTCTCAAAATCCCCGAATTATCGATCGTCTTGACCGATTAATACGCGATCGTGGGGCGACTTCCTCGTCTTGCGATTTCGAATATATAATGGACCTATGTTCCACCTAATCTTTCAAGATATCGAAGATTGCTTATCCTCCCGATAATCATCTTCATCCAAATAACTCCACCAACGCCATAATTGCCTTGCGCAAATTTTCAAAAACTTTCCTAAAATGCTTCCCTAAATCAATAATACTCGACTGTCTGGTTGACTACCTGAACTTGTATTTAATTTCTTGTCTAAGTCAACTTGGTGTGTCGAGCCCACAAATCGAAATGGATACATCGGGGATGGAACCGGCGGCTCGGCCGCTATTCCACTCTTCTCGCCCCATCGCCCTAATCCCGCAAATCGAGGGACGAGTTTGTCCAAGGGAAGCGGGTCATAAGATTTGAGGTATAATCATGATTATGACGAATCCGAGCCTTGCAAGCTCCAATATGGATTTTGTCTTTGCCTAAGGAGCGATAAGGTGACATGTCTTGACCATCTTGAACGGGAGTTACAAGGAAGAACGAAGGAATCGCTTGTCTCCGATCTACACGATTCTCGTAGTTAAACGACCGATTGGTTGGCACTACAAACCGTGACGCAACCGCTACTTGTATTGCATTGGTTGGCACTACAAATTAGTACGCAACCGCTACTTGTATTGCGTTGGTTGGCGCTACAAATCCGTCCCGCAATCTTTACTCGTTTGCATAGGATTGACGTTACATTCGATCTGTATCCTACCCGTCTTGCTCGAATCATAGTGTTTGTGTGACCACGAACTATTTCTTAAATCGTATAAGTATATTACTTAATATATATTTATCACGACGCTTGTGGACTATGTGTGAAAACATGCATCATACCTCACGCGCGTTTCATACAACCGCTTTTCTCGCATTAACTATATACATCGCCACACTCTCACACGATCACCCCATCCACCGAGATTTTTGTCTCATCCCCTCCCATTTTCTAACCTTTAGATGAGAGTACGTTGAAGACGCTCGAACCCGCCACGGATCGAATCCCGTGCTCCGCTGTCGTACTAGTTCTTATAATCATTGATGTCGGCGACATTTTCTTTTGCTTTTGTTATTGTTGAACTCCTTCATTCTGTTTTAGTTTGACCGTAAGTTTAAATTCGGATATTCTCATGGGTTGTATTTGGATATTGTCGGACCTTGAGATGTAACTTGTACTTGTGTGTATTTTATTCCTACCGCATTAGACTCTATTTCACTTGGAGTTTTGTATCATTGGTTTAGATCATTGAATTATTTCGCTAAATGATTGATCGTCGTATTGAAAAATCTGGTCATATTGAAAATTACAAATTGTCCTCAATAATAGTTAATTCTCTCCCCACTAACCTAAAATAAGGAACAAATATGATCTATCCAAAATTATAAATCCATGATCAACATAACTCCTACTTGTCTCACCTCGTAAATTGGTCTCATTTGAACCAATTCATATATAGGAATTGAAATATGTCAATATTTTATTTTCATATGATGATGGTATCACTATATAGAAATGTCCATGAAGTGTTCATTCCGTAAAATCGTACCAAACTACACTGAAAATTTAGTACACCAAAATTTGGTTCGGCTTTGTTTTAATCAAACTTTTATTTTCTAGCATTTTCGTTCCATAATTCGGCAAATCTTTTTAAATAAAATAATGAAATAATAAAAAGATATATAAAGATTATAATCATAATTATATTTTTATTTAATATGGATTCGTAGTTTAACTAACACGTTTTCTAACTAAAAAAAGCAACAATAGCTTCAAAACTAAAACCAAACACAAAGCACGAGTAGAGCCCCTTAGCACCACTTGATGAAAACTAAAACAATATTCTGAAATACACATATTTATTTCAATCACATAAATTCACTTATATAGTGTCTTATTTTTTCCTTGCTAAAATAAAACAATATATATTAGTCCTCAGCAACAACAGCAATCCGTTTACCAATATTATGGCCATGATATACGCCAACAAAAGCAGAAGCAACATTTTCTAAACCTGGAATTACATCTTCAACATAAACCAATTTCTTCTCCTCTAATTTCTTGACAGCCCACTCAACATACTGTGGATACGTATTTATGTAGTCCGGACCCATGAAACCTCGTAAACTCAAACGTTTTTCAATTAAGCTAAACATATTATGGATGCCCTGTGGTTTTTTTAGATTGTACTGAGATATCATCCCTGAAACAGCAATTCTTCCATTTATGTTCATTTTCAGCAATACCTCATCCAACATTTTCCTCCAACATTGTCAAAATAAATGTCTATGCCTTTAGGAAAATACCTGTAACAACAATTAGAAAAAATAAACAAACAGAGGAAAAATGAAAGATGGAACTTTTTTTATAATATTTAAAATCGAACTAAAGGAGTTTATTAAAATTTGAAGCAATTTACGGCCCCTTAATAAATTATTTTAAGGAATATTATATATTTCAATTAGAATATTAAAAATGGACTCCACTACTATCAACTTTTTAAATTAGACCCGGGACCTGGAGGGTAAAAATGCAACGTCCAGGCCACTAGGCCAACCATAGGGCTCAAATGAACCGAGCCTCGAACTAACGAGGGTTGTTCGTGTTCGTTCGTTTATTTTAAAAAAGTTGTTTGTGTTCGTTTGTTTAATAATCAAACTGTTGGAAATTTTGGTTTTGATAAAGTGGGTGTCGACCCGACTTTGACCAATTTTTCGGTGGCTAAATATTTAATTCGAGGAATTAAATTATATATTATTAATCTACGTTCGAGTAGATAGATATTCGTAGTATTTTTATTTCTCAAAACCGAATTTCGGTGAGTGAGAAATTAATACACGAAGGTAGCCACATAAATGGGCATTATGTAAAGATTATTTAAAGGAGATGAAAGGCTTACGCCTTATCCCACATGGAATACAAATCATAGTTTATCCTAGTTTATTTACTAGAAGGTGTTATTTGTTGTATAAACTATAACACAAGTGGATGATCACAAGTGGGCCACACGCGCGCGCCCGCCGCCTATTGGGCCGGTCCAGTCCACTAAAGTTTTGCCACTCGAAAATGGGCTTGGCCTGCACTCGAGTGATCGCTGGATCGTTGAGCCAATGAATCGGACATTGTAGGTGTCCGTTCGTGTGATGTTGGAGTTGTAACTCCCGCAGTGGTGGTCACCTGGTTAGCCCACTACCCGATCAAGTATGCGGAGTGGGGTGTAACACCTGGTTGTTACAAGTGATTAATGCCCACTACCCGGTTTTTTCTCCTGGTGGATTGGTTGTCTATATATACCATTTTGTGCATTGCGCTTGGTACACGTAATTCATACTCCATCAAAAAGTATACAATCATTTTCTCGCATTCTCGCACTAAGTCCAAAGAACTACTTGAAGACATTTCTAGTTCGAAGGTGCTTACGTGTTAGTGGTGCTACTACACGAGAAGACGTAAAGCCGTATCATCTTTGGAAGAATACGTCAAACCGTGAGCACTAGCCGGGGCGTAATTGCTTTCGGAAAGAGATTCGTCTCGACTAAACCGAAAGTTCTATCTTTTGTAATAGCTAGTTCGATTTCTTGTAATCTTCTCGTTTTTTTGTAATTTGCCATTTGAAGAGATTCCCGATCCTCGTAACTTTGTAATCAACAATCTTTTTCTTTGGTGTGGCGATCCTTTTGCCATATGGTTCGGTTTACCACAAATGTAGCAAGCTCCCGAATTTTCTAGTCACCGGTTTCTTGCCTTTATCGTTAGGCCTTTTCTTCGAAGTTACTTGACGAGCCGTGCTCCATCAAGTTGGCTTTTGACTCCATAGGGACAAGCTTGGACTTAGAGTCAATCCTCCTATTGTCTTCCTCAATTCCGAGTTTGACAATCGATCCTCTAGTCCCATCTCCTTTCGCTTATGTTTGAGATAATTCTTGAAATCCCTCCAACTTGGGGGCAATTTCTCAATCAAGGCGGCCACTTGGAATGCTTCCTGCAAAGCCATTCCCTCGGGAGATTTCATGTAGGATCAACTGGAACTTCGAACTTGTTCCATCACGGTTTTAGAATCAACCATCACAAAATCCAAGAACTTAACGACAACAAATTTCTTTGTGCGGCATCCTCGATTTTATACTTCTTCTCCAAAGATTCCCACAATTCTTTGGAGGATTTCACAAAGACAATACACACAGTAAAGTGCATCACTAAGTCCGTTTAGGACATAGTTACGACAGAAATAACCACGCCCCATGCATCAAACGCAGCGCGTTTTCAAAGATTCGTTTCGTTCTCGGCAACAACAGAGCGCCCGGTCGAGATACTTCGCCGGACTTAGGGTAGTCGGGTAGAACAAAGATTTTTTCGCCACCTCTTGAAGTCGAAACCCATGAATTTTTCGGGTTTCTCAACTTGAGCGGGAGGGATGATCGGGGTTACGCTTGTGCTTGCCATCGTGAAGTTCGATAATTGCTTTGCGATTGTTGATTACAAAGTTACAGGATCGGAATCTCTTCAAATGGCTAAATTACCGTTTCATTCGGTTGAAAGGAGCACTTCACCTTTAGAGTTGATACACACGATGTGTGTGATCTAAAATTTGTGCAAACTAAAGGTGGTAAAAAATATTTCATCACATTTATTGATGATTGCACAAGGTTTTGCTACTTATACTTGTTAAGAAGCAAAGATGAAGCATTAGAGACTTTTAAGAATTATAAAAATGAAGTTGAAAATCAACTTGCGTAAAAATGGATTAAAATAATTCGGAGTGATAGAGGTGGCGAATATGTTGCACCATTTGAAGAACTATGTACCCAAATCGGGCATAATTAATCAAACAACAACACCATATTCACTACGGTTCAACTGTTCTTTGAACGCAAAACCGGACTCTAAAAGAGATGATGAATGCCATGTTGATAAGTTCCGGATTACCCTGAATATGTGGGGGAAGTCGTTTTTAACAACCAACCACATATTGAATAAAATACCACTTAAAGGGAAAGATAAGACACCTTACGAATTGTGGAGAAATCGTAAGTTCTTCTTATAAATACCTTAAAGTGTGGGGGTGTTTGGCTAAGGTAGCAATACGAACCAAAACAAGTTAAAATTGGACCAAAGACAGTTGATTGTGTCTTTGTGGGATATGCATACCAAAGTAGTGCATATAGGTTTATGATACATAAGTCGAAAATCCTAAAATGATCAAGGTACCATAATCGAATCAAGGAATGTTGTATTCTTTGAGGATGTCTACCCTTGTAGAGAAAAATTAGAAGTGAGTACTAATAAAAGAACTCACGAAACGCAAGTGGTTCAACACCAATTAGTGAAGAATCGAGACGCAGATAAAGAGGTCTAAGACGGCTAAGTCTTTTGGGCCGATTACATAACATTTATGTTAGATGGTGAGCCAAACTCGATTAAAGAGGCTCTAAGCGGTCGGATGCTCCGCTCACGGCAAGAAGCTATCAATAGTGAAATCGAGTCCATTCTCAGAACCATACTTGGGAGTTGGTTGATCTCCTATCTTTGGTCATAAACCTTTAGGATGTAAATGGATCCTAAAGAAGAAGTATAAAGCGAGATGGAACTATTGATAAGTATAAAGCACGGCTTGTAGCCAAAGGCTTTAAACAAAAAGAAGGATATGACTTCTTTGACACCTATTCTCCAAGAATTGCGTCGTCTATTCGGGTGCTTCTTGCGATTGCTGCTTTGCACAATCTAGATTCATCGGATGGACGCCAAGACGGCGTTTACGAATGGAGAGATAGATCTTTGAAATATACATAGAACAACCTCGAAGGGTTTGTTGCACCCGGTCAAGAAAAGAAGGTGTGCAAGTTAATAAGATCCTTGCGGTGAAACAAGCTCCAAAACAATGGCATCTTAAGTTTGACAATACGATGTTGTCAAATGGATTTAAAATCAACGAGTGTGATAAATGCGTATATGTCAAAGGAACATCGAAGCATTTGTCATAGTTTGTCTATACGTGAGACGATTTGTTAATCATGGGCGAGTCATGATACTATCATGGAGACTAAAAGAATGTTAAAGAGGAACTTTGACATGAAGGATATGGGGACTACGATGTAATCCTTGGGATAAAAATCAGCCAGAGAACTCCTAATGGAATTATCTTGTCACAATCCCACTATGTGGAGAAAGTGCTCAAGAAATTCAATGCTTTTGACGATTCATCAAAAGACGCCCCATTGATTTAAGTATAAATCGGTTGCTAATAAAGCGAAACCGGGCTCGGATGGAATACTCACGTATAATAGGCGGTTTGATGTACATCACAAATTGTACACGCCCGGACTTGCCTACCCTCAGAAATATGTTGAGTAGGTTCACGAGCAATCCAAGCCATGAGCATTGGAAAACGTTAACCAGGGTGTTAAAATACTTGAAGTATACCTTGGATTATGGGCTATACTACTCAAGATATCCAAATTGTACTTGAAGGATATAGTGATGCTAGTTGGATTTGATTCGAAGATCTTATTCAACTAGTGGATACATATTCACCATTGGAGGTGGTGCGGTATCGTGAAGTCCACGAAAACGTGTATAGCTCGGTCCACCATGGAATCTGAGTTTATAACTTTGGATAAAGTCGGTGAAGAAGCGAGAATGGCTTTGAAACTTTTTGGAAGATATTCCATGTCGGAGGCTTGTGCCTTCTTCGTGATGATTCACCGTGATAGCCAAGCGGCTATAGGAAGAACGCACGAGCAATATGTATAACGGTAAGTCTAGACATATTCGTCGGAGACACAATACCGTTAGACAATTGATCTCAAATGGTGTGATGTCAATTGACTACGTAAAGTCAAAAGACAATTTGGCGATCCTTTGACAAAAGGATCAATCGAGATCAATTGGGTAAATTGCTGAGGGGATGGGCTTGAAGTCCACAAAGTAAAAATAACTATCATAGTGGTAACCCAACCATGATGAATGGAGATCCCAAGAACTTGGTTCAACGGGAAAACTAAACTATGAAGGTTATGTTGTAACACTTGGAAACAATGTTATAACCCATCCCTAGAAATCAATACCAAGTGTTGAAACACGTGCAAAGTTGTGGTGAGGCTAAGTCATTTGACTTTTAATGATTCCTACACCTCGTTGAGGTTGAGTATGGCGGGATACTCGGATAGGAGATCACCTATATAAGTGAGAAGTGCGGGTCGCTTCAAAGTAACACTTATGAATCCAAAGTGGTGTCCATGGCGAAACGGACACAAAACGTGAGAAAGGTGTTGAGACCTTATTGTGTTATCTTGTTGACTCGGTATACACCGTGGAGGAATAGTTCAAGCGTGCGTCCACTAAGCCGCCAAAGGTACGATTCGCCCGGGTATTGACTATGGAAGGTTCAAAGCCATAAGCTACCTTTCCGAATGCAATATTATCTCTTGAGGATCGGTTTGCGTGTTCCGCATTCATGCATACATTAATTTCCACTCATGTGGGGGATTGTTGGAAATTTTGGTTTTGATAAAGTGGGTGTCGACCCGACTTTGACCAATTTTTCGGTGGCTAAATATTTAATTCTGGAGGAATTAAATTATATATTATTAATCTACGTTCGAGTAGATATTCGTAGTATTTTTATTTCTCAAACCGAATTTGGTGAGTGAGAAATTAATACACGAAGGTAGCCACATAAATGGACATTATGTAAAGATTATTTAAAGGGAGATGAAAGGCTTATGCCTTATCACACATGGAATACAAATCATAGTTTATCTTAGTTTATTTACTAGAAGGTGTTATTTGTTGTATAAACTATAACACAAGTGGATGATCACAAGTGGGCCACCACGCGCGTGCCCTTGTCAGGCCGGGCACGGCTTACCGGGCTTGGGCATGGGCCTGGGAGTGGGCTTGGGGCGGGCGGCCCGGCCTATGGGCCGGGTCCGGCCCACTAAAGTTTTGCCACTCGAAAATGGGCTTGGCCTGACTCGAGTGATCACGCTGGATGTTGGAGCCCAATGAATCGGACATTGTAGGTGTCCGGATTCGTGTGATCGTTGGAGTTGTAACTCCCGCAGTGGTGGTCACCTCGTTAGCCCACTACCCGATCAGTTATGCGGTAGTGGGTGTAACACCTTAGTTGTTACAAGTGATTAATGCCCACTACCCGGTTTTTTTCTCCTACGGTGGGATTGGTTGTCTATATATACCATTTTGTGCATTGCGATTTGGTACACGTAATTCATACTCCATCAAAAAGTATACAATCATTTTTCTCGCATTCTCGCACTAAGTCCAAAGAACTTGGTCTTGAAGACATTTCTAGTTCGAAGGTGCTTCGTGTTAGTGGTGCTACTACGTAAGACGCGTAAGCGTTTTCATCTTTGGAAGCAATACGTCAAACCGTGAGCACTAGCCGGGCGTAATTGCTTTGCGGAAAGAGATTCGTCTCGACTAAACTTCACGAAAGTTCTATCTTTTGTAATAGCTCGATTTCTTGTAATCTTCTTACTTTTTACGTAATTTGCCATTTGAAGAGATTCCCGATCCTGTAACTTTGTAATCAACACAAACATATTCACGAATCGGTTCACGAACATGCTCCTTAATTGTTAATGAATAACTATATGAAAATTTAAATACAATTTGTTCATAAACACTCAACTCAAAATAAATGAACATTATGATGATTGTAAATGTAAATATGTTGTAATATTAAACTATAATAAACTTATTTTTCATAATAAAGTAATGAATATTAAGCAAGAAATATATAATTAATAATTAAAAAATGAATAATAAACAAACATCAAACGAACACTAAAATGAACATGTTCGTGAGCATTCATGAACATAAACGAACAAATTTTCTTGTTCGTTTATGTTCATTAAGCTTAATAAACGTATATAAATGAACGCTAACCGAACTCGTTCACGAAATTGTTTGTCAAAAGCTCTGTTCATTTACACCTAGCCAACCCCTATACGGGTCGTACCTAAAATATTCCTTTGAAACTAGTCAACCAAACATAATCTTATTTCCAAACTTATATAAAACTATTAATTCATTTATTACTTTGGAAAATTCTCAAAATTGATTTTTCAATGCTAGAAACTGAAAATGGACTATAGAAACATAACCATGCATGACCTAAAGATCCTAACATCAAATAAACACTTTTTCTCATAGTTTTTGTCATAATAACATCATACGAACTCCAAAATATTTTGTAAAATTAAAAAAAAATAACCAATTTAATATCCTCTATTTAAAACATAAAGTTTGGAACGAACTGATTCAATTTTGAGCGCAAATCCCCTTGTTTATAGTTGAAAGCATCATCAAATCCAAGCTCCGTCTTTAGCAAATCGACCTGTGACTCATCAAATTACGGAACACTCGAGATCATCAGTTCATAAAAAAGTTATGGAATTTATATATAAACAAACGCTTTTAGAACATAATTAAGTCATCTAACCCCTTGAAAGGTGTCCTTATAAGTTATAGAGATTATAAACCTTTTCGTTGGTGCTAGCACTCCCAACTACATAGCAACCCATCATTTTGGCAAATTGTCCGACGAGATGACCAACTCCACCTGCACCTGAAGAAACATATACAATTTCTCCTTGCTTAGGGCAACATATTTCATTCCAGCCCACATAAGCGGCATGCCCTGACATGCCTGCATAAAAATTCCATCAAATCACATTTACAGATAAAATTGTCTCAAAAATGGATTCATAATTGGATATTCGGGTCCATATAGTTAGACCTGTCATCGGCCGGTCTTTGGCCGCCAACCGAGCCAAAGGGGAAAATCAAGTTGGGTTGGCGGGGGCCGAGCAAATAGTAATCGGGCCACCAATTTTTGAAGCCAAACCCAACGCATGTTTGGAAGAAAAAACTAAAATAATCGGGCCAAGTAGTTTTGTAGTCTAGCCCGATCTTTTCATTGGGTCATTTGGTTTTGATAGCTCTACATATAGTTGTGTTTTTCCAATCTAGCTGGTGTTTTAGAGTAATATTACATAAAAAATTGGGATAATTACAAATACAACCCTTAAATTTAGCCAATTACAAAAACTCCAAATATCATTCAAAATTACAAATATTCCGTTAAGGTGTTACAAATATCACCCGCTCTTGAGGGAGCAATTTGTAAAAGAAAACAAATTGGGTGTTTTGAAAGAATACTGGCTTTTTGTAATTAGGCTAAACCTCAGTCATAGCTTTTGTAATTACCCCTAAAGTTATAGTGTACACCAAGATTGTAGAGTAACTTCAAGACTAATAATAATAGGACTTGCAACTTCCTATATATATAGTACTCAACAACTATAACGTTGAAGAATATAAATGATTTCATTACTCATTTTGTAAAATGGAAAATATTAATTTTCAATAACTATTGATTTTAGTCTTTGGTCCCAAAATTTGAAATATTCTTGTCCACATTTTTCTGCTATATCCATGATGTGAAAACCAAATTTGCTTATATGAATATCCTCAAGTCAATTGACATATTAATTGAGGCAATAACTCGAGAAATAAAAACTCATTGTCGAGAGAATGTCTCATTAACGAAATTGATTTCACATCGGCAAGATTGGTCGAAAGTGTATACATGTGGCTTTTTTAAAGAAAATTTCCAATTTCGACGACCAAATGACCAAATCCGAATTTTTTGAAAGTTATATATATATATATATATATATATACATGTATATATTGTAAATCTTATTTCATAAACAAGGGTGAAGATAGGGGGTCACTTGGCCCCGGCCCCACCCCATTTTTTAAATTTTTTTACACTAGAATGTTTTTTAAAAAAATTAATTATAATTTATATGATTTTTATGTATCGGTACCATCCCATTTTTGTGTAGACAGTATCACCTTTTTTATTCCTGGCTCCGCCCTTGTTCATAAATGACTATTATTGTGAACCCCTACTATTGCAACTATAGGACAAAAATTGCAATTTTGCCCCTATAAATGAAATTGTCTTGGTACCTAGGATGCCTGCATAGTAAGATAAAGGCACATCCTGGGTGATTTGTATCTTGACTAGCAGCTTTTGAGGATTAAAGTTCCAACTGAAATCTTCCCACGCTGTAACTCCCCATACGTAATCGCCCTCTTTCAGCTTCCCGTAACCAGATTTTATGACCTTGGCCACCCCAGGTCCCCGTACAACCTAATAATTAACACATAAATGGATATAAGAACTCAATCAAGATATAACCAACCTTATGTAGTGGAAAATGACTCCAAACTTCATGGACATCAAAACATGCACGAGTGAGACTAAGGGATATAATTATAATACTCTTGAGGTTATACCTAATTACAAAAACAATCAATTATATCTTTATAAATACACCCCCCCCTTAGAGCAACTCCAGCCCTGCACTACTTTAGAGTAGTGCGGGGCACAAAAATTGCTCAACACAGTAGCCAATCTAAGCGCTATTTTCTTTGATATGACGCAGTGCGGCGCCACAAATGGCGCCGCACTGTTCATGCGCTTCTTTTTTTTTTTTTTTTTTTGCTTAATTTTAATTCTCTTTTCTTAATTTAAAACTAGTAGAAAATAATATTAAAATTAATTTAATAACATGTGATCATAATTTTAAATAATAAGGTGTGTAATTGAATAATACTATGATATTTAAAATACTATACACAAAATTATAAATTTTACATAAAATACATAAAAATTCTTGGAACAATTAAATTTTCTATTTTTTTCAATTTGATTAATTTTGAGATGAAAAATCAATAAATTTCATATTAAATAAATTACTTATATAATATTTTTATCAATTATTAAGTAATAAAAAGTAAAATAAAAGAAAGAATTTTATGGAATATTCTTTTTAGTGCAAAAAATAGTGCGGATGCTTGGAGATAAAATGTAGATTTTGCGCCAAAGTAGTGCAAACTCTACACCAAAGTAGTGCAGAGTCTTTGGAGATGGTCTTAGGGTGTAAATTATGAAAAAGGGGTGCTTTTAATTTGAAAGGTAGCTCGAGGTTTTTGTAATTAGAAATCTCATTATTGGGTAACTTTTGTAATTAACCCTAAAATTTAATGGTCAACCTCATATAGAAGTCAGCTATAATCTTATAGTAAATTTTGTACTTCATTTTACATATGTATAAAATATTTGGTCAAAAGTAGGATTAATTAACTGCGCTCCAAACTATGTGTGAAAATACATATTCAATCTGAACTATATGTTTCGTTACGCTTTGCCCATCAACCAATCAAAAGTTGACGTGTGACAACTCATGATAGGTCCAAGATAGCTTCCAGGATGATTAAGTGCAAAATGTTAATTAAAGTTAGACATGCAAAAAGAAATTCCCCAAATTTAATAGGCAAAATGCAAAACTCACGATAATTTGGCAGACAAAATGCAATTATCTCTCAAAAGTATACTTGAAACTATCATACAAACATAACGATATTATCTTACAGATCCGGGACAATAGCACTTAGGATGTAAAGAGATTGACTGTCGTGACGCATAAGATGGCAAATGTAAGGATCGCACGATAAGTAAAGATTTTTTAGCAACACTCCTTTGGATCCACGAGGAATTTCTGTGCTGACTGTTGTTGTTCTTAGTTCGAAATCACCCTCCTTTGGAGAACCTTGTACGTAATTTTTCAATATAATCTGCTTGTTTGGTAGCAAGTTTTCTTCTCCCATTTTGTTTCCAATAGTTAGAGAGCTCAATTTGATTCTATTAAATTATACTCTTGTTTAGAACAACATTTTATATTTTTAAAGATGGGTAAACTAGTGAACTATAACATGCTAGAAATTTTATCCAAAGCAAGAAATAGACAGGGGCGAAACCACCGAATTTGTCTATATATCTATCTATATGGGAAACTTATAATTAGATAATTATAAATTGGGTAGGGTTGGCACCCAAGTTGTTTGGAACCAAAAATTTGGTCACGTAAAGTGTGGTTTATTATTATTGGCATTTATGAGGGTGCATATATTTGATTTTAAGAATTAGTATTATGTAATGATGGCATCGCGTATATAAGTGTTCATTCTGTAAAATCTTACCGAACCTGACTGAAGTCAATACTCAGTGCATGATAATAGTTTTGTACATGAAAATTAATTGCTTCGTTTTTTTTTTTTTTTTTTTTGATGAACCAAGCTAGTCAAAAAATGTACATGAAAATCCTATACTATATATCTGGAAAATCTAAATACTTTAAGTTTTGAAATTATATTCTCAAGTTTATGTTGGAACTTGGTTTGTTAAATTGGGTGTTGACCCGACTTTGACCAAATATCTAAATGGTTTCCATTAGTGAAAAATAAAATAAATTATTTGTAAAAATTCTACTAAGTGAGTAGATGAAATTGTCATTTGTAATTTCTCAAAACCAATTTCGGGTGAATGGAAAATTAATGCTAGAAGTTAACCACGTAAAACTAGAAAACGGTATGGAAAATGTGGGGAAGGAGAAAAGCTCCATCCCACATAGAGTAGAAAACCAAAGTTTGCCCAACTATAAATCCCAAGTTGGTTAATTGGGTTTGGGCCGTTAGGGCCCAAAGAGGTGAGACCTACATGCTTGTGGGTTTGGTTCAAAACACACACGCCAGCGTCGTCGGTCCGGTCGTGGGTGGGCTTGGGCTTCAAGGCCCTTATACTTTTTGACCAAATTTATTTAAAAATCCTTTTAAAATATTAATTAATTATTTTTAATTAATTAATTAATTCCAACTAGGAGCGCGTGGCGCGCACTCACATGAATAGTTAGCGAAATTGTTCACGCGGCCGATGTGCGCGACGTGCCATCATCGATCTGTTGCACCCCGTTCAAGCAACTAGGTGCATTTTTTGGTCAGACATGTCTTTTCGATCCAAAAGACACATCCTTTCCATCGGGCACCTTGATGCCTATAAATACAAGAGCTTCTACAGGATGAAATCGATAAAAAGAATAAGCTAAAAATCGAGTCGTTGCATCAACATATTGATATTTTTCCCTCAAAGCTTGAAAGCCTTATACACTTAAGTTCGATGTAGTTCCGACTTTTGCAAGTGCTACTAAGTCAAAACAAAAGTCGTTGTATATTAGAAACGATCGCGGGCAAGTAAGCAATTTGTATACGGGCGATTTCGTCTTTGCATGAAACGTATTAAATACATGCCTCGACTTATAATCTTGTCTAGTTTTTCCAAACACTTGCCATTTTCTTGTAAATAGTAAAACACCCAAACAACAGTTTAGTTGAATTTTGGTTACTCAAAAGTATAACAACTTTTCATTTGCTTTTTATAAGTACGTAGTTTGCGAAATGAAATAACTAATTTCAACAATTTAATCTTTTTCAAAAGTGAAATAAAGTCACCTATCTAAAAGCGCTAGGTATTAGGCAGGCGTGATTGGAGCCTAACGTATGGCCGGGAGTCTCGACGGAGTTAGGCGGAAGGGTGTTTGGCTAACCTTATTAAAAAGATCGTATAAACTCCTACATTTTAGAAGTTATTTTTAGAGCTTATAAGATGTTAGATCCTACTACTCTTCTCTCAAAACCCTAGCCTCCTCTCAAACTCTCTTTTGCTTCTCTTTCTTGTTCTTCATTGTTAAGGGTGATTTTTGCCATTTTTCGGCTGAAATCACCCCCACCTATCTTTTTATTTTGCCATTTTTCGGCCTGAAATCACGTAGATCCGGGTTGTTTGTTTTTCTCTTGTTTGTGATTCCGCCGTGCCTGTGCGTGCGGTAGTGGTTTGTAGCCGCCTTGGTGTGGTATTGTTTGTGTTTTGGTCTTGACATGTTGCGATCCGGATTCATAGGTATTCTAGGCATTATAGATTTTCAAAGTTGTAGGCTTTAAGCCGATTTTATTATTAACCTAGATCTTTATGAAATTTTTCATAGTTTCATCTTTATGGTTTTTAATAGATTTGTTTCTGTCTTCTATGGATGTATTGCTAGTTTGGATTGATTAATAAAATTGTTTTTCTTGTAAAAAAAAAGATGTTAGCTCTTATTTTAAAAATAAGTTGTTGAAGTGTTTGGATAAAATAAGATGGTGTAGCTTTTAAGATGTTAGTAATGGCAATTTCGTAATTAAAATAGTCAAAATTAAAGGAGATTATTGAAATAAGATCTTATTTTGAAAATAAATTGGTTCCCCTACTTTTTTAAACATAGTTTATAATAGGGGTATCCATCGAATCGAATTCCGAATTCTTCGATTTCCTCGAATCGAATTAATCGAATGGACATTTTAAAAGCCCAATTCGAAATTCGATCCTAATTCGATTTATTTCGAATCAAATTTAATCGAATTGGATTTGTCGATCTTCGAGTCGAATTAGTCAATCCAAAAATCCAAAATTGACGGTAAATCGTACACGAGATCAAATTTCGGGCACATATTTTTCGAATCCTAAACTCATATTTCAAGCAAATTTTCAATTTTCTTTATGCAAAAAGAATCTATAATGAAATCAAAACATAAGTAAATCTTATTAATTATCAAAACCGCATTGTTACTTTAAAGATATTACAAAAACAAAAACAAAATACTTTGAATATTGAAATCTCTTAAAAATCAAAAGTATGTTGTTCTCTTTTTAAATAGGAAAATATTTTTATTTTTAAGTTTAAATACATCATAACACATATCAAAAACTAAATAATTAAATCATGAAACTTTTAAATAAGACTTATCAAAAACTAAATAAAAATCATGAAACTTTTAAATAAGGCTGAACTGTGAAACTAGTTATTACCATATGTTATAATTTACTGAAATAATTTTATTATAATAGTCATGTGAAACTAAATGTATATATACATCAACTAATTATATTATTTCTATTTTCATAAGCAATTTATATTTGTATAATGTTTAAAATATATAATATATAAACTAAATTTCGATTATAATCGAGTTCGAATTGAAATACGAATAAGAATCGATATTCGAATCGAATTTGCTCGAATTTCACCTCGAATTTTTCGAATAGAATTCGAGAAAAATCCTCAATTCGTTATTCGATTCGAATATTCATATTCGAAATCGAGTTGATTCGAAATTCGAAAATCCTAATTCGAAATTGAGATTCAAATTGAGCCGAATCGAATTTCGAATTGACTCGAAAAATGAACATCCCTAGTTTATAAGGTCCCGACATTTTATTTTGGGAGCTTATAATATCTTTTTCTAAAAATATTATAAAATAAATTTAAACAGTTTATAAGCTCTCAAATATCTTATAAAATATTTTGAAGAGCCTATAAAAAAACACTCTCCTAATAGGAAGAAAAATATAGGCGGACAAAAAAAAAGCTGTGAGCGGTCGCCTAAGCATGGAGACTAATGGGGGCTACCTAGGCCGAGAATTTTAGAACAATTCCTAAAATTTTAAACCAATGTATATTACTATGATTTTAAAGAAAATGTATGCATGCTAATAAAGTAGAATCGAATTTTGTCTCTGCGTAAAGAAATTAAAACTCTTTAAACATTAAATAAAAATAAGAACAGAAGTTGTAGTGGAATTTGAACAATTGCATAATTTCTTAGATTCAATATAACACAATTTGGAATTCGAAAAATTCTATGTTAAAACAAATGCGAAAAATTATCAAACTACCGAAGTGAGACTCAATTTGATTAACAATTAATAATCAAATTAAGTTGAAATACAATTTCAAACTTGAGTATACGATTAATCTATTTTATATAATTAAGTTTAACGTATTCAGCTCAATTTCATTCATTTCACCCATATATATTATATAATTAAACTAACAAAAAGAAATCCAAAAACATTCAAACTTAACAAACTCTTATAGAGAAAAAAAGATGATAATAATTATTTCAAGTCGAAAAATGAGGGTGCTCCGAGTGGCGAGGACAACCAGCGACCGCGAACCACGCGTACAACACGCAAGCAAGCAGCGCCACCTTCTAACCACCCGAGGGGTTATTCTATCACAACTCTGGAGGTATTGCACACGAACGGGCATCGGCGTTTATTAGCATTGGAAGGGGGTCAAAGTGCCGGAGAAACGACCCCCATTTTAACGTTTAACTCTGGTAACAGAGACGGTTTAGGGTTCATTACAAACGTGTGCAACCCCAGCCCCACACCCTCCTCAATTGGCAAATTTCTGACTTCAAAGTTGTTTTAAAGCTGTGTAACTTTGGTGGGAAACCAATGTGGGATTTTGACTTGGCATCATGTAGAAGTACATTAACAGAAAATGAAGTAAATGTGGAAAAGCTGGGACATGGAAACAAAGAGGAAATTCAGCTGCCACGAATGAGAGTCAAGTGTTTGATAAAAGTTCCCAATCAAATAGGTTAGCCATATTGGAGGAAGAAAGCGAGCAGAAAACAATGTGATACAATCGATTGGAATAGGAGATCAAGAAAAAAATAATGGAAACAAAAACAGGGGATTTGAAGGAGGACAAAAACTATGACTCTTGGTATCAAATCAGACAAAGCAACTGGTGGCGAAAAAAAGGCAGGTAAAAACTCAATTAAAGGGGTAAGTGTAATATTTTGGTTTTGAAATATTTTTTTGCTTATGATGGGGAAATATATAAGATTGTAGAATCAAACCTCAAGTAGTTTTATGTAATTTTAAAAACCTCTGTAATTTTTTGTTATTACCCCAAAACTCATATTGTTTTTTTTTTCTGTAATTATCCCTAACATTTATTCCACTTAGGTTAGATCTGGCCACGGTTCTGTGCTCAATGAAATCTTTTAGTTAACTTTATTTCAACTAATGTATAATTATCCATCTCAAAAAAAAAAAAAAAACTAATGTATAATTATATATGTTAGTTCTATTTAATATCTATAAATAATTAGGTAAATTTAAGTTTGAAGTTAAATATGAAAAAACATTGAAATTGAAACTAAAGGAAAATTTGTTACTTGAGTATAAATTATGAATAAGTAATTTGTGAAAAATACAATAATGTATTGGAAAAAAAACCAAACACAAAGCTCGATCGCATAAAGCCCTGAGCACCACTTAATGAAAACTAAACAAATATCCTCAATTACACATATTTATTTCAACATATAGCACATAAATTCACTTATATATAGTCTTATTTTCTCTTTACTAAAAATCGAACATTATATATCAGTCCTGAGCAACAACAACAATACGTTTCCCAATATTAAGGCCATGATATATGCCAACAAAAGCAGAAGCTACATTTTCTAAACCTGTAATCAATCTTCAACATAAACCAACTTCTTCTCCTCTAATTTCTTGATAGCCCAGTTAGCATACTCAGGATACTTATGTTTGTAGTCTGATTCTACGAAACCTCGCAAACTTAGGCGTTTTGTTATTAGGCTAAAAAGATTAAGGATGCCCTGTGGTTCTTTCAGATTGTACTGAGATATCATCCCGGAAACAACAATTCTTCCATTTATGTTCATTTGTTGCAACACCTCATCCAGCATTTTGCCTCCAACATTGTCAAAGTAAATGTCTATGCCTTTAGGAAAATACCTGTAACAACAAGTCTTATAAAATATGATACAGAGCTTATTTATTGTAATGAAACTTTTTTGATAATATTTAAAATCGAACTAAAGGTGTTTATGAAATTTTAGAGACAAATTGGGGCCGTCAATAATTTATTGGAACTTATAAGATCCTAACATCATCTAAGCTCTTTTCTCACAATTTTTGTCATAATACTATATAAACTCTCAAATGTTTGTAGAATCAAGTAATTTATAACCAAATACCCTTTATTTACAAAGTAAAGTTTGGAACGAACTTATTCAAATTTGAGCGCAAATCCCCTTCTTTATAGTTGAAAGCATCATCAAATCCAAGCTCCGTCTTTAGCAGATCGACCTGTCAACACTCAAGATGATCAGTTCATAAAAAGTTCTGGAATTTAAGGACCATATATATGTACTTAATTACACTTTTAGCACATAAATACGCCGTGTAACCCCTCAATCAAATGTGTACAATATATATAAGATTTGGATTAATATAACCTTTTGGTTGGTGCTAGCACTTCCAACAACATAACAACCCATCATTTTAGCAAATTGTCCAACGAGATGACCAACTCCACTTGCACCCGAAGAAACATAAACTGTTTCTCCTTGCTTGGGACAACATATTTCGTTCCAGCCCACATAAGCAGCAAGCCCCGGCATGCCTGCATACAAAATTCTATCACATCTACAGTTGTAAATGTCTCAGGGACCAATTCTCTTTTTCAATAGTTGGGGCATTAGTGACATATATAATAATAATAATATTGTACATTAAGATTAATATAGAATGCACTGGCATTGTTATATTTACTTTCAAGACTAATAAAAATAGGGAATGCAATTTCCAATATATTGTATGTACGTACTAAACAACTAAAAAGTCCAAGATTTAATTATAAATGATTTAATTAATCATTTTCTAAATTGAAAAATATTTTTGATGGTCACAAGTAACAAATGTCTCGGTACCTAAGATGCCTGCATAGTAAGATAGAGGCACATTGCAGGTGATATCTATCTTGATTAACAGCTTTTCAGGATAAAAGTTCCAACTGAAATCTTCCCATCCTGTATATCCCCACACGTAATCGCCCTCTTTTAGCTCATCGTAACCAGATTTTATTACCTTGGCCACCCCATGTCCATTCACAACCTAATTAACACATAAATAAATAAATAAAAGCCAAATTGGATATAAGAACTCAATCAAGATAATGTACTCCAAGTAACACCAGTTAGATGCATTATAAGAAATTAAAATTAAGCAAGTATGCATAACGTACATGTAATCATGTATGGTGTGTTTACTACATAAAACCAAAATTATAATAGAAGATCCAAATTGTACCAAAGTAGATGCCATTATTTTTAAGCAATTAATTATATAATAAAGAAGGAATAATATTACATATCTTACAGATCCCGGGACAATAAAACTAGGTGTGGAAAGCATAGACAGTCCTTTGGGACGCATAAGGTGGCAAATGTAAGGATCGCACGCCAAGTACAGATTCTTGAGTAACACTCCTTTAGATCCACGAGGAATTTCTGTACTGATTTTTGTTGTCCTTAGTTCGAAATCGGTCTCCTTTGGACAACCTTGCAAATAATTTTTCAATATGATCTGTCTGTTGGGCAGTAAGTTTTCTTCTCCCATTTTGTTTCCAAAACTTGAGCGCTCAATGTGAGTCTATTACCCTTGTTTAGAACAACATTTTTATAGATGGGGGAAACTAGTAGTTAACGATAAAATGTGAGTCTATTACCCTTGTTTAGAACAACATTTTTATATATGGGTAAATAGTGAACTATAAAAAGGTAATTAATTGGCATAGTACACCCTATAATTATAAACTATGCACCCTAAAGCAAAATTTAGGCTTGCACTATTATCAACAAAATTAATATGCCAAGGGGTATATTTGTCTCTCTAGTCCAAATCTCAGTGTGCTAGTATTATCCGTGCAATACTAGGTGTATATACACTTTGTGAGTGGATAAATATCAAGGTTTTAACTTTTAAGTGGTGAGTGGATAAATGTCGAGTGTCTCATCTCTTAAAAAATAGGAAACGTGAATGGTGGATGTTATACCAAATTTACTGCCCAGGTGCAACATCTACAAGACTGTAACAACAAACCATATTCCCTCCTTCCTTTCATTTACTTTTATTTTTCTACCTCCTCTCACTTCAGATTTTTAGACTTCAAACCTAACATTTAGAACCCTTACAACTATAAGGCCATCTCCAACCCAACTTCAAATCCTACACTATCACACCAAATATGCAAAAACTTCCTCCAACCCAACTCTAAACCTTACACCAAATTTGGTGTGGTGAATAGTATTACACCAAATTTGGTGTAACACCATTCATTTACACCAAATTTGGTGTAATGCAATATCCCTATTTGCCCTCCAATTCTCTTCTACTTTAAATTTAAATTCCAATTGTATCCTCACTTTAAATATAATTAAATTATATAACTTGGTTTTAATAATTAATCAACATTTACTATAAGTAATAATAAATAACAAATAATTATAATTAAATTATAAGAGATACTAACATTAATTTTAATATTTATTTTTGCAATATAATTAATTAATGTAATATTAATTAAATATAAGTTTTTAGTTAATTATATTAACAATAATAAACTATAATTAAATGAAATAATTGTATAAATAAATGAATTTGGTTACTAGAAAATGAAAAAGAAAGAATAAAATATTCATTTGGTGTAAGATTTAGTGTAATGGGTTGGAGATGGTTTTCAAAAAATTACACCAAAACACCAAATTTGGTGTAGTTTTTACACCAAATTTGGTGCAATGGGTACTAATGACATTGGCGCCCACCTATCTTCCAAATTAAAGTACTTAGGCCAACTCCAACCCAACTTCAAATACCCCACTATAACACCAAATATGCAAAAAGCATCTCAACCCAACTCTAAACACTACACCAAATTTGGTGTAGTGAATAATAGTATTACACCAAATTTGGTGTAACACTATTCATTTACACCAAATTTGGTGTAATACAATATCCCCCATTTGCCCTCCAATTCTCTTCTATTTCAAATTTAAATTCCAATTGTATCCTCATTTTATATATAATTAATTTATATAATATGGTTCTAATAATTAATTAATATTTTCTATAAATAATAATAATTAGCAAACAATGGTAATTTAAACTAAAGAGATGCTAATATTAATTGTAATATTTATTTTTCTTAATATAATTAATTAATTTAATATTAATTAAATATATATTTTAGTTAATTACATTAATAGTAATAAACTATAAGTAAATAAAATAATTGTATAAATACTTAAATTTGCTTATTATAAAATGAAAAAGAAAGAATAAAATATTAATTTGGTGTGAGATTTGGTGTAATGGGTTGGAGATGATTTTGACAAAGTTACACTAAAACACCAAATTTGGTGTAGTTTTTACACCAAATTTTTGTTATGGGTTGGAGATGGTCTTAGAAGCAACTCTAAACCTGACGCTATCCTTTAATATATGAAAAGCCATTTTAGAGCCATCTATAGAGTTGTGCCATAGTTGGCGCAACACTATTCATGTGGTATCATTGTCCGTGTGTTGTGTTGTCCTTTTTTTCTTTTTTTTCTTTTTTTATGTTGTTTTTCAATTAGTTAATGGATTTAACATTTTGTCGTGTGTTTAAAATATATCAAAAGGTTAATTTGTTTTTATAAAATTAAATAACTATTGATGTTTATAATGCTATTATTTTTCTAAAATATTTATATTACTAAAAAATTAATACATTTTACCCATAAATCATATTTTATTAAAAGCTTATGTTATTTAATTAACTAAACATAAAATACATGTTGATATGTGATTGTGTTAATATATTAATAAGTATCTAATAAAATGAAATAGTTGTTGTAAATAGAATAATGAGTAGTATTCCACGAATATTATTTTTAGAGTGAAAATTGAAGTTGAAGAGTTGAAGCTGGATTTTAAATGCAGAAATTGCACTGTGCAAAAGCTGCACCAAATTAGAATTATGATTTGAGATGATTGTAAAGAACTGTTCCACTCTAATTGCAACCCACCCATCTCCATCCTGGGACAATAAAACTATGTGTGAAAAGACGAGACTGTCATTGGGGATGCATAAGGTGGCAAATGTAAGGGTCACACGCCAAATACAGATTCTTGAGTAACACTCCCTTTGATCCACAAGGAATTTCTGTGCTGATTGTCGTTGTCTTAAGTTCGAAATCGCTATCCTTTGGACAAACCTTGTAAGTAATGTTTCAATTAATGCCATGATCAATTTTATAACAACATTTTTATTGATGGGGAAACTAGTGAAATAGCTATAACATATATCATATATGCAAGCAAATTCCAAAATAGACGAGGGCGAAAACGGCCACCTACCTTATCTATCTATCTCTATGGGAAACTAGATATATATATAACAAATTGGAACACCGAAGTGTAGGGTTGGCACCAAGTTAATTGTGTTGAACCAAATATTTGGCGACTTCATATGCGTGGCCGTGCCTAGCAATTTTTTGGCCCGAGTCAAAGTTTAAATTGGGCATTTTTTTTACAAATTTAAACACAATATAAAATAATATTAAAAAATAGACTTTGTATAATTTACAATATTAGTTAAAACAATATGATAACCATGTTCTTATTTAAATACATCTCGCCTCATAGTTTTGCCGACAAAAGTGTTGTTCAAATTTTTATAATAAAGTTGTTCAATTATTTCTTTCTCAATTGACAACATAACTAACTTATTCAATCTTTCTTGTGAAATGGTTGATCGGAGAAAGGTTTTAAGAGATAATTACAAAACTCCGCCTATGATTTGGGCTAATTACAAAAAATCCAAAGGTTTTGAAAATTACAATTAAATTGGGTTTCTGCAAAAAAAGAGCTCGATTATAAAGAGAAAATAATTAACTTTGAAATAATCCTCTAACATTTGAAAGTTGAAAGTCATCTATCATATATATACATATATGTATATGTATACATATAAAACATTAAAAAATTTGGGGGGCCTAAATTTTATATTTTTTTGGGCATGAGTCACTTGACTGATCAATGGCCTCAAGCAAGGCACGGCCATGTACGTAAAGTGTGGTTTTTTATTATTGGCATTTATAAGGATTAGAAGTGGCAATGAGTAGAGTTGGGCAGGGCCAACTCATAAAAACGGTCCGGTTGGGCTGTCTTGAAATTTCATTGAGCCGTGTTTTTTGTGGCTCAACCCAACACGTGTATTTTTGCTCGTGCCGAACAGGCTTCGGGTCACTTGAGTCGGGCCAAAGTAGGCCCAGTTCATTTCAAACATCTAAAAATAAAGTTCAGTACATCACTAAATGTGGGTTGGTTGGGGCGGCCCATCGGAGCGGGCAAATTTTGCCAACTCTAATGAGGATGTATACATTTGATTTAAGAATTAGTATTATACTAGAATAACATCCTTGTGTTACACGTGATTTACCCAAAGATAAAATTTTAGTGTCACCAATTTAAAAGATAACAAATTTAAAAGATATTTTAGACAGATCTTGATTTTTAGATTATTTTTTATCTATTAAATTTGTTATCGTTTAAATTTAAAAATATATATTATGAACTAATAGAATATTTATCAAAATAAAAATTCAGATAGATTTGATCTTTTCCAAACTAATTGTGAAAAATTCTTTATTTTTTGGATTATATTTTATCTTTCATAATCTTGACTAAATTTGTTATCTTTTAATTTTGTATATAAAGTTGTCACATAGATAAATGTGTTAAGTTGTCACGTGGAATTAGGAGAATGAGAGAAGTTGACAAATGTTTAAAATCAATGAGGTGATGACACGTGTCAACTTGTTATTTCTTTGGTATATATGGTAGATGTATTAAAATGTAAATATATTATTTTTCATGTAATGATAGTAATCGCTATATAATAATTAATAATCTTACCGAACGGAACTTAAAATTTGATGTGCCAAAATTCGGTTTGGTTTTGTTTTTATCAAATTTTTCTTTTCCCAATATTTTGTTTTTTAATAAGTTGAGAGTATTGGTTGGAGTGGATGAGATAAATTTAAAAGAATATTGGGACTTAGGGTACAAGCTCTTGGTTTTTCTTTTCCCAATATTTCAGTTCCCTAATTCAGGAAACCTTTTTTTAAAATAAAATAATGAAATAAAAAAATATGTAACATTACAATCAAAATAATATTTTTCTTTACTATTGTACTTTCAGATTTTACGAGATAAACAATATATAATAATATAAAAATATTGTATATATACATAATAATATATATAATATGAAAATATAATAGATCTGTATTTGATATGGTACGATAAACAAACACAAAAAGAAAATAAAAAAAGGGCAAGTAACGTTGAAATTCCTTCGCTAAATATGGAAAATTCCATCATAATGTGGACAAAGCTGGGACATGGAAACAAGAGGAAATTCAACTGCCAGGAAATGAGGATCAAGTAAGTGTTTGATAAAAGTTCCCAATCAAATAGGTTTGCCATATTGAAGGAAGGTCAAGGGAAGCTGTTTGATGTACTGCACAAACAGGGACCAGGATATATGATACAATCAATTGGAATAGGAGAAGGAAAATATAAAGGATTTGAAAACCAAAAAAAAACAGGGGATTTGAAAGAGGGAGAAACTATGACCAGATTAGACAAGCAACTACTGGAAGAAAACAAGTAAACAAAAACTCAACTCAAAGAGGGGACAAGTAAAGACCATTAGCATGTAGAAATTTCCAGTGGTATAAATTTCCCTTTATAGGGTATTGACTGGGGTTCGATCCGATAATCTTTCAGTTTATTTAAAATTGATCTCCTCTTCTCATACCAAGTCTCCCAAATTAAAAAACAAAAGTAATAGTCTAAAAGGAGGGGTTGAATAGACCGCCAACCAATTTATGGGTTTTTAAAATTCTTGAAAATATTTATGTTAAGCCCATTTTAACAACGTTCAAAGTTTCTTAACAGTTGAGATGGCACTCAACAGTTTGTCGTGCGTAGATTATTGATAAATCCACAATTTGACTCAACATTTAAGTGGACAAACTAAAAATGTTTGCTTTGAAAATATAATCGTTGGTGTGCTACTTAGTCATACTAGTTTACAGAATTAATGATAAGAAAATAAAACAGTAGGTAGCATTAAATAAAACAGCAAATGGACACATAATTTATGGATGTCATATTTTTCCCTTGCTAAAAATAAAACATATATATCCGTCCTCACTCCTCAGCAACAACAACAATCCGTTTACCAATATTATGGCCCTTATATATTCCAACAAAAGCAGAAACAACATTCTCTAGACCTGTAATCACATCTTCAACGTAAACCAATTTCTTCTCCTGTAATTTCTTGACAGCCCACTCAGCATACTCGGGATATTTCTCTTTGTAGTCAGTACCATGAAACCTCGTACACTCAAGCGTTTTTCAATTACACTAAACAGATTATGGATGCCCTGTGGTTGTTTCAGATTGTACTGAGATATCATCCCAGAAGCAGCAATTCTTCCATTTATGTTCATTTTCAACATAACCTCATCCAACATTTCCCCTCCAACATTGTCAAAGTAAATGTCTATGCCTTTTGGGAAATACCTATAACAACAAATTTTTTAAAATTATTAAAAAAAAACAGCAGTCACTAGCATGATAGTTGTTTAAACGTTCAAAGAAATTACATATTACTAACTTTGATAATAGATTGTTAAGAGACTGCTGAAGTAACACCTTAATTAGTAATTCTGACAATTTATATGTTGGCGGCAGCGAGAGGCGTATCGTGGTCCGAGATTTGACTTATCCGGAATATCCAACAAAACACACCTTCTACAAAAATAAATGACACCGACGGAAAAATAAAATGGCAACCAGATCTTGCTTGGTTACAAACCCACCTACATCCACGAGTTTCCGTTCTTGAAATTTTCTTATAAAGTATGATACATGGCTTATTTATTCATAATAGTAATGAAACTTTTTTGATAATATTTCAAATCGAACTAAAGGAGTTTATGAAATTTTAGACACGTTGGGACCTTCAATAATTTATTTTAAGGCACTTATAAGATCCTAACACCATATATATATATAGGCTCTCAAATGTTTGTAGAATCAAGTAATTATAACCAAATACCCTCTATTTACAAACTAAAGTTTGGAACCAACTTATTCAATTTTGAGCGCAAGTCCCCTTCTTTATAGTTGAAAGCATCATCAAATCCAAGCTCCGTCTTTAGCAGATCGACCTGTGAACACTCAAGATGAGCAGTTCATAAAAAGTTCTGGAATTTACGGACCATATATATGTACTTAATTACACTTTTAGCACATAAATACGTCGTGTAACCCCTCAATCAAATGTGTACAATATATATAAGATTCGGATTAATATAACCTTTTGGTTGGTGCTAGCACTTCCAACAACATAACAACCCATCATTTTGGCAAATTGTCCGACGAGATGACCAACTCCACCTGCACCCGAAGAAACATATACAATTTCTCCTTGCTTAGGACAACATATTTCATTCCAACCCACATAAGCAGCAAGCCCTGACATGCCTGCACAGATTAAATTCTATCACATCTACATTTGAAATTGCATGTTGCAGTTTTTGCCTTTTTGGATGTAAAAAAAATATATATATAGTTTTTAATGTTTTGAAATGTCAACTTATGCTTCTCGATTCTATATAATTGAATAAGAAACACATTAAATAACAAATGACTAAACTTTTTTTTAATATGTAAATGAAACTGTATTGGTACCTAAGATGCCCGCATAGTAAGATAGAGGCACATCGTGGGTGATATTTATCTTGATCAATAGCTGTTGAGGATAAAAGTTCCAACTGAAATCTTCCCAACTTGTAATTCCCCAAACGTATTCGCCTTCTTTCAGCTCTTCATAACCAGATTTTATGACCTTGGCCACCCCATATCCCCTCACAACCTAATTAACACATAAATCAAAGCCAAATTGATAATAGAACTTTAATTTATTAATACAATTAAAATGAACAACAAGCTAAAAAGGCTTAATTGTAATTTGTCCTGCAACTCTTAGGAGTTGGCAATCCTAGTCTTGTAACTTTTTGATGGCGGTTTAGTTTCTTGATGGTTTTAACCGTTAGTAAAAATAGCGACTGCAGTCTTATAACTATTAACTATTAATTGTTATAGGCATTTTTGTGTATTTTGGCTAAATGAAAGAGTATATACTTAAAGCAAATGAAATATCGCAACATCCACTTGTGACTAAAATTGCACAAATTAAGAATTCCAAACATTCAAAAACTTATGGGATCAAAATTGCTGCCTAAAATATTTAATTTACAGTACCAAAATTGCTAGCTCTCTGCATCACTGGACTAATTTTGCAATTAAACTCAACTAATAAGAAAGGAACGATATTATCTTACAGATCCGGGACAATAAAACCATGTGAGGAAAGAATAGAAAGTCCTCGAGGACGCATAAGGTGGCAAATGTAAGGGTCACACGCCAAGTACAGATTCTTGAGTAAGACTCCCTTAGATCCATGAGGAATTTCTGTGCTCACTTTTGTTGTCCTAAGTTCGAAATCGGTCTCCTTTGGACAACCTTGTAAGTAATTTTTCAATACAATTTGTTTGTTGGGCAGCAAGTTTTCTTCTCCCATTTTGTTTCCAAAACTTAAGAGCTCAATGTGAGTCTATTACCCTTGTTTAGAACAACATTTTTATAGATGGGGAAACTAGTGAACTATACAAAGTAATTAACTGGCATAGTACACCCTCTAATTACAAACTATGCACCCTAAAGCAAATTTTAGGCTTGCACTATTATAAACAAAATTAATATGCCAAGGGTATATTTGTCTCTCTATTCCAAATCTCAGTGTGTTAGTGTTATCCATGCTACACTAGTTGTATATACACTTTGTGAGTAGATAAATGTCAAGGTTTTAATTGGTGAGTGGATAAATGTCGAGTGTCTCATCTCTTAAAAAATAAGGCACGTGAATGGTGGATGTTATCTGCCAAGTGTGCTGGGGTGCGACATCTACAAGACCCCTAACAACAAACCATATTCCCTCCTTCCTTTCATTTACTTTTATTTTTCTACCTCCTCTCACTTCAGATTTTTAGACTTCAAACCTAACTTTAGAATCCTTACAACTATAAAACATACTAATTACATTGGTGCCCACCTATCTCCCAAATTAAAGTACTTAGACCAACTCTAAACCTGATGCTATATTTTAATTTATAAAACGCCATTTTAGAGCCATCTATAGAGTTGTGCCATAGTTGCAGGCAAACACTATTCATGTGTTATCATTGTCCGTGTGTGTTGTCCTTTTCTTCTTCAATTAGAATTGTGCCCATAAAAAAAGAAAATAAAATCTAAAATCAAGTCTTTAAAAAATGGATCACAAAAAGTATTATTTTGCTTATTAGTATCATAATCTCTTCCTTCTACTTAATTATATTCACATTACTGTAAAAATTGTATAAAGCTTAAATAGCACATAAAATCAGTGAAAACCCTAATTCTTGGCCAGAGATTCGCAAGTAGTCCTGAAATTTTTGTCTTTACATACAACCAGTGTGAAGAGACAGTGGGGCCAAGGGGGCAACTGGGCCCCCGAGATTTAAAAAAGTTAAGGGTATATATGTAATTTCACTTCTAACCTAATAAAAAAAAAAGAACTAATAACTAACGGTTAGAGAGATTAACCTCAAAGCCCACTAACACAACCTTCAGCCCTTCACGTCTCACGGCTTCTAAACACACGGCCTGAGACCACGAAGAAAGAAAAAATTTAATTACTTGGTGAAAAAAATTGGCACCACTTTGTGAGATTGGACAAGATAAAGGAGGAATGGTGGATTCAACATATAATTGCTTTTATCTATGGAATATTTTGATCCAAATGATTCATTTTCTGCATTTGACAAATAGAAGCTACTTAGCATTGCAATATTTTATCATCTTAATTTTTACGAGTTACTCTATATGAACTTGAAAGTCAACTAGAAGACTTTATTTTTGATGTTCATTTAGATGAAAGCTTCTCTAAAGTAGCGGGTATAGGAGATCTTGCTCGGAAGATGGTTCTACAAGAAAACATATAGTTTTTCCATTGGTTTATTTGTTAGTTAAATTGTCATTGATCTTACCGGTTGCCACCATCACGGTGGAAAGAACTTTTTTCGCAATGAATATCATAAAGAGCTCACTACGTGATCGAATGGGAGATGGGCTATTGAATGATTGTTTGGTAACATAATATTGAAAAGGATATCTTTGAAATATTAGCAATGAAGTTATTATATAACGATTTGAGAATATGAAGAATAGAAGAGAAATGTTATGATATATTTATGTACTTGTATTATACATTGACTTTATCAAAACTGGTAATTATTTATAGTGTTAAGTTTAGAAATGGTGTATTGTATTTTATTTTTATACTAGCGTTAGTTGGGCCCCTACCTTGAATTTCTAGCTTCGTCACTGCATACAACTCACATGAGATATTACAGACAATATATGAAATTTTCGGGAAATTGAGGATTAAATTCAAGAATTTTATTAACGATGCAGGATGATTTTGCCAATAGATTATAAAAAGAACTAATTTAATTACCACTTTCCTGGTTCCATGACTAAAATAACAATTTAATCAATAAATGCAAGAAATATATAGACAGGAGGCCACCAAACAATTAACCTTCTCTGTATATCTTATTATATTTTATGGGAAACTGTAGGATAGGGTTGGCGCCGAGGTTATGGTCAACCAGAAATTTGGCAACTTCATTTGCTTTGTTAGAAAAAGTGGGGTTTGTGAGTTATGGGTATTTAATTATGAGATTGTATATATTTGATTTACAAATTAGCATTATGTTAATATTTGATTTTTCATATAATGATGGTATCGTTATGTTTATACATTCAATTATTCATAATTAATTCATATAAAGTAGATAGTGTCCTAGTAAAAAAAAGTGGGATTTATCAAATTTTCTGCAGTACTGAATACAATATCAATTAAACTTTAAGGATTAAATTAAAACCATAATTCATGAATGTAATATTAATACTATTTAAGGAATTAATGATTCAAAAAAATATAACTATTAGTGAAAATGCATACGATGGGCCTTGAGCCCAAAAAAGACCAAATAAAGACACTTGAATTATCAATTATGTAATGGAAAAGGAAGTCCCAATAGACCAAGTTAAAAGGAAGTCCCAATAGACCAAGTTTATACAGTTCAACGTAAATTCACAGAGTTGGGCTACAGCCTACAATACTCTACTAAGACCATGAAGAGCTAAGAGCCCAAATACAAAAAACTCTCGCATTTTCATTATAAAAATATTCATAATTAACTATATATTTAACTACTCTCAATTTCTCTGACTTATATTCATCTTTGCAACTCATCCTTTAAACTAGAGCTAGCAAAATTGAACCAGCCCAACCAGCCCACGTATAAGGCTGGATTGGTCTTTATTTTTAATAGCCCAAAAATGACTGGATCATTTGGGCCAGCCCAAATGGCCCCAAGCCTGACCAAAAATAAATGTAAAAGTGTTGTTGGATTGACTTGAGCCATAACAGGATATGGCAACCCATTGAAATTTTGGGCTTGGTCAGGTTGTGAATTATTCTGATGGGCTTGGGTCGGGTGGCGTGTTCCAACTTATTGCAAGCTCTAATATAAATGGAGAAGAAAAAATGGTTTTCCTAGTTTTTAAAAATTTATCAATTCTCTTAGTTTTAATTTTTTATTGAGTGAGTTTCTCCGAACCTGCAATTTTTTTTATATCATAACAATTCATTGTGTAAGCGCACAAGTGAGCATCAAAAAAAGAATCAAGATTTCCTAGAGTCGATTGTTTATCTTAAGCCCATAGTTATTAATATGTTGATTTTTTTCCAATTAATGAATTAAAGTACTAAAAAAATAGTTATTCATGTGATAGGAATAAAGTTTAGTATATACCATTGCCATTTATTTTAGCATGAGCCCGGTACGTGGTCACATTTACATCAAGACAAACTTCTTACATCTCTCGTGTCTTACTTTATTCACCAATCCATCAGAATTTAACACATTTTAGTATTGTCACAATCCATGTAGCTTCCAATCTGGCATCAAAAATTGACTTTAATTACCTTTATCTTGTTTACTTGATTAATATATCATCAAAGATCCAGATAATAAAAAAATTCAAACCATATTTTTACTCCAATAGAGTGAATATTACACTTTAACTTAAAAGATAATGTTGTCTAATAACTTAAAAGATATAACTAAAAAAATAACCCGAGATTCGGACTAATTAAAATAAATATAGACTTTTGAAAATGACAAAACCCTAAAAAAATAAATATAGACTTTTGAAAATGACAAAACCCCTTTAAGGTTTGATTTAGTCTTATACTAATTATTCTTATCAAAAAGAAAAAAAAATTCAAGACCCATCTGCTTTTTGTAGAAATATTTCAATTAGTCAGTTACCCCCTTAAATTTAGATAAGATCAAACCTCAAGGGATTTTTGTAATTTTTAAAAATTTCTTTATTTTTTAAAATTTGTAATTAGCTAAAATCTCATTTTATTTTTGTAATTGTCTCTAACTTAAAAGGAGAAAAATATTTTTAACAGTGTATATACAACTTTTAAAAAGGAGTTTGCTCATTATATAAGCCCAAGTTTGATTTGATCCCTCCCCATATATTTCATTACTCCATACCTCAAAAATGGGTTTGAGGCTATATTTTCCTCTTGGCCAACTCTTGGCCCTTCTTCTTCTTTTCCTTTTATCAACACCATCTCTACTAATTGCAGCTGAGCAATTAGAAAAGTCATCAAATAATAGGTGTGATATTTTCGAGGGGAGTTGGGTTTTTGACAATTCTTATCCACTTTATGATGCATCCCAATGCCCTTTCATCGACTCTGCTCTCAACTGTCAGAACAATGGCAGGCCTGACACATTGTACCTTCACTATAAATGGAAACCAATTGGCTGTGATATTTCCAGGTAAAAGAAATTAATTTAATTTACCCGTATTATCTCTTATATTTCAATAATTAATATAAATATATATGTCAATTGATTATATGATCCGACTTGATGATTTTGATATGTCTTGGTTATACTATATGCTAATTAGGAACTGATATTTATGTATCTAGTATTGTAGTCCATGATGTTTTAATAAAAGATTATTCTAATTTCCACTTCTATTATTTGTGCAAATGAAATTAATTTGTTGTTTCTATCTATATGTAGTATGATTCACATGTTATGCCTAGCACAATACATTACCATTTAATGTCTTTACATATGCATGAGAAGTTATTACACACCTAAATACAAAAAGTAATATACATTAGTAACTATTTATGCTTTCATTAGTATTAATCAGAAGCTACAGGGGGCTAAGGGGGTCACTGGGACCCCTAAAATTTTGAAAAAAGAAAGATATAGGGTATTTTGGTAATTTCTTATATATCATTTAAAAAATTAAAGAATAGGAACAAAGAGAACCAATCTTCAATTTATTCATTCTTCTCTCTTGTGATTTTAGAAAAATCTTTGAATCTTTGTCATTTTTTCCTTTTTTCAAAATTTTGTACTTTTTTTGCTCCACAATAAATTTTGTATATTTTCTTTTAGCACGACCAAAGTTTTGTACATTTTTCCCCATATTTTCTTTTGAAATACTAGCAATGTAACTATTACGCAATAATTTCAAAATATTAAGATAGATGGACATAATTGTATTATGTTATTTATTTTTGAATATTAATATGTAATACATTGACTTTATCAAAATTAGTACTTATCTATAGTTTTATTTTTAGAGTTGATATATTACATTGTATTTTACTATTAATGTTAATTGGGCCCTCTACACGGAATTTCTGGCTTTGACGCTGGTATTAATGACCAAAAAATGTCCTGATATCCATAATAGATAAAAGGTATGTTTATGCCAATTTCAAATGGTGTTTCGTCATCTATTTTCAATACCAGCATTAGTACACGCCAAGTATTTACTATGAGTAATTTGTATTGTGACAGGTTTGATGGTGAGGAATTTCTGGAAAGAAACAGGGGCAAAAAGGTAATGTTTGTGGGGGACTCGCTGAGTAATAACCAGTGGCAATCACTGTGGTGCATGCTTCACGCCGCTGTCCCAAACGCCAATTATACATTAGCTTCACGAGGACGGATCACCACTCTTTTTTTTCTGGTAATCATCATTTTTTTGCCCTCTCATTTACTTCACCCCTCTGTAACTGTAAGAATTCCATTTCAAGCAAAATGTCAAAGTATTTTTTCATACTGTTAAGTTATCAGAATGTGGGGTTGTTTCTTTTTTGAGTACAATTACAAAGTCACGATAGGGGTGGGACGGGTGGGATTTGATCCTGGTCAAAAGACGGTTTTAAAACTTCAAATCAATCGAGCTACAATCAATTCCCGAATGTGGGGTTCTTTCTAATTTTACATTAGGGATAATTACAAAAAAACTCCCTCCGGTTTGGGCTAATTACAAAAAAATCTGGAGATGTTTCAAATTTACAAAAAGTCCACTCAAGTTTGTTTATCTTTAAATTTAAGGGGTAATCGTAATATTTATAAAACTATGAAGGGCTTTTTTTGAAATGTTTTTTTTTTATGAATGAGGAAAATATAAGACAGACAAGGTTTTTTTTTGCAATTTTAGAGAATCTCTGGGTTTTTTGTAATTAACCCGAACCTCAGGTGTTTTTTTTGTAATTATCTCTTTATATGATTCTTGAAATCGGTAAATTATCAATATATGTAAATACGTTGTAAATTCAAAACAATTAATCTTCAAATTTTAAATGTGGCAATTCAGAATTTTATCAATTCGAATCTTATCTGTATAAGTATTTGTTTAGTTTTTTGATAGTAGCTGATTAGTTGATTAATAATTTATTAAATTATCTTACTCAAATAATAATAAAAAGATCAATTTGAGTTGAGCAATAATGAAGTTTGAGATGATTATAATTTGGCCCCTAATTTGTGCCAAAGGTTCCATTTAGTGCAATCTTCATCAATTTACTTCCCTATTTTACATTCTTAACCAAAACCAGCTTCGATCTTACCAGAACGCCGACAGTACCAAGTTTTGACATGTGAGCGCACATGAATATTGAGGATATTATGTTGCGGCCCTCTAAATTCGAATATTTATACTTTAGTCCTTTAAATTTGAAAAGTTTCAAATTTTAGTACCTGGTGGTTGGCAGTTCCACCATACAGAGTTGGACACCAAATGACTATTTTTTCTCAGAAAGTTGAAATATTCAAGACTAATTTTGACAAACGTTTAAATTGAAGAGACTAAAATTGAAATAATTACAATTGATCCTCTGAAAGACCATGCAAAGAGTTTATATAGTTAGAAACATGAAGCTAACTTTTTTGCAGAGATACAGTATCCTCTATTTCAAAATAGTGTTTCATTTCATATTTTCAAGTACATTATTAAACCACAAGTTTATTAACCACATCATCAATGTATATTTGGCATATGTATTGGTAATACTTGGAATATAAGACGAAACACAATATAAGAGATCAGGAGGACTAAACTTTCCTTGATCCTTTTAATCTCTTCGCCATTGTAAGGAATATGGGGTCTCGGTTATGTTCTTAAAAAATGGATTCTTGGTGAGCCTGGAAAACCGCACCCTCCGGCTCGACACCCTCAGTGGAAGCGAGGAGTGGAAGGGCGTCGATGTTTTAATCTTCAACAGCTACCACTGGTGGCTACACACCGGACGCCTTCGGACGTGAGTTACTAAATTCCAGTTCCAATTTCTATCCTTGTAAAAATGGTAACATGAATTCTCCTTTTCTTGTGTTGTATTCCAGGTGGGACAGTTACCAAATTGGTAACCAGACACAGAAAGACATGGATGTTATGGAAGCATATAAGATAGCTCTTACAACATGGGCTAACTGGGTTGATTCCAACATTGATCCCATCAAAACCCGTGTGTTTTTCCAGGGAATTTCCACTGTCCATTACCAGTAAGTAGGGTATAAACGAATCGAATCGAGTCAGCATATTCAAATTTGTTTTAAATTTTGTGGCTTTTCATAAATTATGTTTTGAATTTAGTTTTATTATCAATCGAATCGAGCTTAGTAACTTGACATTTTTGCACATGTTTTTTCACTAAACTAATCGAGCTCGAGCTGAACTTTATTTCTTATCAAATGAGAAATATGTGTTCTAGTTGAAGTCATTATGTTAACGGAATCAAATGAGCTTCTAATAATCGATATCCAGTCGAGCATCAGATAGTTTAATGTTCATGTCCATTCACATTCTGTGTATAACTTCATAACTATATCTAAGTCACATAAATCTTCTTTCCTGAATTGGTATTATCGCCGTGACTCGTTATAAAATAGGCATCGTAGAAGCTTATGTGTCTTTCTGAACTTCAGTGGGGCGGAGTGGAACGAACCTGGTGTGCAGGACTGTAGGGGACAAACGAAACCAGTAGAGGGGTCGAATTACCCGGGTACGAAGCCTCCAGGAGATGAAGTGGTGAAAAGTGTGCTGAGTAACATGAAAAAACCTGCAATTCTGCTTGACATAGTTTTGCTCACACAATTAAGAAAAGATGGGCATCCATCAATATATGCTGGTGGAGGGCTGGATTGCAGTCACTGGTGTCTTGCTGGTGTACCAGATACCTGGAATCAACTCTTGTACACAATTCTTTTACAGACTTGAAGTTTTTTGGGAGGATTATATTTATGGGTATATGGATGGGAAATAAGAATGATCTTGGTTTTGGCATGAAATATTTGTTTCTTCATTTCTAAGTATAGTTTTTCAATTTCAGAAAGTCTGGAAAAAAAATAGAGTTAATTACAGCAAATACCCTTCAAGTTTAGTCTGATTAAAAAAAATCCATATATCTTTGAAAATTACAAATACCTGCTTAATATTTGTTTCTATTTTACAAATTGCACCGCCAAAAGAGGGGTATTTGTAATTTTAAAAGATAACTGGAGTTTCTGTAATTATGCTAAATCTCAAGGTAGTTTTTGTAATTTAACCCCAAAAAAATATAGCATAACAAGACAAGGTGAAGATCATAATGGAGAATGATAGAGCATTTACAAAAATTACAACATCGATTTTAATGGAGGAGTTTGGCTGTCAACATAATTATGATTGTGATTAAATGCCTCTGAAAAATGTTGAACTAACTGATGTTTGACTTACAAGAGAGAAATCGAATGGCGGAACGCGTATAAACAACTCAAAAGTGGAGTCCTCACTGATTTCTCATGGAATACTAAACATCTATGTCTGCTTTTGTATCCTCTTGTCCCTTATCGGCAACTCCACGGGTTTTTGAGCCTCATGAGGGTGGTCTGGGCCAGTGTAAACCTTAAGATGGGTAAACAATGATCTGCCAAGCTGCAAGCAATTGACAAACTGCTTATGTATGGCACAAAAGAAAGACGAGAAATATTCTTTCATGTTATAGCAATATGCATGATACTTTTATTCTTCTATAAGTGTTATTGGGATAATTACAAAAACTACCTCTGAAGTTTACCCTACTTACATAAATCCAGCTATCTTTTAAAACTACAAATATGTATCCCTTGAGGTTTTTATTTGTTTTACAAATTACCCCATTATTAGGTGCAATATGTAAAGTAGAAACATATGTCAAAAGGATATTTATAATTTTGAAAGATGACAGTTTTTTTCTGTAATTATAATTAGGCTAAACCTCAAATGTAATATTTACAATTATCCCTGAGTTATCTTTATATGAGTATGCCAGCAGTTTACAAATGTGACCATTCTGAGAAAGGATTTCAGGCTTGCTCCAAATTGGAAATGAAACTTAAAAGCCTACCACCAGAAAACTGTTTTTATTTCAAAATTTTGAACATGATAAGCAGAACAATTTTCATTTCCATTCTAGTCTGAAATAACTAGGGTTACTTACAAAAACTACCCCTGTGGTTTGTCTTAATTTAAAAAAAATTCAATTATCTTTCAAAATTAAGCATACCCCCCTGGCCCCTTGAACGTATTACAAGCACCCCTTTGAGGTTTGTATTTACTTAACATTTACCCCCCTCTTGAGGGTGTATTTGCAAAATAGAAAAAAATCTCAAGATAGCTGACAAATCTTGTAGTTTTGTAATTAGACTGAGCCTCACCGGTATTTTTTGTAATCAACCCTAATAACTAGGCCATGGCTACCTAGGTTGAGTAAAAAGAGATTTGTTCACATGAAGTAGAAGAAACTTACCCGCCCTTTAGGAAGCATCCCACGGACAGCATGCTCGATAATTCTTTCTGGAATTCTCTTCTGGAGCTGATCAAATGTTTCCACTGTCATCCCACCAGGTCTTCCTGAGTGCCTCCTATACAGTTTCTGTGTTCTTTTCTTTCCAGAAACAGCAACCTTCTCAGCATTGACCTATTTAATGCCATCATGAAATAAACAAGGTCTGAGTAAGTCTGATACTGAAATCGAATCAATTTGCTCGTTGAATACAACTTGTTAAAAGAGCAAACATCAGGATTATGATACTAATAGATGCTACCAAATCATCAAATAAGAAAATTATTGCTAACATTTTGAACAATAAAGATCTCGAAGTAGAAAGGGCAACTATGAACGAGGATAGATTATTTGTCGATCACAGTTTGTTGAAACAGCCAGCATTAGGATGATACTTGGAGATATTTCCAAATCATCAATAAGTGGGGCAATTGTAAAAGTTCAAACTATGAAGACCCATTGAAAGTAGTACAGAACAAAACCAGCAACTAGGATTAACAAAGGGATCATAACACATTCTCATAAATCATAGATCTCAACTCCACGGCCTTCTAACAATTCACCCGAACATAAAACCAACATATCAGCAGATGTAATTTGAAGTGAGAGGGTGCAGATTCATCAATAAAAAATCACTGTCAATAATACGGAATATTCAGGTTAAAATCCCAATATAATCCCCCAATGTCAACTGTGCAAGTCAAAATATTTCTGTAAGTTTAAATGACATTGCTCCCATTCATATTTTTCTCAATTTTCGACACTAAAAAAAGTTAAACATGATATGGAATAGAAACATTTTTTTTATCACAGATCTACCACTCAATCAGTCAGTACAATTATGTCGACACTGCAAACTGCCGATATGGACTGATGTGAATATAAAGTGTAACTTGATGTCATATTCAGTCAAGTCCTTAAATTACAAAAGCACAAGTTTTCAACTTTAACCTAGACTTTTGTTTCTTAAAAGAATTTGTTGTCTTTTTCCTTTGACTCAACTGCAAATTGATGAATGTAACTTAGAGGCTGTTTGGTTTAGATTTTCTTGTCATGATCACTGACTGATCAATTATAGGTTAATCAATTTAAGAATAATTAGTAGTTCAATCTGAAATTTAAGAATTTCCACACAAGGTCCAGAGATCCAATCTCTGAAAAATGAGGGAATCGAATTCACTTTTTTGTACAATTTATTCAATTTTCTTCCCTCTTAGTAGAATTCAATCAAATAATCAGGTATCAAATGCTTGTCTTTTACTTCAAAATTCTTTATCCTAAAATAACCATATAACTAACTGGATTAAAAAAAAGTACTGAAATCATTTTAACTTAACTGAAAAATAAATCTGAGCCCAATGCTAAAGTTTTGGTAGTTTGTGCATAATATAGTTGAAAATTACTTGATGACATAATAGACATCATAAACGAATTAGTGAACATCCTTTTCATTTTTTTGTATACATTACATTTTGTATCTAAAGAAAAGAAGTGCGGGATTAAACTGTGCAGAGAGTATAACATCATAAGTTATGCAGAAGATTATCCTAATGCCATTTATTTAAGGAGGTTTTATGATTTCCTTAAAAGTTAAAACTCAGGAAATAGTTGGGATTATTCATATAAATCAAGGGAGGTTAATGGGATTCTTTCTGCCAATTATAGTACTGCGTACTAAGCAGAAGAAGTGTATGTTTCTCATAACAACATACCACTATAACAAATGCTCCCATGTCCACACTAGGAGTGTACGTCGCGAGATTCTTTCCCCTGATATGAATGGCTATTGTTGAAGCCAGTCTTCCAAGAATCTTGTCAGTCGCATCCACTATGTACCAAGGCTTATCTGTGTTAATATGGTCCGCAGCTTTGGGGTACCATGTTTTATTCCAAACATCCTGAAATATGAAGCAACTGTAAGTGATATGTACAATCTTAACTTGATTGACTGCTGGATAAGAAACATACATCTGTGATGAAAGTTCTAGTTGAATGAACAGAATAAGTCAAAGACGTCAAAAAAGGTATAAAAATTGGCAAGAACCAGTGTTTCTACAATAAAATGTCGACAGTGTAACAATAGGATAGATTCTTGTGCTTTGAACTTTAACGTGAATCATACTTTTTTCCCCAGCCAAGACAGCCAACACTTCCATGTGGAATGCTCACAACCTAAAGTAGAAGTTTGCACTTGACAGCACAAGGACTTGATCGAAAAGGCAGCTAAAAAAATGTTTTCCAACCCATTGTCAAATCGGACACTATACAGAGGCAATCAATTGTGAAATTGGACATATCAAGCAAAATGTTGTTGTCTCTCTCTCTCTCTTGTTTTTCTTTTTTTATCTTTCTTTTGATTCTTTTCCTTTTTTTGGATACATAAATACATATACATATATATATATGTGTGTGTGTGTGTGTGTGTTCACATGTATCTTTTATCACATACTAAAGAATTTAGTGATACCTAAGTCCAAACACAGAACATTTAGGCAGAGTGAGAGTTGCTGGCTTGATTCTTTCTGTTCCAACATGTTTATGATACATGATCAGAGCTGAAAATCCTATCCTTTCTTCAGCGAGGAGAAAAACTATGTAAAAGCTTAATCACCTCTCCAGGTTAAATTTCTTGACCTTTCAATACAACCACTTTAGACAAACAGTAAATTCTTTTGCTCTCCATTCTGGAGTAGACTCTCTCGGAGAACTGCTAATGGAATATAGGCCCTTTCTCCTTTCTTTCAGATTCTTAATCTATATTTGCCATCCCAAAGCCTCGGCAGAATGACATTTTCTCTATACTCAATGGAATATAGGATTAAGAAAGTAATCCCATATATGCCCTTTCCACAGCGGGCAAACATCATAAAAAGCAAACTTTCACAATGAAATACGTATTTCCTCATCTTTGACATGCTTTGAAATTTTTTTTTAAAGAAAATATTTCATTTTGTGGTTCAGAAAATATTAAAAGAAAACATAAGAAAAAGCAAGACCCTTTCTGCAAGTCTTGAAGTAATAAGCCTACTCAACCAGTTTCTCACTTCAAAAGAATGCATTTAGTCTTGGCAGTTTAGCTATCAGCTGTGCTGATAATTATCAGCCAATAGTTCCAACAATTACAAGATACTTTCTAGAAAGTCTCAATTCCAGTCATATATTATAGCTAACATATGCCTACATTAGCTGAAAGCAAGCCGCGTCAAACAGAAACTCCAATCTTCATAGGGTGGTGTACTTGCATTTATCCAGCTAAAAAACTAACCCCAAGCAAAGAATATAAATATATTACTTGATTCTCAGCATTTAAATTACAGAAAATGTGCCCGCATTATACAAAAAACAACGAAATTGAAGGCAGAAGACTGAAATATTAAAAATGAATATAACAACAACAGGACAAAAAGGGAGAGAAGAAAAATTACTACTAGCAAGCAACAATAACACACTTAAACAGTAAAATGTTGGGCAATTCTTACAGGGCCAGTGATATCGTCAAACATCCACTGCTGTCCAGCCGGCACAATAGCGGTTTTTTCTTGGCAGCAAATTTTGGACACCCTATTCAATTGAAAGGACGGTTTGGATGCAGCTGGGAGTGAGAATCCGACAAAGGGCGTTTTCTTGAGGGAGGTGGAGGAGGGTTTATTAGAGGGTTTCGTTAACAACAACGAAGAAGAAGTGGCGCAGTTTACCGCCATTGCCATTGATGGGATTTCTCTCTTTCTATCTGCTCCTCGTTCCTCACTGCAAAAATTTGTAAGCAGATAAAGCAGAGGCGTGGAGCGGATAAGACGGTGTGTTATACACTTATATACTGTTGTGGGGGGTTACAACTTATTACATGTGATAATTTCCCACTTTTCGTTGTTTGAATTAAAAGCGTAGGACAGAAAGTGCGTCTATGGGAGAGTTTCCAATAGTTCAAAGTGGGCTCTTGAATGTACATTTTATTAATTAATTTTACATCAATTATCCCCTTTTATTACAAAAACTTTTAAGGGACAAAAACATGTCATCCATTCAAAATATGGAGATTTTATTACTTTGGGAGTTTAGCTGTTTTTTCACTTTGTCATATGAAATATGTCTGATTTTCACTTAGCATTCTCAATTCCACTAGTAGCGCAAAGATTTTGTCATGTGTCGGGCACGTCTAAAGTCATTGCATTTTCCTTTCGTCACACTCAAAATTAAAAATTAAGAATAATTATGTGTAGAGATATATTTGGTCTTTTTTATGTATTACACATCCACTAAAATAAAATAACTTGTACTTTGAAAAAATTAAGGTCAATTAAATTATTTTGTCTTAACTTTCCAAGTGAACTATAAATTCCATCATATAATTTACTTTGTTAAATTGTTAAGGGATTAAACAGTAACCCAAACTTGGCATATCTGTTTTTTTTTCACTAACCCATATAATATTTGCGTGTTTTTTTCACAAAACATTCCATTTTTAAGATTTAAGATTATTCATCCATACTATTTTTTTTTATTATTAAACTATATCTTCAACCACAACAGTCTTATGACAATTAATTATTTAATTGCTGAATAAAATTAAATTTGTGGTAAAAAAAATTATTTTTATATAAAAGTAGTTAAATCTCAACTGTGTCATTTTATCACTAATTTAATTTAATTTGCTGCTCATATTATTAAACACAAATAAAATCCTACATTTCACTTGGAGTATTTATGCTCCAACAAATGAAGAATGACCATCTTGTTATAGAACAACAATTTAAAAACACAAGAGAATTATTATAGAACTATCAATATATTAAGAAATAAATATTAGAGAGAGATAATATTGTAGAGAGAAAGTAATTATTTCTATTTCTTTGATATTGTTGTGTCTTATTATTCAACAAACTTCAACAATTTATAGGTAAAAATGTAAAACTATTCAAGCATATATATTTATGCTTCCTCCGTTACATTTGCTAAAGTTTATTGATGCTTCTTCCACTAATTTTGATAAATATGCTAAAGTCCACATCAATTGACAAATTATCACAATACTCCCCTTGGGCGTAGCATTATAGGAAGTTGGATGAGTATGCCGTTAAAAACCTCACGCCGGGAAAAACCCGTGGGGAAAAATCGGACATAAGGGAAAAACAAGACATTCTCAAATCGACTTGTGCATAAGTTGCCTCGTTAAAAACCTTGTTTGAAAAACCCAATGGGATAAAAATCGAGACAAAAGGGAAAAAGAGTCAACGCCGCAATATATTCGCTCCCCGATAGGATATTAGCCGCATAACTTGATCCATTAATCTTGCTTCATATTGACTCTTCTCATTCCAATGTCGTAAATTAGTTTCTCGAATGTTGACGCGTCGGCAATGATTTTGTAAATAAATCAGCAAGATTATGGCGGGAGCGAATCTGCTGAATATCCACCTCTCCATTTTTCCTGGAGTTCATGTGTATGGAAAAACTTTGGTGAAATATGCTTGGTCCTATCCCCTTTTATGTAACCTCCTCTTACTTGTGCTATACATGCTACTAATGTTTGTTTGGTAGATCGCCATGATATAGATGTACCATTATAGCAAAATACATAACCGTTGTGAACGAGCTTTGTGTGGATCGATCTATATCCCGCATCAGTATAACCAACTAATCCTGAGTTAGTAGATTCCTTTGAGTAGAATAACCCCAAATCTATAGTACCACTGAGGTATCTGAAAATATGTTTAATACCATTCTAGTGTCTTCTAGTTGGTTCAGAATTGTATCATGCAAGTAGATTGACAAACAAAAGCGATATATGGTGCAGTGCATTGTGCTAAATATATTAATGCTCCAATAGCATTGAGGTAAGGTACTTGAGGACCTAAAATCTCTTCATCGGACTCCTTTGGTCGAAATGGATCTTTATTTGGATCTAAACTTCGTACGACCATAGGGGTACACAAGGAATGAGTATTTTCCATATTAAACCGTTTGAGCAATCTTTTTGTATAAGCGATTGGTGGACAAGTATTCCATTATCTTTATGATCTAGCTCAAGACAAAGACAGAGTTTGGTTTTCCCAAGATCTTTAACCTCAAACTCTTTCTTTAGATATTCAAAGAATTAGATAATTCTTCTGAGTACCAATCAAATTCATGTCATCTACATATACAAACTATGATAGCAAATCCGGATCGATCTTTTAATAAAAACGCATGGACAAATAGGATTATTTTTGTAACCTTCTCTAGAAAGGTATTCATTCACTATGATACCACATGCGACGATTGCTTTAACCCATACAACGATCTTTGCGGTTTGATCGAGTATATCTCACGAGGAGTGTCGACTTTGGTATTTTATATCCATCGGGATTTTCATATAAATATCGAATCCATGAACCATATAGATATGTCGTTACTACGTCCGTTAGACGATATCCAAACTTTCATGGACAACCATACCAATGAGAAAACGGACGTGATTGTATCCATCACGGTGAATATGTCTCATCATAATCTATCCCAGGTCTCCGAGAGAATCCTTGAGCTACGAGTCGGGCTTTATATCTCACGACCTCGTTTTTCTTATTTCTTTTTCGAACAAATACCCATTTGTATCCTATGGGCTTTACATTGTCCTGGTTTGAATAATTTTCCCAAATACATTTCGTTTCTCCAGGAAGCTAACTCATATTTTATTGCTTCCTCCCACATAGGCCAATTAGGCCTTTGACGGCATTCTATTATAGAATGTGGTTCACTATCATAATCATCATCAATAATTTCTTGAGCAACCGAAAATGCAAATTTATCATCAATGATTATTTCATTTCGATCTCATACCTTATTACAATAGCTCAAGGGGTTCTCGGTCTTTATCGAATTTTTAATCAATATTTTCTCGAGATATTAGGCTCTCTGATTCATCCGGAGCTTGCTCATTAGTATCAATTTTTCATTTTCTTTTTTTTAGAGGAACATGATCTTTTGAGCGAATAGGTCTACCACATTTTTGACGTGGGATATTATCATTCATTTTCTTATGTTCTTGGGAACAATAATCCTGGGCCGAACATTCGCAGTAGGAATATGAGACCTCGTAACTTTACTAGCATCATTAAATGCATCGGGGAAGTCTATGGGCAATATTCTGTAAATGAATGATTCTACTCACCTCATTTTCACATTTAGGAGTACGCGGGTCCAAATAGGATAAACTTTGTTCATTCCAGGAGAGATTCTCAACTGGCTTTTGTTTATCATTTTGCAACACATCTTTATCATTTCCTATTGATGGAAATGTTGTTTCATCAAAATGACAATCCGCAAAACGAGCAGTAAATAAATCTCCCGTCATTGGTTCCAAATATCGAATAATTGATGGAGAATCAAATCCAACGTATATACCAAGTCTACATTGTGGACCCATTTTTGTCCTTTGAGGAGGTGGAATCGGCACCTGAACAGCACAACCGAATGTGCGTAGGTGTGAAATATTTGGCTCAAAACCAAGAGTTAATTGCATGGGGGAATGCATATGATAAGCAGTAGGGCGTATTCTGATAAGTGTTGATGCATGTAATACTGCATGACCCCATGCTATACTAGTGAGCTTTGATCTCATTAATAATGTACGAGCAATGACCTGAACTCGTTTAATCGAGGATTGACCATTCCATTCTCGAGTATGAACATGTCTTTTGGATGTTCAACATTAATTCCCATCTTTGCGCAATATTCATCAAAACTTTTTGATGTAAATTCTCCGGCATTATCCATTCTTATATTCTTAATAGGATAATCAGGGAAATATGCTCGGAGTTTAATAATTTGCGCTAATAATCGAGCAAATGCAACATTTCTAGTAGATAATAAGCATACGTGTGACCATCTGCATGATGCATCTATTAAGACTATAAAATATCTAAATGGTCCACTTGGTGGATGTATTGTCTACAAATATCACCATGAATATGCTCTAAAAATGATGGTGATTCATAACCAACATTTTCCATTGAAGGTCTAGAAATGAGTTTTCCTTGTGAACACGATTCACGAAATAATATTTCAAAATCAACATTTTTGTACCTTTCAATGGATGTCCATTGGTATGCTCAACAATCATACGCATCATAGTAGTTCCTAGGTGTCCTGGCGATCCGCCATAACCCAAATATATCGGGATTTACCGAACTTCCAAGGCATGGTGGCGTAGGATTCAAAGGCTTTAATTGGGATATAATACAATCCGAGAAATTGTCGCATCAAATTTCTCATGGACATTCTTCTTGCCCATTTTATATGATGTGATACATAGACACTCTTTATCATGGTCATTTAGTGTCTCTAAATGATATCCATTATCACGCACATCTTTAAAACTTAGTAGATTTCTTTTTGATCTACTAGATAATAATGCATTTTCAATCTGCAGGATTGTACCATTAAGCAATATTAATGTTGCATTCCTGAGCCATCAATAATCTCAACGGGACCGGATATAGTTGTAACTTGTGTCTTGCCGCATTTTTACACTCGAGAAATATGATTTACTTGTTAATATTGAGTGCGTTGTTGCACTTTGTCAAGTAGACAAATAGTCTTTCTTCTCGGTGTTTCCCATATACACCTAATATAACATTATTGAATTAATATTATACAATTATCTTTATGATTTCATATATATAAAAAAATTCGATCATCATGAAACAGATTAAATAATAACATCGAGGCACAATAAAAATTTAAATATAAAAGATTTTACTCAAATCATAAATGAGATAGACATACATAATCATCTAACTATTACATGTTAAAAATAATTGCCCATGCTAACAAAGGAAAAACCATGAAGATATGAAGATTAATCATAAGCCAAAAATGCTCCGGAGGATATTCCCAAACAAAAAGTAGGACAATGTTCAAGAAGACCAATGTAATGAGATACACTACAATTAAGTTAACCATTTTCTTGAAATCGAAGAAATGTGAAATTTTTAGAGAGATGAGATAATATGTATGAATTTGTTGAATAAAATGTTGGTATATTTATGGATAAAAACTATTGTTCATAGCCGTTACATTACCGTTGGGGAGAAATTTTGAATGTGAAATTTGTGAATGATTTAGTGGAATTATAATGATATTTTTTTGTGATTGAAATAATAAACACAAATATTGTGATAAAATATCATTCATATAAAAAGTTCAACCCGGAAATATATCTTTCCGGGAAATACATATAAACACAATCAAAACATTCTTACTTTTACAATACCAACAGAATTACTTGAAATATTTCAGAAACTAATTTAAAGCATACATATCATTGATTAAACATTTCCATCACCAATTAAGTGATCAATCCTCCCTTCTGGATGCTCAAAGAAATCAGCCACATCCAGATGTGTAATATCCACATTCAAGTCATCAAAATTATCATCTTCAGGATGATCAGAAGTGAAATTTGCTTCGGCATTTTTATCTTTCTTGCGAATTGATGCTTGATAAAGCTCCACCAAATGTTTGGTTGTACGACAAGTACGTGACCAATGACCTTTTATTCCGCATCGGTAACACTTCTCTCCACTATTCTCTGGATTTATCACTTTCTCTTTTCATTTCTTATCATTTTTGTTCCACTTCAGATGTTTACTTGTATTTTCTTGATTTGAATTATTCTGATTGTCACGATTATATGGAGTAAATCTTCCACGACCTCTCTCACGACCTCTAAAATTATTAAAATTTTGAGCTCTAGTCGCATTCACTTCGAGAATGGAGTAGAACCATGAGTCGATTCGTGATTTTTATTAATAATTCATTATTTTGTTCGACCACAAGAAGGCACGAAATCAAGTCGAATACTTTGTGAAACTTTTTTCTCGGTATTCTTCTTCAGAGCAAACCCGAAGCATGAAAAGTAGAAAGTGTCTTTTCAATCATATCTCCACCCGTAATACTTTCTCCACATAATTTCAATTTTGAAGAAATTTTAAATAACATGGAATTATAGTCACTTACAGATTTGAAATCTTGAAACCGCAATTTTATCCAATCATATCGGGTCTTTGGAAGTATAACCAACTTCGTGGTCATACCTTTCCTTCATATTTTTCCAAAGGATAGATGGATCTTTTACCGTAAGGTATTCTATTTTCAAATTTTCATTCGGATGATGACGGAGAAAAATCATTGCCTTAGCTTTATCTTGTGCAGATGCACTATTTCCTTCTTTTATAGTATCACTCAAACCTTTAGCGTCTAAATAAATTTCAGCATCTAAAGCCCATGACATATAATTTTTTCCATCAATATCAAGAGCAATGAAATCGAGTTTTGCAAGGTTAGCCATAATAATATTTTAAATTAAGAAATGAATAAAACTTACCGTACTCAAAAACTTTAACGATCGGTAGAGACTCGTCGATAACGTGTTATAGAACAACAATTTAAGAACACAAGAGAATTATTATAGAACTATCAAAATATTAAGAAATAAATATTAGATAGAGATAATATTGTAGAGAGAAATTAATTCTTTCTATTTCTTTGATATTGTTGTGTCTTATTATTCAACAAATTTCAACAATTTATAGGTAAAAATGTAAAACTATTCAAGCATATATATTTATGCTTCCTCCATTACATTTGCTAAAGTTTATTGATGCTTCTTCCACTAATTTTGATAAATATGCTAAAGTCCACATCAATTGACAAATTATCACAATACATCTATACTTTTATTGAATGAGTAATTTTTTCTTCCATTTTCTTTTACCTTTTTGCTTATCCGAATAATTTGTTATTATTTGTAGGCCCCAAAAGTATAAAAATTGCGACTTCCCACCGTACTCCAATCTCTCATTCTTTAAATTCCAATAAAAAGTTGGAAATTTATCTCAATGGGTTGGAAAATCATTCTTTTCATTGGAATGAAAACCATACAACTTCCAAGCTTTTTCAATGAAAATACATTAGCAGCAGTGAATAGAATTTTACATTCGCGACTTTCACCAGAAAACTCTGAACATGGATAAAAACCAACAAGCATGAGAATATGAGATATAGTGCAAGCTGGCAAACTATCACACCCCTATACACTCTTCAATTTGCATAAACCCCTTCCTTTTTCCTATTGCAAAAACAATCACAAGTTGATCCTATATCTTAAAATTTGGTGCGTTTACATTCGCGCACAAGCTTCTTATTTATAATACATACATCTACATCCCATGCACTGATCGTATTCAAGTTACAAGAATTCTATCAGATTATGTTAACTTCACTAAAAACTGAAACTTGAACGAATCATTACCGCATCAGAAATGCCTCCTCCGCTTTGAGCTCGTAACGTGTGACTGATCATGGTGGTCGAAATTCTGTAAACTTATGTCGGGCACAAATACAGCAGAGTCGGATGGATTTTGGCAATTTTTGGGCCAATAAAGTCCAGATGCTGTGGGCGGAGAAGAAATCTGTGGCACGGCCCAAAATGTTTCTGGCACTTGGCCAATACACTCAATACCGTCAAATTCACCATCAGCAGCTCGTAGAATTTGGGAGTAATTTAAATCTCCAACCTTCCCGCTATCCGCCTGGTGGAATGTATTAAAGATAGACATAGTTATGATTGTATGTGATCGCCCTCTCAATAGATATTACTTTGAATGAATTATAAAATTCATGAAAGGCACAAACCACATTGGAAGCATTTTGAAGTTCATAAATTGGATATAAACATTGTTTAATAGAATAAACGGAATAAAATTTTCAAACTACTCATGACTTTCAGGCATTGCAAAGTAAAACCAAATAGCACCCGAGGGGCAAAAAACAGAAAAATAAAAACAGGGGCGGAGAAAAAGAAGGAAGAAGAACAACAACAACAATATGAGTGTCAATTTTTCTAGAACTTGAAAGATACGTAATTCATCATAACTTCAAGATTCATCTACTCAAGCAAGGATGCAATGCATAACAAACTAAATGATACAAAGAAAAGTTGATCTCTGAGCCCATCATAGCCTTTAAAAAGTACAATAGAAACTACTAATATAAATCTCCATTTATTAGCTATACTTTTCCGTCTCAACCAGGAGCTGCAAATTGAACTCATGCGCCATCTACATAGTGAAGACGTAATCCAGTTTAAAACAAGAACTTGTGTCAGACTCATTAATGCTGACCCCTTACCAAAAACGGGCAGATCAGAAGGAAATTGGAAACATTGTGAGAGATTGCCTAGAGAGATTTTCTCTGTCCAATAGTGTGTTAGGAAAACTAGTACTTCTTTACTGGGAAAAGATAAAAATTAAAATCAAGAAGCCCATGATGAATAAAAAGTGATTAACATGAATGCACATTACCACCCTCTAACGGTATAGACAAAAGGCAATAAATGATCAGTACCTTCGGTGAGCCACTGTCCATGAAATTATAATTCTGAGTGAATTCACCAAGTCCAATAAATTCATCCAACTGCCACTGTGAAATATTTCCAGTAGAGGAACCTCCAGAAAAAGGCGGCTTTAATGATGAAAAGTCACCACATTCACTAGCTTGGACAATTACACTTTTACTGTATTGACTAGTTGATGACACTGGGGTGGTCCTCTTTGGAAGAGAACGAGCTTCTGGTTTGGAGATTTTCGCAGTAGTCTTTGTCTTCCCTGAAGATGATGATGGATGAGCTTCAGCATCTTCAAGGGCCACCTTAACTCCTGTGAGTAAAAACCTCTGATGTGCTGAAACTAAGGAATTAGCTGTGTGTATAGCAACATCACATTTTCTGCAAAGTAAAGCTCGGTCCTCCAGGCAAAAGAAATAGCCTACTGTTTCCTGCTAAGTGCAATAACATGTTTCAAACTGAGCAGCTGCACCGGCAACTGCTACTAACAGATACTTTAATATCACAATTCCAGCACAACAGAATTATATCCTCTTACCTAGCTCAGAAGGAACAAATGTTTCTCTGTGTTGTTTTTTCTTTTTTCTAAACTAAATGACCACAAGAAAATTAAGGATACATACAAATGTGAAATGGATTAATTACATCAAAACAGCTCAGCACCAGCAGGCCAATAAGCATTAAGATATCTCAAGCACACACCCAACTTAACTGTACCACAAAAACCAGGTACTCAACAACATATATGTTATGATAATTGATATATACCTAATTAATGAACCAGAGGGCATAATTTTAGACTGTTTTTTCTGTCATAACATTCTTTTCACCACTTTAGGCTATATAAAGGGACTTCACCCGATATACACACAACACAAAGTAATTTTCAATAGACATAATTCAATTTTCAGATTAATTTTCATAATTCAACAAAGTACTAACTAACAAGTTTTCAATAGACATAATTTAAAGCTTAATCACCCCACATTACATGGCACGATTAATAGTTGTTTTGGTGAGGTATCAAGCAATCTGTTTGCTAAAAACGTGCCCTTTGGTCCAAAGTTTCCTGGTGCCGTGATGTATTTTTCAATGCCACATGCGCTACTCCACCTGGATTCACAAATTTGTAATCTTGGAGCTTGTTTTCTTCCTTTAACAATTTATATAAATACCTACCAAAAGGAAAATAAAATAAAATGTGTCAGTGCTAGTTGATAAGAAAAAACAGTACAAATCTAACCATACTCCCTAACTTACCAGATGTACGCAATAATACAATTGCCGGAAATTGGCTTCAACAGAAAGAAAGGAGTAATGTCGTCATGGAACACATATAGTCTGCAACTATGACCAAACACATCCTTTTCTAACTCTTGCACCAGACCACGCCCATGGGTAAGAGCGCCTTTAGAATAACCAGACAAGATAGCAAGCATTTTTGGCATATTGATGGAATCAAGAACTTGAACTTTTTTTTAAGTTTTTTGTCAACTTTGTTCTTCTTAATAGGCTCCTAATAATTGAAAGTACAGTTAATTTAGAAAATATTAGGAATGTCAAAATTTTGATAATTTAAACAGATATATAATGTCACATTTACCTCATATTGCATATGAATCATATGCACTGGTTGCCAACTGCATCACCAATACTACCACAAGTACCTGGTATTTGCACAGGTAACAAGGCATTTTCATTCATTGCGTGGTCAATCGAGACACACATGCAATTGGTGGGCACTGAATTCCACCAAGAAACTGCCCAGGTCCATTGACAGAGACAATTGTCCCATATGCTGAAATATCATTCTTCGATTCCAACGACGATGCGATCAATCGGCCACTTGCCGAGTATGTGAGGCAAAAACGAAAATTTCGTAAAGCTTTATTTAAGACTCATTAAAACCAATAAATGTGTTCTATTCATCTTTATCTTTAACTCGAGGACCTTCATCATGATGACATGGTCATGTAACTTCTCATCATTCGACAAACTCTTCTCACATTCAAGTTCATCTTTGACGACATCACACTGAGATTTTACTGTGCAACTAGCTTTCTCCTCGTGCTCAATGTTTACTTTTTATGCCCACGTATAACAACGCTTCACTTTTTGTAGTCTTGATTCACATTTAGAAACTTTTTCCTTGTCTCTATCAATTTTATTTTTTTGAAAAGCCCTAGTCGAACTCCAAAAAGAGTTGATAGAGACAAGGAAAAAAAGTTTCGAATGCGAATCACACTAAAAAAGAAGTGTTGTTGTTGCGATGGGCATAAAAAAGTAAACATTGAGCACGAGGAGAAAGCTAGTTGCACAGTGAAATCTCAGTGTGATATCGTCAAAGATGAACTTGAATATGAGAAGAGTTTGTCGAATGATGAGAAGTTACATGACCATGTCATCAATGAGAAGGTCCTCGAGTTAAAGGTAAAGATGAATATAACACATTTATTGTTTTAATGAGTCTTAAATAAGCTTTCAACTTCTCCTTTTCGCTCACATACTCACAGGAAAAGCAATGCATTGTCGTTGGAATCGAAGAATGATATTTCAAAGATATGGGACAATTGTCTCTCACAACGGACCTGGCGCGGAATTCTTGGTGGAATTCGATGCCAATCGCATGTGTGTCCGATTGACCACGCAACGGATGAAAATGCCTTGTTACCTTGGCAAATCCAAGATTGTGATAGTATTTGATGCAATTAACGCGCCTGTAAACTTGGCGGTGCATTTGATTCATATGCACATGAGGTAAATGTGACATTATATATCTATTTAAATTATCAAATTTTTGACATTCCTAATATTTTCTAAATTAACTCACTTTCAATTATTAGTAGCATATTAAGATAAACAAAGTTGACAAAAACTTAAAAAAAGATCAAGTTCTTGATTTCATCAATATGCCAAAAATGCTTGTTATATTGTCCGGTTATTCTAAAGCGCTCTTACCCATAAAAGGTTTGATGCAAGAGTTAGAAAAGGATGTGTTTGGTCATAGTTATGGAAGCTATATGTGTTCCATGACGACATTACTCCATTCTCGTCGTTGAAGCGATTTCCTAACAATCAGATATTATTGGCGTACATCCGTAAGTTAGGAGTATGGTTGATTTGTACTTTTTTTCCTATCAACTATCACGACACATTTTATTTTATTTTCCTTTTGGTAGTATTTATATAAATTGTTAAAGGAAGAAAACAAGCTCGAGATTACAAATTTATGAATCCAGGTGGAGTAGCGCATGTAGATCGACAAATACATCACAAAGATAAATGAGACTTTTAAGAGTAATCAAAACATTGATTGAAGGGGATTGATGGATGGAATCCATCCATACTTTTACATGGTAAAGAGGTTGCCACATGAGATCTCATCCATATATATATACATATATATATGTATATATATACATATATATATGTATATATATATGTATATATACTCCTTATTAATGGGTGTTTAATACATTAGGGGAATGTTATGTGCACAATGAATAAAATAATGATATGATCTTACAAAAGTGATATTCTAAATTGATTGTGGTTCTTCTTGCAGCTCAAAAGACAAATGAACTATTGCTGAAAAATGATGATATGCGACCTTCCTCGGTCCCGTGCGATTATGTAAAAGCACATGCTAGCTCCCAGAGAGGTACGGGTCGATTTAGAGGTCAGGCATAAAAAAACTTCGGTGTGGTGGTTGTAGGGCGGTGACCGTGGTGGTCCCCATCAAAACACTAACATAGATTACAGTAGCGGTTTTAATATTCTAATTGAGATAGTTATCATTATTCCCACCAAAATAACTACGCGGTCAAACAAAGACATCCAAATAAGACAAATCGTGATAAACGAAAAATACTTATGGAAAGATCTGGTGATAGTTTGTGCAACAGATGTGGAATGTTAAGACATTGGGCTAAAGTCTGTCGTACTCGACAACACCTGGTAAACTTGTACCAGGCATCAAAGAAAAATAAAAGAGATGATGTCCAGGCACATGCTACCAAGGAGTTATACTCACTTATGCCTGTAAAATCTTGAAATCTCAATTTGATCCAGTCGTACCGAGCCTATGGAATTATAACCATCTTCAGGTGGTCATAACTTTCTTTCAAACTGATGAGGAGTAAAATCGTATTTTCCCTTTGCACCATTTAATTATTTATTTAATTATATTTAATTAATTATTAGCTAAGAAAAATTATCAATTGAATCAAGTCAATGAAAAGGGCCTGCGAGGTTAACCTCATGAGCTTAACATCGCATTAAGCTCATGAAGCTCAACTCATAATACCAGGCCCTGACCTAAAGACCCAAATCGTTATATTCAACTTATGCGGCCCATAGTCCCAAGTATAAATAGCTTTTCCCTAATTATTTTTCATTAAATTCAATTTAACTGCTAAATTTCTTTAACGCTCTAGACTTTTCTTCCACAAATTACTTGACTTAAGCATCGGGGATTTTCTCGAGACAACCACTGAGCCCTTCTAACCCAGCCTCCTCCTCGTGGATTAATTATTAGACCAATTCGGATATCCTAACTCGGAATACCTCGGAAAGTGATTTGTTCGTAATTTAGCAAGATCACAAAGTTTTCCATTGAAAATGGATCTTTCACCGTAAGTTATTCATTTCAAATTTTCATCAGGATGGTAACGGAGAAAGATCATAGTTTTGGCTTTGTTTTGTGGTGATTCACTATTCTTTCTTTGATAGTATCACCTAAACCATTAGCATCTAAATGAGTTTCAGCATCTAAAACCCATGATATATAAATTTTTCCAGCAATCAAGAGCAATAAATTCAAGTTTTGCAAGGTTAGCCATAATAATGTCAAGAAACAAACAAAACTTACCACACTTACCAAAAGTGTTGAGAATTGGCTAGAGTTTTGTATAGATAACGTGTTGTAGATAATATAATATTTTATACTATATGAGATTTTATTTATATAGATAATTGCAAAGTGTATCATTGTATATTTTATGTAAATTAAATGAAGACGGATAAATAAGAAGACTGCAAAGAAACAGAATAGAGAACCCATGTGGTTCTCTTCGCTCCATTTTCCAAATATATATAAAAAAAAAAACTTCCCTAATCACTATTATTCTTGTGACAACAATTTCCAAGTCACAACTATTGCACTTGTGACTTTAGTGCTAAAAGTTTATTATTGTGACAATAATTTCTAAGTGACAACTATTACACTTGTGATTTTTTTGCTAAAACACCAAATTAATTAGGTATATGTCACAGCAATTATCATATTGTATAAGATAGTTATATTACCTACAACTTAAGAGCGTATGTTTGTTTAGTGATTGTGAGTGAATGGGGAGAATTTCTGGGAAGTGATTGGGGAAGGGGTTTGATGTGATGTATTGTGAAATTTGTGTATCAGTAGAAATATGCACCGGAGAGCGTAACATATGTTTGGTTCCCACCCCAGATATTTATCAAACTAGTCAAACAAACACAGTATCCCAGCACTTCTAGAAAACATAAAATTAATCAGTATTCAATTATTCATCTATAACCAGCAAACAAGAAACTAACAGAATTCCAGATTTAAAGAAAAAGGAAAAAGAAGATATTAAAATGATTTAAAAACACAAATTAAAATACGATTGGACCTGGCAAATATCACACATGGGCATCTGAGAAGATGAGCTAGAGAGTGGAATTCTCTGGTGTTTACTGGCGAGCTTGTTGGCCGTGAACTTTCCGATCGCAATCCCAGCACAGCGCCGCCTCGTCGGCGCAGCAGAGGACGGTCGCCTCCGCCGCCTCGCACACGTTGCACTGAATCTTCATGCTACCATTTATCTTGATTTACCAAGATTATCACCTCAAAAATTTATCCAAAAGCAAAACCCACCTCCCAAATTCCCAAGGGGAATACGGCTCGAAAATCCGATCCAGGCTGTGAGAAGATACCTCTAGTGGGGAGAGCATTGAGTAAAGTGAAAGAAAGGAGAGCAAGTGGGGGTGGTACAACCGTACAAGAAGGTTTAAGAATGTGCATTGATTCTTAAAGCCTAGAAGGGCTCATTTCATTTTTTTTTTTTCTTTTCCTGGTTCAGAACTTAGGTAGGGGTGACCAACTCTTAAATACATTATACACACAATAACCTGACCTTATTGAGAAAAACTCAATATCAAAACGAGAAACCCGAATACAATTAACACAAAAGTGACACTACGATGATACTAATAATTTGTCTAAGACATAATATCTTATATATTTGTTTGTTTATTTTTTTATAAATTTTTGAGTATAAGTTGAAATTGATCCGAAATTAAACACTCACCTTAATGGTCACCCTAATGGTAGTACTCTAAAAAGGAAAACAATTGATGGTAGGCCAGTGTCCTTAATTCTTATGGTGGGCCTCTGGGAGCTGCTAAATTTGGATTCTCTTTTACTTCTTAGCATTTGGGTGGGTGGTTGGGCCCATTTATATTTATTATGAATTTAAATATTTATTGTCTGGTCCCAACTCCCAAATGGAGATTGATGGATTGAATCTATTAAATTTATTAAATGTGACCTTCAAAAAAAACTTATTAAATAATATCCTATGATCATAATTTAAATAATATTAACAAAACTTAGTTAATGACGAGTTTAAGCATGCATGTTTTAATTTTGAAAAATTATTTTTTCTATATTATTACTTTTATATGTTAAAAATATAAACTAGTTTTACATTTTGAGTACTGACCGGGTTATTTTGATTGTTAATTATTGTTTATTTATTTAATTTCTAAAATCCAACTTATATATTATTATTGCTCTTAATCGTTTGGGTTACTACTCAATTTATTGGTCCACAAGGCTCAATTCATTAAATAAGACATATGAGGCCAAAGTTATTAGTTTAAACATCTCACCCTATATCATTTACAAGGTAAGCATTTATTGATAATTACTCAAAGTGCTTTAATCTATTTGGAGTATTCTTAAAATTCTTAATGATTTAAGATTGGAAGGGCTTTCCAGGACAATCTCCTAGTCTTTTTGACGATTTGTTCGTTTTCGGTATGATCTCAACTTGAATATTTATTGGTGATCCGTTTTGAATTTTGTTGTGTCATTTTGGAGCCGTCAGAGGAAGTTCGACCCTATGTACTGATAATGCAAATCTGGTCTAGAGTAAGAGAGACTAATTCCCAAATAGCAGACTCTGGAGCTGATAATCAAGAACAAAGACACAAACACCCGGAAGAGGCTTGTGAATAATCAATCCTCCTTCAGCCAGATAAGCACCTTTGAGAGATGAGATATTCATATCATGAGAAACAACGTAGGCTTTGTTGGACACACTGTCATGCAATGTGACTGTCTAGGCTTTGAAGTATCTAATCAGGCTTTGATTAGCGCCGAATGGGAATTGACACGTGGCGTGGGCAGGAGCGCAAGGAGTGAAACGTAACTTTAAAAAAAAAGAAAAAAAAAGAGCTATAGCTATAACGAGTATCCTAGACTTCGAGAAGCCCTTATGGTATAGATTGGCAGAGGAACACAACCAAGAGATGGAGGCTCCCAACTTTGTCCCAGTCAAGCTACTTATGAAGTCGGTAGCAACTAGCAATCTAGAGCCTTAGACCTTAGTGCTTCGTAGGATTTAGTCCAAGCATTTTGGTCGAACCACTCTTGATAGGAGTCAAGACTATCGTATGCAATGGAACCAAGCCCTTAGTTTATTAAGTTATTATTTTATATAATATAATAAAGAAACATAGTTAATTTTATTAAAATGGTTAAAACGACAATTCGACCTGTTGAACTGCTTCCGCTTATTGACAATTAATATAGTCACCGGTCCATATTATCAAATATATTAAATTCAAGCCTCTCGTGAAGTGGTAATTATCTACAACCATTCTAATCACATATTCGATTATAAAAATATTAAGAGAATGTCTCTTGTAGGACTGTCTTACGGATCTTAATCCGTAAGACGGATCCTACAATCCGCATCCGGTACCACCACAAAATAGAACTCACGTCTTTGCAAATCAAGTTAGATATTTGGAGCATATTTCTCTTTCTCTCTCTTCTTATCTTGTGGTCCCTTATCTTTTGAGCATATCTCTCTTTCTCTCTCATCTTATCTTGTGGTCCTCTATCTTTTGAACATATATCTCTTTTCTATCTCTTTTTATCTTGTGGTCCCCTCGAATAGATCTATTTATCTCTCTCTTTTTATTCCCATATTTCCTCCAACAAAGCCACAAATCTCGCCAAAGATACTTTTGAGCAATAAATATGATATTTTTAGGATGTTTTGTGATACTTTTATATTTTAAATATTGTGAACATCAAAAGTGATACTTTTCACCAAATAGTGATATTTTTTAGCTATCAGATTGTAATGACATACTTTTTAAGCAAATTGAGTAGACTACTTACACTTTTAAGGCAATTTATGGTATTTTTAAACATGCACAATTATGTTTTAATACTTTGCATATTCAAGTGCAGAATACAGACACTTTTAAGGAAATTTATGATACTTTTCAGACAATTTCTGATACTTTTAACATGCACTATGTTTCAATATTTTACATATCCCAATGTAGATTAATGATACTTTTTTCACATAATTACTGATACTTTTAACATAATTACTAATACTTTTCGGTTGTTTCAATTGATATTGGACTAATGGACTCCCCAGAAATATTTTTCATAAACGATATTTTTCAGCATCAAAATGAATATATTTCGAAAATGGCAAAAGGATTGACATCATTCACAAAAATTATATACATAACAAGAATTTTGTTAACATATAATACCAACAATTACAGTTTCTTTTGCTTTATTTTATTTTGGTTTCTTTTTGGGCTTCTTGACGGGTTTCTTTCAACAATCTTTTCCAAGGCAAGAGCTAACTTTCTTCATCGAACTTTCTTCTTTTACATAAATTTTTCGGAGTCCATTCTTCTACGCTGCTTTTTTTCGGGTTGCCCCTTCCCCTTTCTCTTACCCTATCTCTCTTGTACACCAGCTATTTCTGTCGAGTCGTCTACAAATATGAAAATACTGATACTTTTCAGACAATTTCTGATACTTTTGAGGCAATTTTAGATACTTTTAATCTAACAATTTCAATTAAGTTCAATTTAACAATAAACAAATAAAAATATAGTCTAACGAAAATATGTTTAATGTTCAAATGCGTTGGCATAAAACTGGTACTTTTGAGCTAATTTTTGATACATGAGGTCAATTTCTGATACTTCAAGCAATCTACATTTTATAAATATCATAATCAACAATAAAAATTCTTAAACACATATACTATCAGCAGGGCAAAAATAATAAATCCAAAAATTTCAATCACCATCTAGTAACAAATCAAACAAATGTAGGTTAATAAAATGTTCAACATAAATCTATGCATTATTCCACTTTAGTAAGCTGTAAAAATCTAAGAAATACTTGAAATATATAAAAATCCCCAAATAATATTTACAAATAGTGCAAAAAAATTCAGAATTTGTCAAACTAATTACCTGCAAACTTCAATGGAAAACAATGGCCAAGAGCAAAAAACACCAGGTGGAAAGATCTTCAGTGGTGATTATGAAAGTACGAAGAAAAACTCGAGAAAAAACCAAACAAAAAACCAAATAAAAATATGATAAACACACAAAGAAAGCGAGAGCGAGAGGAATAAGAAAATAGTGACAGAAAACAGCGAAAATCAACAGGATTAGAGATGTTTCATCCTTGGAGAAGATGGGAGAAGAATGAAGAAGATGAGAGAATAATGGAGAAGAACTGGAAAAGAATAGAGAGAAAAAAGGACAGAAAGCTAAAACCTTAGCTAAATAAAAAATATTAAAAAAAATTAACTAGCGGGTCGGGTAGTGTGTCGGTAGGATCCGTCTTACAGGTTCTGACTATTAATATATAGTATTATAATATTAGAATTCCTTATTTAGTTATATTTCTTTTATGGTTAGGATTTCTAGTCCTTTTAGGTTTAGGTTTTCTAGTCGTCTATATAAGTCTCGTTTTCTCTCTTTTGTAATTAACTTTTGGTTTTGCATAATAAGAATGTAAGTATTTTATGGCTTCTTTGATTTCAACATGGTATCAGAGCCAAAATTTTAGTCTTTTTGTTTTTTAGAAAATTGATCGTCTTCGCTTTTGGGGGTTTCACGGCGGTGGTGTATAAAGGGTTTGCATTATTCGGGATCGAAATTGAATACGATAATGTGTACTTTTTGGGATTTGTCATCTTGATCACGATTACGCTTGTGGGTGTGTTGATTTACTTGCAGGTGGAATGGTGTCTGTCGAGTGTGATTGTTGTTGTGCAAAACTCAATGGGGGTTTTCGCCCATGACTCATGAGAAGGAGCGCATATTTGGTGAATGGGATGAAACGCGTTGCAGTTGCCATGATTATGTTGTTTGCGATGTTGCTGGGGGTTTTGGCTATATTGTGCCCGACTTCGACGTGGAAAATCTGGGGTCTCAACAGTTATTGGAGAAGATGAGTTTAAGTGAGAAAGGGTTTTGAGGAATAATTATTAGTAATTATTTTTCGTTCGTTTTTGCTAAATTTTTGGTTCGTTTTGTTTGGTTCAGATTTTGGTTCGTTTCAGATAGCTTTTTCGTTCAAATTTTGGTTCGTTTCAGATAGCTTTTTCGTTTAGATTTTGGTTAGTTTCCGATAGCTTTTTGGTTCAGATTTGGTTTGCTTTTGCTAGCCTTTTGGTTCAAATTTGGTTTGTTTCCTCTAGTTGTTTCGGTTCAGATTTGACTCGTTTTCGCTAGCTTTTTTGGTTCACATTTCGTTCGTTTTCGCTAGTTTTTTTGGTTCAGATTTGGTTTATTTTTGTTAGTTTTTTTTTTGGTTCAAATTTGGTTCGTTTTCGCTAATTTTTTGTTTCAGATTTAGTTAGTTTTCGCTGGCCTTTTTGGTTCAGATTTGGTTGGTTTACTTGGGTGAATTTGATATGGTTTGGAGCACAATTTGGTTGTTGGTTTAGTTGGGTGAATTTGATATGGTTTGTGGAGCAAAATTTGGTTGATTATATTGTGGTTGGTTTAGTTGGATGAATTTTGATACGGTATGTTGAGTAAAATTTGGTTGATCATTTTGTGATTGGTTGTGGATCATCTTTCCTTTTGTCGGATTTGGTTATTGGTTGACTTGTCCTTTATTCGGTGAAGAAGTATTCAAGACTTGAAGATGCGTACTCTGTGATGTCATCATGTTGCCCTTTTGTTTCTTTTTTCGCCCGACATCGATATGTTTACCAAGATAAATTTCACTTCACGTTTTTTCGTTTCTTGTTTGACAAACTCTCGATGCTTCTTGCATTGCATCATGAGTTTGAGGGGAGTGTTAAAATATAGTATTATAATATTAGGATTCCTTATTTAGTTTTATTTCTTTTTATGGTTAGGATTTCTAGTCCTTTTAGGTTTAAGTTTTCTAGTCGTCTGTATAAGTATTGTTGGAAATATTTAATTTGGACTAACATATGTTAATTAAATGTGCATAGTCATTTTTTACGGTTTAATCCAATTAAAGTGATCTAATAAGGTTTTAATTTTGGATTAAAAGGGTATCAAATTGTTATGGGATTAAATGTGTAGATACTATTAGGTGATTTTCTATTTGTTGAGGACCAAATAGAAAATAAAGGGATACTTATCCAAAACGGTTATGGTCCCCTTTAGCGACGGTTCTTAAATAAGAGAAACATCATTCTCCTTCAATGAGCGTAATCTAACAATGCGAACTCTAAAGAGGAACCGCTTGTCCGGAAGGCCAAAAAACCAAATCCCAAGACCGGATCCGTTTCTCACAAACCCTAATGGATTCAGCACGCTTAGTGTTTAAGATTAATTTCTTCTCTTTCTGGATTATCATGGTAGATCGGTCAAAGCATGCTTTTGGATTTTGTGAATTAAAGCATGCCCTTTTTATTACGATTTCTAACAAGTGGTATCGAGCCACTCTACTCATGATTCTCTCGAGAATTGCGAAGATTTTCGGGATTATTATACGGTTCTTCGTGAAAATAATATTAGGGTTTTCTGTTTTGTTTGGATTCGATTTTGGGCCTTTTGGGTCTTACGGTTTGAGATTCGAGAAAATTTGGTAGATTCGATTATGTAATTTCGAATTTCATGATATGTTCACATCGAATTCACGGTTTACGTATTGAATGTCGAACCATTTTCGAAATTATTTTCTAACTTTCGAATCAGATTGCGTTAGGTGATCATTTGAAATCTGATTGTTATTAAGTCATTGATTAAAATATTCTCGGGAATAAACTCCATCATGTCATATCTTGGATTAAGTTTCATATTATTATGGTTTGCTCTTTATGCTAATGCAATTGTGATTGTGAATATGGATTCAACAATTGAAATCCAAGTATGTATTATTGTGATGGGTTTCAAAAATTTTGTGATTTTGGGGTGATATGTAGTTTTTCAAATTATGGGTTTCATTGTTACTATTTCTTTGGTACCCCTCTTTAGTTTATAATATTTACTAATTGGCCCCAATAAATAAGGAATATATGTCTTGTGTGCATATATATGTTCGATCACTTAATTTTAAATTTGTTTGGTGCATCTCATGTCCCAACTTGGTTTGTCTAATATTTAAAATGAATTTATCGAAACAAGAAGTCGCCAAAGTGACCTCTCTTGTGTAGATTTATTCATTGAGAATATTAGATGTTTGTGTTTGTGTATATTCATGCAGTATTAGCCTAGGCCCCAAGGAAGGTTAATACTTGGCCCGAAATGCACAAACACCTGTGGTGGTAAATACGTGGCAATTATAAGGTTATCCATGTAAGTGATTTGTCGGCCCAAAGGAAGACAATATTGCTTGACAGGATTTATTGTCAGTGTTTGATCGCTACAAGAGGTAGCCACTTACAAGTTAATATTACTGTCCAAAGACTTGATATTAATGTTGTGCTAGGTGCCTCGAGATGTTACCAACTTATTTAAATTTAATGATTGATTATTCGGTTTAATGTGAGCAAGACAGTTAATTTTGGTTTTGTTCTCTGTTCAGCTATGATGTCTGCTACTTCTATTTCTGCTAACACCAACAACATTCCCATGCTCAATGGGTCGAACTTTAAGGATTGGAAAGAAAACATTCTGATCATTTTGGGCTGCATGGATCTGGACTATGCGCTAAGGGTTGAGCAACCCCCTTCTCTTACGGATACAAGTTCTCGCAGAGGAAAACGGAACATTGAGAAGTGGGAGCGCTCAAATCGCGTTAGTCCGATGATCATTAAGCGTGGAATTCGTAAGCCTTTGAGGCACAAATTCGAGGAAATTACTACGGCTAGTGAGTACCTTTACGGAAATTGAAAAGCGTTTTGTTAAAAACGATAAGGCCGAGACAAAGTACGCTTTTGGCTAACTTGATCTCACTAAAGTATAAGGGCAAGGAAATATAAGGGAGTACATCATGGAGATGTCTCATCTTGCTTCAAAGTTAAGGGTACTAAAGCTCGAGGTGTCCGAGGACTTACTCGTGCATTTAGTGTTAATATCGCTTCATGCACAATTCGATCGTTTTAAGGTCGATTCAATCACAAAGGGAGAAGTGGACTCTTAATGAGCTCATTTCATATTGTGTGCAAGAGGGAGAAAGGTTGAAGCGAGAAAGAATTGAGATTGCTCAACCGCGATCTTCCAAGGATAAGGGCAAAAGGAAAAATGATGTTGAGAAAGTTGCTAATGATAAGGGTCCAACACAAAAAGAAAAAGAAAGGTGAAACTCGGGATGGTCGCTTTTTTTGGCAAACCTGACACAAAAAAGGATTGTACCAAGTATCGCGCTTGGCGTGTGAAGAAAGGTACATTTCTTGCTTTGTCGTCGAAGTTAATTTAGCTTGATGCCGGAAAACACTTGGTGGTTAGATTACGGTGCTACTACTCACATAAGTGTTTCAATGCGGGGTTGTTTGAGCTACCGAAAGCCAACCGATGGTGAAAGATACATCTTTGTGGGTGATGGCAAATCGGTGGAAGTGGAGGCAATATGGCATTTTAGATTGTTATTAGAACTGGTTTTTCTTGGATTTGAAAGACACTTTTGTTGTACCGTCGTTTAGACGAATTTGGTTTCTATTTCCTTCGGACAAATACGGTTTTTCTTGTTCATTTGGAAATTGTCGGTTTAGTCTTTCATTTAATTCCAATATTGTTGGTACCGGTTCGTTAAGTGATTATGACAATCTATATATGCTTGATACTATTGTTTCGTATAATGAATCCCTGCATGTTGAATCAAGAGGTACTAAGCGAAAATTAAATAAAGAAAATTCGGCTAAATTATGGCACAAACGTTTAGGCCATATCTCAAAAACCGTAATTGAGAGACTTGTGTCGACGGTATTTTAGATGCACTTGACTTTTCGGATCTTGATGTTTGTGTTGAGTGTATTAAAGGAAAACAGACCAAAATAAAGAGATTAGGTGCCAACAGAACTTGACGTCTTAGAATTGATACATACAGACATTTGTGGGCCATTTCCAAGGCTTCTTGGAATGGTCAACAATATTTCGTATCATTCATGTATTTACTACTCACGCGCTATGGGTACCTATATCTCATCGCTTCTGATGATGTTCGTGTTTCTATTCTGTCATTAGCCGAGAAGTAGATCCAGAACCTCAACAGGATAATGTTGAAGAACTCCCCACTCGAGGTTGAAACTATTCGGAAGAACAAACTCAACAACCTCAAGAACTAGTGCCATTAAGGAGGTCCACTGTAGAGAGAAGAGAAATGCTATTCCTGATGATTATGTGGTATTTCTCCAAGAAAATGAGGATAATAATGGATTGATGGAAAATGATCCTATCAATTTCCGTCAAGCCATGCAGATCCAAACTCTCAAAAGTGGATTGATGCCATGAATGAAGAGTATAAGTCAATGCAAGACAATCAAGTTTGGGATCTTGTCCCATTACCGAAGGTGCGAAACCTATTGGTTGCAAATGGATTTTTAAGACCAAAAGGGATTCGAAGGGTAATGTGGAAAGATATAAGGCCCGTCTTGTAGCTAAAGGCTTTACTCGAGAAAGAAGGCATTGATTTTAAAGAGACTTTCTCTCCTAAGGTTTCCACGAAAGACTCTTTCGGATAATTATGGCATTAGTTGCACATTTTGACCTTGAGTTACATCGATGGATGTAAAGACGGCGTTTCTCAATGGAGACATTGATGAGACGATATATATGGTGCAACCGAAAAAACTTTGTGTCCTGGAGACCCAAAGTCTATGGTTTGCAAATTAAAGAAATCCATCTATGGGCTCAAGCAAGCTTCTCGTCGGTGGTATCACAAGTTTCATCAAGTAGTAGTCTCGTTCGGTTTTGAGACTAATGTTGTGGATGACATTCTGCTTGCCACTAATGACTCAGGATTGCTGCACGATACCAAGAAATTTCTATCAAAGAAATTTGAGATGAAAGATCTTGGGGAAGCTTCTTTTGTTCTGGGAATCCAGATACACCGTGATCGTTCTCGGGGTATTCTTGGATTATCACAAAAGAGCTACATAGAGAAAGTGTTGCAAAGATTTGGCATGCGGAATCGCAAAACCAGGAGACACCCTATAGCTAAAGGAGACAAGTTTAGTCTCGAACAATGCCCTAAAGGAAATCTGAAATTAAGGAAATGCAGAAGATTCCCTATGCTCACCGTTGGGGAGTCTAATGTATGCTCAGTCCTCGAGACCGATATAGCATTTGTTGTTGGTATGTTGGGCAGATATTTAAGTAACCCTGGTATGGATCATTGGAAAGCGACCAAACGGGTGATGAGGTATTTACAGAGAACAAAAGATTACATGCTCACATACGTAAAAATCGATCGCTTGGAGATCATAGGGTATTCTCGATTCGATTTTGCGGGATGCCAAGACAATGGGAGAGATCCACTTCGGGCTACATTTTCTTATTGGTTGGGAGCCATTTCATGGAGAAGTGCTAAGCGGACAACATAGCATCTTCTACCATGGCGGCAAATTTAATTTGTAGCATGCTGAGGCATCCAATCATGGAATATGGTCGAAATTTTGTCACCGGGTCACGCATTATTGGAAATATAGAAAGACCACTAAAGTTGTATTGTGACAATAACTCGACAAAGCTTATATTCTAATAACAACAGAGCTCTACTAAGTCAAAACACATTGACATAAAGTTCCCGGTTGTGAAGGAAAAGGTGCAGAGTGGTCGATAACTATAGAGCATATCGGATGACGGACTCAATGATTGCGGATCCGCTTACTAAAGGATTAACACCTGTGGTCTTTCACGAGCACACCGCTCGTATGGGTGTATACGATTTCGGATACTTTGGTTTAGTGGGAGTCCGTAATTTTATTGCTCTATACATTATTTTGGACACATTTTGTGTATTTGGATATTTCGTACGGATATAAAGTATTGATTTATTAAACTCTGTCATTTTAGTTATGATTGATCTCACTAAGGAATAAGGTGGACCAGTTGAAATAGACATGTTAGATCACATTACATGTAATTTCCATGCTACGCACCCATGATTGATCTATGTCATTTGTTGTCTTTGGTATATGTGATTATTGATGGGTTTATTCACGATAAAGTGATGAAAGCCTCTTTAGTCCTATATTAGTACAATCAATGGACGAGATTGTTAAGGGATACTCTTATATGTGACAACAAGGTTTGAGCTCATAAGGTATTGCACATTTGTTTGGTAACATATGTAGTCCAAGTGGGAGATTGTTGGAAATATTTAATTTGGACTAACATATGTTAATTAAATGTGCATAGTCATTTTACGGTTTAATCCAATTAAAGTGATCTAATAAGGTTTTAATTTTGGATTAAAAGGGTATCAAATTGTTATGGGATTAAATGTGTAGATACTATTAGGTGATTTTCTATTTGTTGAGGGACCAAATAGAAAATAAAGGGGATACTTATCCAAAATGGTTATGGTCCCCGCGGCGGTTCTTAAATAAGAGAAACGTCCTTGCTCTCCTTCAATGTCTAATACGTAACAATACGTAACTCTAAAGAAGGAACCGCATGCGGAAGGCCAAAAACCAAATCCCAAGACCGGATCCGATTTCTCACAAACCCTAATGGATTCGCACGCTTAAAGTGTTTAAGATTAATTTCTCCTCTTTCTGGATTATCATGGTAGATCGGTCAAGCATGCTTTTGGATTTTGTGAATTAAAGCATGCCCTTTGTGATTACGATTTCTAACAAGTATCACTTTCTCTCTTTTGTAATTAACTTTTGGTTTTGCATAATAAGAATGCAAGTATTTTATGACTTCTTTGATTTCAACATTGACCAGTAGGACGGCCTACATGAGTTTTTGCCAAATATTAAATACAAGCTCATGTGAAGTGGCATAGAAGATAAAACCTTGCCCCTCAAAAACGCCCCATATAAACCGCGAGAAATGCATACACAATGGTGCTCGTCCCCTAATATCCTTAACTACCATGCACAAGGACTCGTCCCCACAAGTGATCGCTCCATGTCGGACTCCTCTATCCAACCGCAGATTCCCCATCGAGCTTTGATCTCCATAATGCAATCAAACCCTCAATATTTACCATTGTAGATGACCAAGGATAGATCATCAACTCCCAGGAATAGTGCGCAAAACCTAAGATAGCTGGATTATTAAAAAATGCAATTTCAACTAAAATCATAAAAATAGTGGTTAAACACAATTCAATCATTTGTTATTTAAAAGTGATACAAAACAACAAGAGTAAAAGAATAATAAAGAAAATCAGCCATAAATCAGTGCCAAGACGGTAATAAATCATTAAATTGGTCCCCCGACTCTTAAGTTAGAAACCCACATTTTCCCGCCATTTTCATCATAACTGATCTCTGAGAACTTTTGCCTAAAAATTGAAGCCTTTCCGTTAGGGTTTGTAATAATAGTCTTATTTGAACCAGTCTTTCAATACCTGTTGAAGAATAAACTCGACAATTCTAGCAGCCTTCAGACTTGAGAGTCTCGAATCCAAAATTTGTCACATTTTCGGACTTCATTGGCTATTTCCGGAGTTGTACGCGATCTAACTTATGCTCAATTTCGTTTTCTCTGTCCATTTCCGTTGATTGAGTTGGATTCGGATTTCTGTTTCTTTTTCTTTTGTCGGAGAACTTTTGACTTTTTGGTGCGGATGGCGCTTGTTTCATCGTGGTTCTACGATTAGATTTTCCAGAATATGTGTAATATTTACTGACCTGATTCTTATTTGTTTGCATTTTTTCCGAAATTCCAGGTATTTTTGAAGATTTTTTATTTTATAATTTCAGGTAATGAGGTATTATTCTGTTTATTTATCGTTTGGTTTTGTATAGAATTGGAAAAGACCAACCAAAGGAAACGAGTTATTGATCTTTCTTCCTCATCTTTCTATTTTTAAAGAGAATTAGTCTGAAGTTTGAATAGCTGTAATGATAGTTTTATATTTCAATATGCTGTTGCTGGCTTGGATTTACTGATTTTTATTTAATTCAAATCATGATGATTGGGTGAATTTTGTTGGAAGGGTCTTCAGATGTCGTAATCTGGTATGAAAGGTCATTTGTTCTATGTATTTTTTATGATTCCGCACTTGATGCAAATTGGTTATTAGTTTCTACAACCTCTTGTGATGTTGAAATTCTAAAATTATTGACAGCATTTAGAAATTTTCTTTGGGTGCTTTATCACCAGCCACCATTTAGCCATTTCATTTCAAAATCATTCTTTTGAGCAGACCTGTGTTCCCCCTTATTAGCATCAGTCTTTGGTTCGTGACGGCTCAGGAGTGAGGAACATTAAGATAATTAGCTGTTCCAGGAGGATATAGTGATTTCATGATGAAATGCATATGAAAGTGACTACTTATCCAGGGACGACATGCCTTAATCTGATGCTACAGTTTGGGCTAGAGTGTGTAACTTTGTAGAGAGAGTGCTTTGGCAGCCACAGATCTAGTTTAAGTATTTAATTGATTGTAGACTCATTTGTTTATTATCCAAGATATTATTCTGAAGATTTGTCTGATCTAATTTCACAAAGTGGTTTATAGTTAAACCGTACTTCTCTCTTTTTAAATTGGATTAGCAAATGCAGTTGGTGACTCGGGTGAATTCAGAATTATACACTGAGATTACTTAAGTTATTAAGACCAAGTTCAGTTAGCACTGTTACATACCTTACCTGGCGTCTAGATGCATCAGTTTTCTGGATTCTATTATGTTCTATGGTATCGCAAGTCCACAAGAATTTGAATTTAGTGCAGATGAAAATCAAGACTGAGAAAAAAAATGTCACAAGTTCCAGGTTTTTACCATTGAAAAGTGAATGTAAATAATAATTGTGAAGGCTGAAATGAGGTGCAATGCTTGCTGGAGAGAATTGGAAGGACGAGCTATTACCACCACCTGTGGTCACCTCTTGTGTATCCAATAAGCTTGAAATAAATTCAAAATTTCCATATATGATTCCTCTCATATTCGTGGTGCTTGGTGAATTTGTATGATTTCCTTAATTACCTCAAAAGGCCCTGAAGATGCCAATAAGATTCTCAGCAATGATGGTGCCTGCCCCATCTGTGATCAAGTGCTCTCCAAAAGGTATGTGAATACTCTAGTCTCTAAGAATGTTTTATCCTCAGGTTATAAATTGTCAACGAACTGTAGATGGTTAGAGACTTCATAAGCTTTAAATTTCAATGGCTCTTGTTATGATTTTTTTATTATTTTAGTATTTCTGCAAACCCGTTTATTTTCACTACGGTGAAATGAATGTTGAAGTCAATTTTACATTCCTTTGTTTACACTTGATCAGGTTGTCCCTTTGTATGACGTCTAGTTATCTGTGGCATATATATGGTTTCACTCGATTTTGACAAGACATTTTTTCGCATGTCAGTCTTATGAAGCCTGTTGATATCAATCCAAATGATGAATGGGTTAATGTAAGAAACTTACCAAGAACTCTTTTGTCCTCTCCAGATCTCTTATATTCTTCTAATCAGCATTTGTATCTATAAAGTCATGTAAAATATGCTTTATCAGTTTCAAATGATATTACTTTCTTCTGCAGATGGCCATGGCTGGAGTATCTCCTCAGATATGTATCCTCATCTTGTAATTCATATAAATTGTTTTATGATTTAAAAGTCTGATTATTTGGTTTAGCATGTGAACATTTGTTAATAGGCTGTTTTAATTGTTCAAAGTGCATGTATCCCATTTGTTTTTTCCTGAATGTTCCCAGTGATGAAAAGTGCATATAGAAGTGTGTCATTTTATATCGGGCAAAAGGAGTTGGAGATGCAAGTTAAGATGAACAAAATAGTAGGTCAGTGCCGGCAGAAATGTGAGGTAATGCAAGAGAAATTTACAGAGAAATTGGAGCAGGTTTATACTGCCTACCAGAAAATGACTAAGAGGTGCCAGATGATGGAGCAAGAGATAGAGAGCTTGTCCAAAGATAAGCAAGAGCTACAAGAAAAATTTGCAGAGAAGTGCAGGTTAATCTCTTTTGATTTCTCTCGTAGTGTCCAGTATAATGGCGAAACAAAACTTGACAATGCTTTTATCAGTGCAGGCAAAAGAGAAAACTTGATGAAATGTATGATATAGCAAGAACCGAAATGGAGTCATTGAAACGATCCGCGATTCAGCCTGCGAACCACTGCTTCTCCAGACAAGATCCTGATTTGTTCTCAAATCCATCTGCTAGGATGGACAACAGAGATTCTATTAGGAAAGGTAACCCTGTTCTGTTCAAAACATTTTCCAGTTATTGCAAAGCTTCCATTTACTGGACTACTCAAATAATGTGTGTCAAGAACTTAAGATTTGATGTAGGGTTAAGTACAAAAACATACCAGTAAAATCAGCCTAATTTCAACTATCTTTCAAAATTACAAATACATCTTTGACATTTGTTTTTTATTTACAAAATGCATCCTCAAGAGGGGTGTATTTGTTAAAGAAATACAAATTTCAAAGGGATACCACAAGGGGGTATTTGTAATTTTGAAAGATAACAGAAGTTTTTTGTAATTAGGTTGAACCTTAGGGGTAATTATTTGTAATTTACCCTTTGATTTATCCATACACATTTGATTTTAGCTCATCTTGTATACGTGTTAAATATCAACACAATTTTACTTTTCATCGTGTTCATCCAAAAAATACTAGTTATAACTTATTTATCGCAGATTGGTCGGTTTTCACTCCTGACACTCCAGGGCCAAGGGAGGACATGTGGCCAGCAAGACAGAATTCTGACTCTACATTCGACATCTCTGGTGGTGCACCAGCCAAACAGTCGGGGGTTCCAATAGATACTGGAAACAGAGCTCAACACTCTTCTTTTGGTGTCGGGAGTGGAGCTGGGGCGGCAATCCTTCAATGACTCTTAGAAACCTTATCCTTTCACCAATAAGGAGACCTCAGCTCTCCCGGAGTCGACCTCAATTGTTCACGTAAGGCACCAACTATTTTGTGCAATTTGTAAAATAGAAACATAAGTCAAGGGGGTATTTGTAATCTTGAAAAATAACTGGGGTTTTTGTAATTAAGCTAAAGTTCAATGGCAATATTTGTAATTTTCCCATGTTTAACTACTTACTACATCTCTAGATTATCACAAATTCCTTGTTTTGCAGGTTGTAGATAGGAGAGATCTGACATTCTTAAGCCAGTTCTGAGTAGCCTTACAGTTTTCGTATATACTTGATCAAAGACAAGGCACAACTCCATTTGTCAAATCCCATTTCTCCAGCAAATTAAAGCTTCAGGAGTATAGTTTAGGGGATGACATTCTTTGGAAGTCTGGCATTTATGTTTGCGTGTTCCCGCGTTATTAACGGTACCTCTCTCGTCATGGAGAGACCTACTAAGCATATGCCCAATATTTTTGGCGGTCTCTGATCTTTATCATGTCTTGCTTGTCAGGTCTTTAATCCAAATTTGTGATTGTCCACTAATTTTAAATTATTACAACCTTACTAACTCAATAATACTTTTTATTCTATAATTAAATTCATAATGAATTAAATAATAATTTCTCGATCATAATGACATCTAATAACTTCATCTACATTCGAATTTTAGGAAAAGAGAAAAAAAAAAAAATAATGAAGTACATACAGCTATTGGTGCATTATCCATAGGTGCTAAAGATAGCTTCATTAACGTACAAAATGTAAATGTCAGTATTGTGGATCGATCAACAGAGAACTTTTCACTTTCATGGTGGGTAAAGGGTTCCTTGTAAGATGGTTTCACAGTTTTTGACGAGAGCCAGGAACTACAAATTTAGGCCCTAGGAGTTTTGTTGGTAGGCAAACAGTTCATTCATTGTTACTATGCAATCACAGTTTTCATCCACTATACTTCCATTTACACTTCTGTATCATACATTGTCGGATAACAATGGGGAGGCAAATACACTTTTAACGTCGGTGCCTTGGAAGAGAGTTCAATGGTATCTCCATGTTGAACTGAATGAACCACATGAGAACCATCAATATATAGAAGCCCCTCTCTGCAAAACCACGTAATATCCATCGTCTCGTCGGACTTCACAAACCCATGCATCAAGTGTGAGTTAGGATCTGGCAAAATGGGCTCCCTTACCATATATTGGAGTTCCTTGGATAAAATGGGCATAGCGGATCCACCAGCCGAAAGCATTGCAGCCGTTGATCCAGCAGCCGTCGAGACTCTAAGGCCACTTGATCTAGAGTGTAGCAAATTAGACAATGGCTCCCCGTTTTGGGTAATCCTGTTAATGGAAGAATATACATAAAAGGCATGTAATTAGAATGCCCCACACTTCTGTGTCATTTTAACAACTAAAGCAAAGGTTCCTTACCTGAATGAGAACCGAGAAACTACTGAAGGACATGGATGCGCCAGTAAAACATCATTTAGAGCAGAGGTTGAGATTAGCTTTGAGTTTAGACTAACAGCCATTCTTGCTAATTCAGAAGGTTCAAATCGATTCTCAAGGATGCCTTCTAGCATCTACAAAAGAAAGTCGTAAATAATTTATGCCTCTGACCTGGAATAGTTTCTCATAAGAAGAGTAAAATATACAAGGAAAAACTCTTTGCTGCGGATGTTTACAGAAATAGAGCTAATCCCTAGTGCAATTTCAATGTGCACAAGAAAATTATTGCACAATTGACTGTCATGGTAGCTCAGAATAACTGTGTAAATCATGAGTAAATGTCTTATTAGGATGAAAAAAGCAAAGTACCTGACATGAGAAAAAATGTCAAGTCAGGTGTTTCAATCCATTAAACATAATTGCAATAAAATAAATGAACAGAGGGTAAGGTATAAATGAAGTAACATTAAAATCAAGAATGCAAGTACTGGACATGGGATCTAATCCACTCCTATCCAAGTCCATAGACTATATTATAACAAGATTCATACATTACGAAAGGATCTAATCCACTCCTATCCAATTCCAAGTACTGGACATGGGATCTAATCCACTCCTATCCAAGTACATAGACTATATTTTCTAGATTCATACATTACGAAGGATCATGTCTGATTCAGTTTTAGCAACTGGTGCTAAGAAACATTGAGTTTAGGCAATCCAAGGTTTCTGGACCTCTAACTCGCAAAACCGCAACGTATCTGCATCTTGTTCTTCTAAATAAAGAAGTTTAAAGAATTTTGAGAATTTCGAATAGGTGGCTGATGACACTTTTGACGTTCAAATGAGTTGCTCTAGATCAAAAGGTCTTCCAGTTTCCTCCGAAATGGCCCCATCAATAACTGTAGTTCTATATTTAGTAACAAGCTTATTTTTGCTCAAAACCACACTTTTGAATCTCCAAATGTCTAGAATACCCACGCAAGTTCTCCAGTCAAATTAAACACATAACAGTCCGGATATAACAGATGTAGCAACTAGGTTCATTGAATTAACATTCAAGTAGGACTCAACACAAAAGATGAGATTATACAAGAACTTAAATCAACACTTCCCTCGAACTTAGTTAGTTGCATACTCTGGAATCTAGCAGCCAAATAGTTTCAATATATAAGTCTAAAAGACAGAAAACGGCTTAAGCTGTAGTCTCACCTGTTCAAAGTTGTTGACAGTGGCGGCACAAAGATAGCCAGTGCTCCTTGTAGCATCGAATACTTCACTGAATTCCTCCACCTAAGTGAAATAAACAATTATTTTCTTACATCAACTAGTTTTTTGGGGATACTGTACGAAAAGAATAATAGAAGATGTAAATTGTAAGTACGAAAAATTAAATTAAACCTCTTCTGGTCGAGTGGGATCAGAATTCACTCCAAGAACTGGAATGGAATTATCCAAGAAATGGCTAGCTTGTAATAATGTGCCATCACCTCCAATTGTAATGACCATATCTACATCACGGATTGGCTGAGATAGATCACTGCGAAAAACAACTTTTGATTTAATGGCTTTTTCCTCAAAATATCCCGCAGAAGTTAATTGAATTTTTGTGAACCAGCATCCTGTCATATAGAAATCGTAATACCTGCAATGCCTTCAGGAGAAGAAAACTTTAAGTTATATGAACAAGGCATTGTGAATAAATTTTGAACTACAAAGTTTTAGCCATCAACTATGAATACTCAACCTCCATAAGAACAATTTCAGCTTGTATATCCTTATATGATAGAAAAAGAAAGCGAAACAAAAAGATAAATTAACCACCAAACAACTATTACTATGGAAAATGGACTTTTAAATCCAAAAGTCCATTTGAAAAGTGCTCCCAAACAAGTTAAAAAGCATTCATCACATAGTACACCTAATGCATGTATAAGAGAATGAATGGATCGAGACCCCAAAAACAAATTTAGATATGTATCATGGAAAATGACACTAAATTGGAATACATAATCTGATTTGCCATAAACGAAGGTTACCCTAGATGCCTTTACCCCAACACTTGAACAAACAATCGAACCGTAAACTAGCACTACCCATTGGCATAATTTGTCTTTCTTTTCTTCTTTTCACCCTAATACCCTACATTGGTAATAGGGTTAAAATAGTAACTTCTTAGGCTAATTACAATAAAGTAAAAATAAGAAAATAAGGCATATTGCTCTAAACGCCATAGCTAAGATATCCTGTTGGTAAATTCCTTACACTTACGATCTTGTTAGTCCTGAGTTCGAGTCGAGTCACTTGAAGAAGAAGATAAGAAACCAAAACCAATACCCCAACTTAGTCTAGAATGCATGCATGCAATATTGCCAGGTCATTTCACAAATTCACATCCATTAAAACGTTAGCACAATTTATCCACTACCCTCAAATTTCATTTTTTGTGTAAGTTCTTTACTTTTGATAATTCTAATTCTCGTTCACAACACCAACTCGGCCTTAATCTCTCGGAACCCTAACCACTTGTTTGTGCTGTTCGTGTTGCATGCCTGACCCCCTCTCTCTCTGTCTCGTCGAGACACAACAGTGATTTCGCCCACTCAGAATTCGTCCACATCACTCTCCTATTGAATAAGAAATTCAATTAAAAAAAAAAAGGAACAAATAGAACAAAATAAAATATGAAAATCCTTGGCATCTGAAATGAACCAACACTCTACTTCCATTCATCTACTACCTCATTCCTCGACTCAACCAAAAATAATTTTTCCTCGTAAAATGCAACAATATCAGAACGTCGACACCAACTCAATCGAACAATCGACAAACAATACAATAAACATAAATGGATTTTTTTCTTTTTCCGTTTACATTAGGTTACCTTACGGCGGTTAGAGGACGGGAGGGCGGCGAGTTCATGAGAAAGGCACAAATCAAATGGCTTCAACAGCAACAGCAATCGTTTCCGCACCATTTTTTCCCTTTCCTTTTGTCTTCTCGTTTTGATAGGTACTCGTCAGACCTCGAGTTGCCAGGGCAGGGCGGCAAGTGGGAACGATGATGATTCACCATTTTTTAGCTGGGGAAATGAAGATGAATCGCGGCAGTTGAGGAGAAACCCCGACTAAGCGGAACGGGGAATAAGATCCGGTCCATTGACGGATTACCCGGCCCGGATGGTGCCCCGAGTCTTTTTTGGCCTTTGGGCCTGGGGAGTGTGATCCATTTAAAATTTCCATAAAGACTCGGACGATTTGCAATCGGGTTTGGACTTGATAAATGTTACTTCAGTCAGAAATTTATCCTATAAATTGTCTTAAGAATTTTAAGTTATCCAAATATTAGGAGTACAAAATATGAGTATTCTACACAACAGTGTGTGTACGTATATGCATATATTGAGAAGTATCAGAGCGTTTGACAAATAACTCGTGAATAAACTCGAATAGCATTCATTTATATTCGTTTATATAGTTAATGAGCATATAATAAACAAATTTTAAGACTTGTCTAATAAATGAATGGAACTTTGAACAATTGTATACACGTTCATTATTAGCTCGTGAACAAGCTCGTTTAGTTTTTGTTTATAAAATGTTCATGAACAAGCTCATGTAACTTAATTTTAAAACTGAAATTTTACATATAAGTTAAATATAAATATTAAAAAGTTAAACATATATAAATAATATTGTATAATATAATCTATAATTCTATACAATGTGAAAAAGATTTAAAGTTACGATATTAAAATAATTTCATTAACTTATGAATTGAAGTTGAATTTGTTCATGAACGTGTAATGAACACGAGCTCGTCAAATGTAATTTTATTTGTTTATTGTTCGCAAACATAATTATTCAAATGTCTATGACCACGTACACACAATAAACACGAAATCGAATGTGAACGCGTTGATGAACATGTTCACGAAGAAATTCAAATATATACTAAATAATTTTATCAAACAAACACGAACAAGGCTTTTAAAATCAAAAGACTCTCGAGCTCGTATATAATTAAATAAATATTTGACAAACAACCTAAAGCTCGGCTCGCTCGCTCGGATCGAATCATTTATACTCTTAGGTAGAGTCAAAATGACCGTGTCGGACCAAACACTAACCGGCGCTAATTTTAGAGCCCAACCCAACCCAAGACATGCATGAAATTATCTTTGTAAAAATCGGGCCTACTCTGGGTTCGGACAGATTTTCGGGCAAACAGCCAGTTTTTTTTCGGACCTTAAAATTACAGCCCAATCTGGTAAAAAAATCGCTTAATCACCCGAAATTGACACTCTACTACTAGGTACAATTTATAGATTAAATTTTAAAATAAAATATCAAAGTAAAAAAGAAGTCTGAAATGTGGTAATCATTTCACTTGATATAATTTTTGCCTTTTATGTGTGGCCAAGTACATTGTAACTTTTGGTTTTTGTTTTATTATAGCATTTTATGTTTCCATGGAGATTACAATTTTTTCCTTATCATCTTTTTGAAAACCAAACTTCCAACTGTTTTAGTTAATTAAAGCCAAGAAGATAGGTGACATCTCCACCACTCCAGGTTATCTTTTTATCAAGTGATTCTTCGTAAATTCTCGTCTGTGGCAATTAATGTGGATCGTGGATCACGCGTTCGCCCACGACCTATATTAGACCATCAATAGGGGTGGAAATAGGCCAGGCTACTTTCGACAAGGGCCTACGGCCTAGCCTACTTTGGGTCCGCCTGCCGGCCTATTTCATAAATAGGCCAAGCCAAGGCCTTCTTGTAAGCTTTATTTATGTAAATAGGTCGGGCCTTTGCTTTTAAAAAGTCTTTCAAGCCTAATACACCTACTATTTATGGCCTATAAGTATAAAAAATATGATATATTTTATATGGTTCACTAATATTATTCTTTTTATATAACTATTTAATTATTATTATAATAGATAAAATATATTTTAAAATAAAAAATATGGTTCGTAAGCTTTAACAAAGCTTTTAATAGGCTCGGTCGCCTAGGCTTTTATTTAATAGGTCGCTTAGGGCTTAGGCCAAAAAACGTGAATCGGGCTAGGCCATCCGACGCAAAGCCTGGCCTATTTCCACCCCTAACCATCAAGGAGACACTCGAACATGTGCTAAAAAAACAAATTACTATGTCATTGAAGGTCTTCTAGAAATAGACGTCCTTCATATAAATTGCATTTTTAAGTTATTTTTGTTGTTTCCTTTTTCCTCAAGTTTAACATCTTTTTCCTTTGCTACCAGATCGGTTTGTGATCGTAACTTTTCCTTTTTTTATATATTTCTATTTATTTAGAAAAAAGTTAATTAATGTAAAAAAAAAAAAAAGTATGGTGTTGAAAGTGACCATACATTGCTAGAATCATATGCTGCATGCATGTAAAGAACTAACTAACTGATGATATGATAATCTTTTTAGTTTGAAGAGAAAGTAAAACATTTGTATTTTGGAACCGATGGACCAAAAATGGACATAAAATAAAATCAATATTATAGTATTTGATGTGTGCCTGTCTAAAATTACTTTTCTACCCTCGCCTATTCGAGTGAATGACCCGGACGAGGTCATGGATCGGGTCGTCTACCCGACCCAGGCTAATAGAATGAGTTCGAGGCTAGCCGATACACTATGAAAGCGAGGTCACGACCAAGCGAGGTCATGGATCGGGTCGCCTACCCGATCCACTAATAGAAGGAGTTCAAGCTAGCCGACACTACGTGAAGCGAGGTCACGACCGATCCGAGGTGGTCGTGCGGGTCGCCCAAGCAACCCGACCCGTATACGATAGATGGGTTTAGCCAGGTGGACCATAGGAGGCGGAGGCACGTGGAGTGAGGTTATGCGGATCCGTACACCTCGTGACGGATCCGTACACCTCGTGACGGATCCGTCTAACCAGACGGCCGATGAAATAGTGCTTATAAATACGCCACTGTTCATTGCTTCTGGTATGACATTTTATTGCTATTCACCTCGCTTTACATTCACTAGCGACCTAAGACCAGTCTTGACTTAAGCATCGGAGGGTCTTAGCCGGAACCCTCCCCTAGCCTAACGTTTATCCGTCTTACAGGACCCGAACCAAAAGTACCAAGGCTCGAGACGACCCGATCCAAAGACATCCCGATTTGTTTACGCCCAAATCGGTTGGCGCGCCTCGTGGGAAACGCAAAAGTGAATATGGACGAGACCCCAGGTGAAAGCAAAAGGGATACCACCTTGTGGACTAAACATGGAGGAGACACCAATAAGAGCGAAGGAAACAACACTGAGGAGATCCCCTTCGTTGTTAATTCAAGAGCAACATCAAAGGGAAGCGGAGGATCCCATGATCAATATGCGAACTAGCGACTTTGAGAAAATGTTGGAAAGAATGCTAAACGATAGGGAAAGAAAAGGCAAGGCTCCCATGGTTTCTCTCTCCCCGGGGGTACCTAAGACAAGAACAACAGTGTTGGCGCAAGATAGAGAAACAAGCGACGCGGAGAGAGGTGGCTAGTCACCAAGCGCCCGAACGAGGCGGCCGAGGCGAGACTAGGCGAGCTCCCTAGGGTGGCGAGATATAAATGAACTCAATGGCAGATTGAGCAAGCTACTCGGAAGCTAGACCATTTGAAGAGAAGAGGGCAGATCTCACCGCATTACAAAAAGGGCCCCCTTCTCCCCGTAAATTTTGCGAGAAGTCGTTACTATGAGTTTCAAGCTCCCGAGATCTTCCTAAATACGATGGGAATAAGGACCCTCAGAACACTTAATGCCTTTTGATCACGTAATGCGGCTTTATGGGACAATGGATGCCATGAATGCTAGGATATTTATCACCACGTTAAAGGGAAAGCGCGGGACGAATGGTTCACAGGGGCTACCCGTAGGGAACAAAGTGGTATCATATGAGCAATTGGCAAGAAAGTTCTTATATCGTTCGCTAGTCGAGCGAGCTCGAAGGTCAAAGAACCCACCTCTTTACAATCGACAAGCGAAAGGCGAGCCACTTCGGGACTTCATTAATCGGTTTAATGACGAGGCACTCGAGGTGCAAGATATGAGGATCGATATGATGACAAATATATTGGTTCATGGTTTGAAAAAGGGGCACTAGCTTGACTTAGCTTCGTAACCCCGGATAAGGAGGAATTGATGGGGATGACCCAACAATATATCCAAGAAGAGGAGATGAATGAATCAAGGATCATGAATGGTCATGAGTGGTCGAGGTGCACGTAAGAAAAGATCCGAGAGAGAGACCTCGTTTTAAGTCCGAAAAAGACCATGAGCGAGGTCGAGATCGGGATCGATTGCGACCAATACGAGTTAAGCGATATACGCCAGCTAAATGTTCCCAGTACATGCCTTGATGTCCATCGAGGGAAAAATATGTTAAAGTGGCCAAGAAAGATGAAGGCCATACCGGTAAAAGAGATGAAAGAAAATATTGCCATTTTCATAAAGATCATGGCCATGATAAGAATGCTTCCAATTAAAAGATGAAATAGAGCGACTCATCCAAAGGGGTACTTGAAAAATTTTGTTAGAATGAGCAAAACGGGATGAGGAGCGAGGCCGAGGAAGAGTGGCGAGGTCGGGTTCTCCCGAGGCATAAGGCGCGAGAAGGTCTCAAGCTCGTTTCCTATAAAGGAAAGAGTAAATCAAGATCGAGAGCGATCCAAGCGGGCGAGACCGACAAGATGAAAATTTGCCAAGGAGGGAGTGATACATATGATCGCGGAGGCCCGAGTGGAGGTGACTCGCAAAGCGCGAGGCGGAAGAGTATGCGGGTCTTGGCTCATACTCCCAAGAGGGTTCTGAATATTTTTAATGTCCGGAAGCAAACCCAATTACCTTTGATAATCGTGACCTTGTGGGGTAGAAACAGTCAAAATGATCCAATGGTGATAACAATGGATATTGCGAACTTCGCAATACAAAAGACCTTGATAGATAATGGGAGCTCGGCGGATGTGATCTTTATGCAGTCTTAAGGAAGATGGAATTAGACGTCACAACACACGCTGAATCGGTGGATACACCATTAATCGGGTTCGGGAAGCGAAGTGATCCCGCTTAGTACTATCGACCTTCCGACCTCGCTAGAATGGTCCCATGCCGAAAAACAGTTATGGTTAAGTATTTAGTGGTTGACGCTCCGCTTGCATACAACGTCGTGCAGGTAGGCCAGGTTTAAATCGGTTCAAGCTATAGTTTCCACATATCATTTGAAGATGAAATTCCCAACCGCAAGTGGGATTGGTGAGGTAAATGGAGATCGAGAAAAGTGCAAGGAGTGCTATAACTTGTCAAGAAAAAAAGAAGGAGAGCGGGAGATTAGAACAATTAGGCAAATTGAAAGGGAGGAGGAGCGGGAATGAGCAAGAAGGAGAAGGAGAAGTATAAAAAGGCTCGAGTGAGGAGTATAGAATCGAGCCTACCGAGCAAAGACAAGGTAGTCGGGTGGATCAAGCGACCGAGCAAGTCGACGAGAATAGGCTCCCGGATGGATCCGAGCCTCGAGCTCCTAACTATCCAATTTTGAAGGAGAATGCGGATATTTTTGCATGGAAGGCTACGGATTGCAAAGGTATTAGCCCGGAGGTCGTAGTGCATCGCTTAAATGTCGACCCTGAGTGAAGCTATTAAGCGAGAAGAAGCGAAGTTTCGGAGGAGAGAGAATAGGATCATAGAAAGCGAGGTGAATAAGCCGCCGACGCAGGGGCACGTTGTTGAGATCCAGTTCACCGAATGGTTATCTAATGTGGTGATTGTTCCCAAAACAAATGAGAAGTGGAGGATGTGACAGACTTTCTCGACTTAAATAAAGATATCCAAAGATCCGCACCCTTTGCCTCGTATTGATCTCTAGTGGACTCCGCGGCAGGTGTGCTCTATTAAGTATGATGGACGCGTATCAAGGGTATCATCAAATTTTCATGGCGGAAGAGATCGAGACAAGACCTCATTTATTCTGAAAATGGGGTGTATTGTTTCGTAGTGATGCCGTTCGCCTTAAGAATGCGGGAGCAACTTATCAACGCTAGTCAACCTCATGTTCAAAAGCGAGATTGACGAACCATGGAGGTTTACGTAGATGATATCTTGGTCAAGAGCGAGAATCGGGGGACCATCTGGAACATTTGAAGCGAGCTTTCAACATCATGCGAAATTATGGAATGAAGTTGAATCCAACAAAGTGCACTTTTGGGGTGCGAGGTGGAAAATTTCTCGTTCATGGTTAATGAGAGGGGGATTGAAGCAAACCCGGAGAAAATTAAAGCTATACTTGAGATGGCCTCCCGAGGACCGTGAACGAAGTGCGGCAAAGAACTCACGGGAAGCTAGCCTCGCTTAATAGGTTCATTTCGAGGTCACCCGATCGTAACCTACCTTTCTTTGCTACTTTAAAAATATGAAAAAATTTCAATGGGACAAGAATGTGAGAAGGCCTTTGATGAATTAAAATCATATTTAAGCTCACCACCATTATTATCAAAGCCCGAAAAAGGGAAACCACTTTTTTTGTACTTGGTGTTTCTAAGCGAGTCAGAGCTCGGTGTTAGTCAAGGAGGAGGGCATGCATAAGCGGTTTATTATGTGAGTAAGATGTTGCAAGGAGCGGAAGAGAGATATTTAGAGATCGAAAAGTTGGCATTAGCCTTGGTGGTAGCAAAGAAGGAAACTACGACCTTATTTTCAATCGCACCAAATAATCGTCTTAACAAATCAACCTTTGAGGCAAATTTTAGGGAGACCGAGTTGTCGTCGCTTGGTTAAATGGGCGGTGGAGTTGGGAGAGTTTGATATCAAGTATCAATGTAAATCGGCAATTAAAGCCCAAGTTCTAGCTGAATTTGTTAGCGAGGCAATCGTAGAAGAGTTGGCGCCCCAAGACGAGGTCGCGTGGCTTTTACATGTGGATGGTTAAATCGGTGGCTAGTGGAGGTGGAGCCGGAATTTTGTTACAAGGACCTAACTTGTTTGAAGTAGAAATAGCTCTAAAGTTGGATTTCGAGGTTACAAATAATGAAGCAGTATGAAGCCCTAATTCTTGGGATGAAGCTAGCACATAAATGCGATGTAAGAAGGCTCGTAGCATATACGACTCTCGCTTAGTCGCGATGCGAGATGGAAGGCTCTTTTTCGAAGCCAAAGATAAGTCAATGTCCACCTACTTGAGTAGAGCTAAGAAATTAGTAGAAAATTTTGAAGAATTTCAGTTGAAACAGATTCCAAGAGAAGAAAATGAGAGAGAGCGATGCATTAGCACGTTTATTTAGTGCCGTCTTGGGATCGAGTTCGAGGAAGGTGATAGTGTTAGTGGCGAAGCACTCCGAGTGAACTCGGAAAGCGAACCTCTTGACCAATTCTCAAAAGAGACCTTAATTCTTCATATAGGGATTCAAGTAAAGTGGATCGAGGGGATTAAAGAGTTTCTTAAAACGGGAGTTTTGCCAACGGATCCGGCGAGGCTAGGAGGATACAAAAGCTGGGCACCTAGGTTCCAAATAATAGGAGATGAAGTGTATAAGAGGTCCTTTGGAGGACTCCTTTTGAAATGTTTGTTGCACGAGAGCGCGCAGCATGTGATGAGAGAGATTCATGAGGGAATGCGGAAATCATTCGGAGGTCGCCGCTAGCTCAAAAATACTAAGGCAAGGATTCTTTTTGGCCTCTTTGTGATGAAGGATGCAGTTGAGTTCGCTAAGAAGTGTGACAAGTGTCAGTTCCATGCTAACTTAACTCATCAGCCAGCAGTACCCTTAGAAACAATTCCTATTGCATGCCCTTTCGACCAGTGGGGGATCGACATTCTAGGTCCTTTTCCTGTGGCAAGGGCGCAGAAGAAATTCGTGATAGTAGCAGTTGAATATTTTACGAAGTGGGTCGAGGCCGAAGCACTAGCTAAAATAGGTGAGCAAGAGGTCATGGACTTTGTATGGAAAAATATTTGTAGCCGGTTTGGTTTTCCTAGGATCTTAATTTCAGATAATGGAACGCAGTTCCAGGGAAGAAAAATACGAGCATGGTGCAAGGAAGTGAAAATCCAGCAAAATTTCACGGCAGTAGGTAATCCGCAAGCTAATGGACAAACCGAGGTGGCCAACAGGATAATTCTGCAGCACTTAAAAGCGAGGCTGGGTGCAGTGAAGACGTATTGGGTGGAGGAACTCCCAGGGGTCCTTTGGGCATATAGGACTACCCCAAGAACTTCTACGGGAGAAACTCCATTCGGTTTGATGTACGGATCGGGCGGTAATCCCCGTGGAAATTGGGAAGCATCTCACAGGGATAGCTCATTACGACCCGGCCACAGAACAAGAGCTCGGAAGTTAGAGCTAAAACAATCGAGGAAAAGAGGGATAGGGCTTTGGTTCAAATTCGGCAAATAAGGGAAGAATGCGAAAGCGAAGATATGATAAAAGGGTGAGCGAGAGAAATTTTCAAGTAGGAGACCTAGTTCTGAAAAAAGTTGAAGTATCTAAGCATGTGGGAAAACTGGAGGCTAATTGGGAAGGTCCTTTCAAGGTGATTAAGATCCTCAAGAGAGAACATATCGTTTGGAAAGCATGGATGGAAAAGAGCTTCCTAGGCCATGGAACATCCACAATTTGCGCAAGTTTTATACTTAGGTGAACTACTTGTAATTATTAGCTTGTTTTGATTTGAATATATATGAAATTATTGGGAGGAAATACCCCCTTATTTTGAGAGATAATTATCGAACCCAAGACAAAAAGCGACCTGCGAGGTCGCCAAGTAAAATTGACCCACGAGGTCAACTTTAAAAGAAGAGCAACCCACGAGGTCAGCCTCCTATTAAAAAGCGACCCACGAGGTCACTCTATTAAAAGCGACCCACGAGGTCAGCTTCAAGGCAAAGCGACCCACGAGGTCAGCAAATATTAAAAGCGACCCACGAGGACAGCTCCTATTAAAAGCGACCCACGAGGTCGGCTCCTTATTAAAAAAAGCGACCCACGAGGTCGGCAAGCAAAGCGACACGAGGTCGCCAAATATTAAAAAGCGACCCACGAGGTCGGCTCTGTATTAAAAGCGACCCACGAGGTCGGCTCTATTTAAAAGCGACCGAGGCCGACTTCAAGCAAAGCGACCCGCGAGGTCGGAAATATTAAAAGCGACCCACGAGGCCCGACAGAACAAAGCGACCCCACGAGGTCGACCTGTTAAAAGCGATCCACGAGTCGCCTTCAAAGCAAAGCGACCCGAGGTCGGCTAATATTAAAAGCGACCCACGAGCCGAGCAAGAAGCGACCGAGGTCAACTCGATTAAAAGCGACCCACGAGGTCATCTCCTATTAAAAGCGACCCACGAGGTCGCTTTATAAAAAGCGACCCACAAGGTCGGCTAATATTAAAAGCGCGACCCACGAGGCCGCTGACTTCAAGACAAAGCGACCCACGAGGTCACTCACTAATTAAAAGCGACCCACGAGGCCGGCTTCAAGTCGAGACGACCGCGAGGTCGGCCAAGTAAAATCGACCCGCGAGGTCGGGTCTCAACTAAGCGACCCACGAGGTCGAGCTTGAAGTAAAATTGACCCACGAAGTCAACTTTAAAAAAGAAGAGCAACCCGAGAGGTCGGCCTCGATTAAGCGAGCGTCTGGTCGACTACAAATAAAAATGATCTCAAAAAGAGCAACCTGCGTCAATTAAGAAGTGACCCACGAGGTTAGCTCAAGCAAGATCCATGAATCGACTAGCAAATATGGTTGTAATAACTAAAAATGGGAAAATCAAAACAACGGCGATAAAGCGAAATCGGAGACTTGAGCTCATTCATATCAAATATTTTCATACATCATAATACCAAAAACGAGGTCAAAGACTAGCCCGTTTACAAAACAACTTAAACAAACGAAGTGCACGAGTTTGTATTCACGATGTCTTCACATGGAGCATTGGGCTCGTTTACAAAAGAAGGAAGTAAAAACTAAGGTTATTCTTCCTCATCATCATTATTAGCTTCAATAGTAGCGGGGGGTGGAGGTTGTTCAGAAGGCAATGTGCGAATGCATAAGATTGGTCCACTCGTCCGTTTCTTCGACCCTCTTCCACATCGTGCCGACGACATCAAGTCCTTCCTCCTCCTTACTTCGCCTCGTGACTTTCTCCCGGATCATCCTGTGCGGCGATCAAGTTTATCTTGATCAAAGTCTCGCTTGAAAGCATTCTCCAGTAGGCTTGTCCTGTGATCGCTCGAAACCTTGAAAGAGATAGAAGCAAGAGACGACGTGCCACTAAGGTTTCGTAAGAATGGGAAGTTAGAAAGGACTTCACGCCTCTTCGCGAGCCTTTTGAAGAGCGGAGGTATATTCTAGCGAGTTCGTATATTCCCTGATAGCCCTTTGCGACCCGTATCGTAGGTCTCTTTCAGCTGGATTTGTGATTTTCTTTCTGCTCCTTCATTTGTCGCGAGCTGCATTAACCTCTTGTTCCCGGACCTGGGCTCGGATCACGAGCGCATATTCTCCTGAGATAATTTTTCCTTGGCGCCTCGTCCTCGCGAAGAAGAGCCTTCGAAGCCTCTCCACTTCGTTTTCCCGCGATCGAGGATTGCTTCCAATTAGCGCACGAAGGAAAGGTGGTGTGGAGGGCATTATTCTCAAAATGAATTAAAAGCGAGGTTAGAAAGAGAGAGAAAAAATTAAAACATGTATTAAACGAGATAATGGACTTTTACCGAAAAGTATTGTGGCCATGTATTCTTCCAAAATAGAGTAAACTCAAAAAGGTATCAAAGCAAATTGATCAAGACCGAGGAGAGTATGTTTGTATAGCTCGAAAGAGTCCTCTCCAGCATGAGTATCGAGGATAGAGCTTCATCCGTTAATTAGCCAATTGGGGACGGTACGAGGCAGCGAGGCGTTGAAAGTGGAGGACAGTTGAGGAGAGATCTTTGCTTTCCATCTCACGCATCTCGTAAGAAATGTCTCTCACATAACTTGAGCCATTTAAGTTGAGCTTCCATCTCAGGGTCACCGCAAGTCTCCCTCGTCACTTGAAATTTCAGTCGCTTGCCGACACGCCTAAAGACGACTGAGGCGAAGCCTCTTACCGCAGGGCTCTTCGCGATCTTTACCCGCGCGAATCCCGATCATGAGACTTGTGGGGCTTCGAGTTTTCTTTGTGGGACTTTCCTTTCGGTGCGAAGCCTTCTCAACATTTTCACCCCCCGGCAAGTAGGGGTTCGCCGAGGGGTTAAGCGAGCTGGGGTAGTGCGGCAGCTCTGAAAAGATCGGTATCATCCAAAGACCTCGCCGAAGCAAGCGAGGTGAGGCCCCAAGAGGTCGGAGGAACACTTTGCCTGAACCCGAGACAACATGGGTGGTGGTGTGTTTGAGCGATTGGAGGTCGTTTTTCTGGAGAGTAAAGTCGCCTTCTGTTCTTTCAATTGCTTAGCTATTAATGAGCTGTTGACAGACATCTCTGAAAATAGAAAAATTGTTTAGAATAATGTGAGTAAACTATACGAGCAAGCAATTAAGTAAAAGAATGGAAGATTACCCAAACTTAAAGAAAGGCTTCGGGGGGCGGGCTAAGGTCCAGGAAAAAAAGAACCTCTTCGGTTAGAAGCTTCTCCGACAGATACCACTCGTCGCATAGCACATCCTCGGACGAAGTCATCCTCCCAAGCCGACCGAAGCGAGGTCACGAGGTGAGGCGAGGACGGTAGCTTTCCACTCGAAAGAACCTCCCAAGGGTCTCTACTGGGCTCTAATGTAGATAAATTTCTCTTTCCAAGGCCAAACAGAGGTAGGTAGGTGATGAAGAAGCTTGCGGTTAGCCGAGGGAGAGGTAGAAAAGCCTTTCTCACTTGTGGTTGGAGAGGAGTTAATGGAATAAAGGGCCCAAAATGGGGAAAAAGGAGGCGACACCTCAAAATGTTTCATTAATATCGCAAAACTTAAAATATGACGATAAGCGTTCGGAACTAGTCAAGGACACACTCCTAGACCCTTTAAGATATTTACAATAGGGCGAGCTAAAGGAAAACGTAAACCTGCCTCAAGAGCTAGGCAAATGGAACGACATACAACGGGAGGTGGTTTGTCTATACGGTCATTCCTACCGGGATAATTATTTGAAAATTTGATGGAATAAAAAATCGGTCTCTAATCTCGGCTATTTGGTTCCTGTTTACAATAACGAATCAAAGCCCAAGGAGTCGTAAACTCTAAATTAGGATCTATGGGGGCATCCTCCTGATTCGTCGGTAGGGTCCAAGTCGAGGGACAGATCCCTGTGGGGAGGCACGGACCTAATCGGGCTAGATCAGAATCGAGCCCCATTTGGAGGACCGATGTCGAATCTGACTCCGAGGTGGAGCTTGAACTCGAACTCGAACCGCTCGAGCCCGAGTCATGAGAACCTAACGACGGTCGGAAGGCATAACAAAGAAGAAGGAAGAAAATAAATGAAATAAGAAAAATATTAATAAAGCGGTGAAACTAAGCGGCTACCGGGCTGGGATCGACTCGTGAAGAAAATCCCTGACGAGGGGCGGAGCTCGCTTTAATCGGAAATATTTTTCACCGCTATGAATGAAGAGTAAAAATGTAACCCAAGCTTAGTATATATATAGCGGAATGGGCGAAGATCGAATCGATTGGGATGAAAACTTTTCAAATTCAATCTGGATCGGATTCGAGTTACCATATCAATTAATTACTAAAGTAATCGGGGAGAATGATATGTGCCTGCAAAATTACTTTTCTACCCCGCCTATAGCTCGAGTGAACGACCCGAATCGAGGTCACTGGATCGGGTCGTCTACCCGACCTGTGAATGAGTCCGAGGCTACAGAATGAAGTTCGAGGCTGGATCTGGGCCGATACACTATGAAAGTTAAATGAGGTCACGACCCTAAGCGAGGTCACGGATCTAGTCGTCAATTCGATCCAAAATTAATAAAGGAGTTCGAGCTTAGCCGATACACCACGTAGCTAAAGCCGAGGTCACGACCGATCCGGAGTATGTCGTGCGGGTCGCCCAAGCGACCCGACCCCGCATACCTGTACGGGCTTTAACAGTACCTCAATAGAGGTCGCAAGACGCGGAGTGAGGTGGCTGCGCCGATCCGCACACCCAGACGGATCCAGACGAACCCGTACGGCCGATGAAATAAATGTTTATAAATACGCCACCTGCACTATCAAGCATGTGACACATTTATTGCTATTCACCTCGCTT